>CM031378.1:45680364-46175298 GCA_018208015.1 Medicago ruthenica
TTTGTTAGTAAGCTAAGTATACTATGGTATAATAAGACTAGTGTAATAGTTAAAGTAGAGAATATAGTACTAATGAACAAGTAACAAGACTAAAATAATGTTTCAAATTGATTTTCATCTAAAAACGAAGAAAAACCTTTTATGACCAAAGAATGATCTAACCATGTTAGCTTACTTGTAAGCTAAAGTCTTACTATAGTTAATTTGATTAGTATAATAGTCACGTTTGATATTATAGATAAATGAACAAGTAACTTGACTAAAATAATGTTTAAATCGAGTTTTCATCTAGTCAGAAGAAAGGTCAAATCTTGTTATATAAAAACGATAATTAGTTTGATTATTAAGCAAAGTGTTACATAGTTAAATTCAACTAGTGTATAGTTAACGTAGGATGAATATAGAACTAATGAACAAGTAAGTTGACTAAAATAATGTTTCAAATTGAGTTTTCATCCAATTGGAAGAATGTTCAAACCTTCGATAACCAAGGATTGTCTAACCATAGTTAGCTTTGTTAGTAAGCTAAGTATTACTATGGTTAATAAGACTAGTGTAATAGTTAAAGTAGGATGAATATAGTACTAATGAACAAGTAACAAGACTAAAATAATGTTTCAAATTGAGTTTTCATCTAATTAAACGAAAGGAAAAACCTTTTATGACCAAAGAATGATCTAACCACGTTAGCTTACTTTGTAAGCTAAGTCTTACTATAGTTAATTTGATTAGTATAATAGTCAACGTTTGATTATTATAGATCAAATGAACAAGTAACTTGACTAAAATAATGTTTAAATCGAGTTTTCATCTAGTTAGAAGAAAGGTCAAAACTTGTTTTATAAAAACGATAGTTAGTTTGATTATTTGGCAAAGTGTTACAATAGTTCAATTCGACTAGTGTAATAGTTAAAGTAGGATGAATATAGAACTAATGAACAAGTAAGTTGACTAAAATAATGTTTCAAATTGAGTTTTCATCCAATTGGAAGAAAGGTCAAACCTATGATAACCAAAGGATTGTCTAACCATAGTTAGCTTTGTTAGTAAGCTAAGTATTACTATGGTTAAATAGACTAGTGTAATAGTTAAAGTAGGATGAATATAGTACTAATGAACAAGTAACTTGACTAAAATAATGTTTAAATCGAGTTTTCATCTAGTTAGAAGAAAGGTCAAAACTTGTTATATAAAAACGAAAATTAGTTTGATTATTAAGCAAAGTGTTACAATAGTTAAATAAGACTAGTGTAATAGTTAAAGTAGGATGAATATAGAAGTAATGAACAAGTAACAAGACTAAAATAATGTTTCAAATTGAGTTTTCATCCAATTAAACGAAAGGAAAAACCTTTTATGACCAAAGAATGATCTAACCACGTTAGCTTACTTTGTAAGCTAAGTCTTACTATAGTTAATTTGATTAGTATAATAGTCAACGTTTGATTATTATAGATCAAATGAACAAGTAACTTGACTAAAATAATGTTTAAAATCGAGTTTTCATCTAGTTAGAAGAAAGGTCAAAACTTGTTTTAATAAAAACGATAGTTAGTTTGATTATTTGGAAAAGTGTTACAATAGTTCAATTCGACTAGTGTAATAGTTAAAGTAGGATGAATATAGAACTAATGAACAAGTAAGTTGACTAAAATAATGTTTCGAATTGAGTTTTCATCCAATTGGAAGAAAGGTCAAACCTTTGATAACCAAAGGATTGTCTAACCATAGTTAGCTTTGTTAGTAAGCTAAGTATTACTATGGTTAAATAGACTAGTGTATAGTTAAAGTAGGATGAATATAGTACTAATGAACAAGTAACTTGACTAAAATAATGTTTAAATCGAGTTTTCATCTAGTTAGAAGAAAGGTCAAAACTTGTTATATAAAAACGAAAATTAGTTTGATTATTAAGCAAAGTGTTACAATAGTTAAATAAGACTAGTGTAATAGTTAAAGTAGGATGAATATAGAAGTAATGAACAAGTAACAAGACTAAAATAATGTTTCAAATTGAGTTTTCATCCAATTAAACGAAAGGAAAAACCTTTTATGACCAAAGAATGATCTAACCACGTTAGCTTACTTTGTAAGCTAAGTCTTACTATAGTTAATTTGATTAGTATAATAGTCAACATTTGATTATTATAGATCAAATGAACAAGTAACTTGACTAAAATAATGTTTAAATCGAGTTTTCATCTAGTTAGAAGAAAGGTCAAAACTTGTTTTATAAAAACGATAGTTAGTTTGATTATTTGGCAAAGTGTTACAATAGTTCAATTCGACTAGTGTAATAGTTAAAGTAGGATGAATATAGAACTAATGAACAAGTAAGTTGACTAAAATAATGTTTCGAATTGAGTTTTCATCCAATTGGAAGAAAGGTCAAACCTTTGATAACCAAAGGATTGTCTAACCATAGTTAGCTTTGTTAGTAAGCTAAGTATTACTATGGTTAATTAGACTAGTGTAATAGTTAAAGTAGGATGAATATAGTACTAATGAACAAGTAACAAGACTAAAATAATGTTTCAAATTGAGTTTTCATCCAATTAAAGAAAGGAAAAACCTTTTATGACCAAAGAATGATCTAACCACGTTAGCTTACTTTGTAAGCTAAGTCTTACTATAGTTAATTTGATTAGTATAATAGTCAACGTTTGATTATTATAGATCAAATGAACAAGTAACTTGACTAAAATAATGTTTAAATCGAGTTTTCATCTAGTTAGAAGAAAGGTCAAAACTTGTTATATAAAAACGATAATTAGTTTGATTGTTAAGCAAAGTGTTACAATAGTTAAATTCAACAAGTGTAATAGTTAAAGTAGGATGAATATAGAACTAATGAACAAGTAAGTTGACTAAAATAATGTTTCAAATTGAGTTTTCATCCGATTGGAAGAAAGTTCAAACCTTTGATAACCAAAGGATTGTCTAACCATAGTTAGCTTTGTTAGTAAGCTAAGTATTACTATGGTTAATAAGACTAGTGTAATAGTTAAAGTAGGATGAATATAGTACTAATGAACAAGTAACAAGACTAAAATAATGTTTCAAATTGAGTTTTCATCTAATTAAACGAAAGGAAAAACCTTTTATGACCAAAGAATGATCTAACCACGTTAGCTTACTTTGTAAGCTAAGTCTTACTATAGTTAATTTGATTAGTATAATAGTCAACGTTTGATTATTATAGATCAAATGAACAAGTAACTTGACTAAAATAATGTTTAAATCGAGTTTTCATCTAGTCAGAAGAAAGGTCAAATCTTGTTATATAAAAACGATAATTAGTTTGATTATTAAGCAAAGTGTTACAATAGTTAAATTCAACTAGTGTAATAGTTAAAGTAGGATGAATATAGAACTAATGAACAAGTAAGTTGACTAAAATAATGTTTCAAATTGAGTTTTCATCCAATTGGAAGAATGTTCAAACCTTCGATAACCAGAGGATTGTCTAACCATAGTTAGCTTTGTTAGTAAGCTAAGTATTACTATGGTTAATAAGACTAGTGTAATAGTTAAAGTAGGATGAATATAGTACTAATGAACAAGTAACAAGACTAAAATAATGTTTCAAATTGAGTTTTCATCTAATTAAACGAAAGGAAAAACCTTTTATGACCAAAGAATGATCTAACCACGTTAGCTTACTTTGTAAGCTAAGTCTTACTATAGTTAATTTGATTAGTATAATAGTCAACGTTTGATTATTATAGATCAAAGGAACAAGTAACTTGACTAAAATAATGTTTAAATCGAGTTTTCATCTAGTTAGAAGAAAGGTCAAAACTTGTTTTATAAAAACGATAGTTAGTTTGATTATTTGGCAAAATGTTACAATAGTTCAATTCGACTAGTGTAATAGTTAAAGTAGGATGAATATAGAACTAATGAACAAGTAAGTTGACTAAAATAATGTTTCAAATTGAGTTTTCATCCAATTGGAAGAAAGGTCAAACCTATGATAACCAAAGGATTGTCTAACCATAGTTAGCTTTGTTAGTAAGCTAAGTATTACTATGGTTAAATAGACTAGTGTAATAGTTAAAGTAGGATGAATATAGTACTAATGAACAAGTAACTTGACTAAAATAATGTTTAAATCGAGTTTTCATCTAGTTAGAAGAAAGGTCAAAACTTGTTATATAAAAACGAAAATTAGTTTGATTATTAAGCAAAGTGTTACAATAGTTAAATAAGACTAGTGTAATAGTTAAAGTAGGATGAATATAGAAGTAATGAACAAGTAACAAGACTAAAATAATGTTTCAAATTGAGTTTTCATCCAATTAAATGAAAGGAAAAACCTTTTATGACCAAAGAATGATCTAACCACGTTAGCTTACTTTGTAAGCTAAGTCTTACTATAGTTAATTTGATTAGTATAATAGTCAACGTTTGATTATTATAGATCAAATGAACAAGTAACTTGACTAAAATAATGTTTAAATCGAGTTTTCATCTAGTTAGAAGAAAGGTCAAAACTTGTTTTATAAAAACGATAGTTAGTTTGATTATTTGGAAAAGTGTTACAATAGTTCAATTCGGCTAGTGTAATAGTTAAAGTAGGATGAATATAGAACTAATGAACAAGTAAGTTGACTAAAATAATGTTTCGAATTGAGTTTTCATCCAATTGGAAGAAAGGTCAAACCTTTGATAACCAAAGGATTGTCTAACCATAGTTAGCTTTGTTAGTAAGCTAAGTATTACTATGGTTAATAAGACTAGTGTAATAGTTAAAGTAGGATGAATATAGTACTAATGAACAAGTAACAAGACTAAAATAATGTTTCAAATTGAGTTTTCATCTAATTAAACGAAAGGAAAAACCTTTTATGACCAAAGAATGATCTAACCACGTTAGCTTACTTTGTAAGCTAAGTCTTACTATAGTTAATTTGATTAGTATAATAGTCAACGTTTGATTATTATAGATCAAATGAACAAGTAACTTGACTAAAATAATGTTTAAATCGAGTTTTCATCTAGTTAGAAGAAAGGTCAAAACTTGTTTTATAAAAACGATAGTTAGTTTGATTATTTGGCAAAGTGTTACAATAGTTCAATTCGACTAGTGTAATAGTTAAAGTAGGATGAATATAGAACTAATGAACAAGTAAGTTGACTAAAATAATGTTTCAAATTGAGTTTTCATCCAATTGGAAGAAAGGTCAAACCTATGATAACCAAAGGATTGTCTAACCATAGTTAGCTTTGTTAGTAAGCTAAGTATTACTATGGTTAAATAGACTAGTGTAATAGTTAAAGTAGGATGAATATAGTACTAATGAACAAGTAACTTGACTAAAATAATGTTTAAATCGAGTTTTCATCTAGTTAGAAGAAAGGTCAAAACTTGTTATATAAAAACGAAAATTAGTTTGATTATTAAGCAAAGTGTTACAATAGTTAAATAAGACTAGTGTAATAGTTAAAGTAGGATGAATATAGAAGTAATGAACAAGTAACAAGACTAAAATAATGTTTCAAATTGAGTTTTCATCCAATTAAACGAAAGGAAAAACCTTTTATGACCAAAGAATGATCTAACCACGTTAGCTTACTTTGTAAGCTAAGTCTTACTATAGTTAATTTGATTAGTATAATAGTCAACGTTTGATTATTATAGATCAAATGAACAAGTAACTTGACTAAAATAATGTTTAAATCGAGTTTTCATCTAGTTAGAAGAAAGGTCAAAACTTGTTTTATAAAAACGATAGTTAGTTTGATTATTTGGAAAAGTGTTACAATAGTTCAATTCGACTAGTGTAATAGTTAAAGTAGGATGAATATAGAACTAATGAACAAGTAAGTTGACTAAAATAATGTTTCGAATTGAGTTTTCATCCAATTGGAAGAAAGGTCAAACCTTTGATAACCAAAGGATTGTCTAACCATAGTTAGCTTTGTTAGTAAGCTAAGTATTGCTATGGTTAAATAGACTAGTGTAATAGTTAAAGTAGGATGAATATAGTACTAATGAACAAGTAACTTGACTAAAATAATGTTTAAATCGAGTTTTCATCTAGTTAGAAGAAAGGTCAAAACTTGTTATATAAAAACGAAAATTAGTTTGATTATTAAGCAAAGTGTTACAATAGTTAAATAAGACTAGTGTAATAGTTAAAGTAGGATGAATATAGAAGTAATGAACAAGTAACAAGACTAAATAATGTTTCAAATTGAGTTTTCATCCAATTAAACGAAAGGAAAAACCTTTTATGACCAAAGAATGATCTAACCACGTTAGCTTACTTTGTAAGCTAAGTCTTACTATAGTTAATTTGATTAGTATAATAGTCAACATTTGATTATTATAGATCAAATGAACAAGTAACTTGACTAAAATAATGTTTAAATCGAGTTTTCATCTAGTTAGAAGAAAGGTCAAAACTTGTTTTATAAAAACGATAGTTAGTTTGATTATTTGGCAAAGTGTTACAATAGTTCAATTCGACTAGTGTAATAGTTAAAGTAGGATGAATATAGAACTAATGAACAAGTAAGTTGACTAAAATAATGTTTCGAATTGAGTTTTCATCCAATTGGAAGAAAGGTCAAACCTTTGATAACCAAAGGATTGTCTAACCATAGTTAGCTTTGTTAGTAAGCTAAGTATTACTATGGTTAATTAGACTAGTGTAATAGTTAAAGTAGGATGAATATAGTACTAATGAACAAGTAACAAGACTAAAATAATGTTTCAAATTGAGTTTTCATCCAATTAAACAAAAGGAAAAACCTTTTATGACCAAAGAATGATCTAACCACGTTAGCTTACTTTGTAAGCTAAGTCTTACTATAGTTAATTTGATTAGTATAATAGTCAACGTTTGATTATTATAGATCAAATGAACAAGTAACTTGACTAAAATAATGTTTAAATCGAGTTTTCATCTAGTTAGAAGAAAGGTCAAAACTTGTTATATAAAAACGATAATTAGTTTGATTGTTAAGCAAAGTGTTACAATAGTTAAATTCAACAAGTGTAATAGTTAAAGTAGGATGAATATAGAACTAATGAACAAGTAAGTTGACTAAAATAATGTTTCAAATTGAGTTTTCATCCAATTGGAAGAAAGTTCAAACCTTTGATAACCAAAGGATTGTCTAACCATAGTTAGCTTTGTTAGTAAGCTAAGTATTACTATGGTTAATAAGACTAGTGTAATAGTTAAAGTAGGATGAATATAGTACTAATGAACAAGTAACAAGACTAAAATAATGTTTCAAATTGAGTTTTCATCTAATTAAACGAAAGGAAAAACCTTTTATGACCAAAGAATGATCTAACCACGTTAGCTTACTTTGTAAGCTAAGTCTTACTATAGTTAATTTGATTAGTATAATAGTCAACGTTTGATTATTATAGATCAAATGAACAAGTAACTTGACTAAAATAATGTTTAAATCGAGTTTTCATCTAGTCAGAAGAAAGGTCAAATCTTGTTATATAAAAACGATAATTAGTTTGATTATTAAGCAAAGTGTTACAATAGTTAAATTCAACTTGTGTAATAGTTAAAGTAGGATGAATATAGAACTAATGAACAAGTAAGTTGACTAAAATAATGTTTCAAATTGAGTTTTCATCCAATTGGAAGAATGTTCAAACCTTCGATAACCAAAGGATTGTCTAACCATAGTTAGCTTTGTTAGTAAGCTAAGTATTACTATGGTTAATAAGACTAGTGTAATAGTTAAAGTAGGATGAATATAGTACTAATGAACAAGTAACAAGACTAAAATAATGTTTCAAATTGAGTTTTCATCTAATTAAACGAAAGGAAAAACCTTTTATGACCAAAGAATGATCTAACCACGTTAGCTTACTTTGTAAGCTAAGTCTTACTATAGTTAATTTGATTAGTATAATAGTCAACGTTTGATTATTATAGATCAAATGAACAAGTAACTTGACTAAAATAATGTTTAAATCGAGTTTTCATCTAGTTAGAAGAAAGGTCAAAACTTGTTTTATAAAAACGATAGTTAGTTTGATTATTTGGCAAAGTGTTACAATAGTTCAATTCGACTAGTGTAATAGTTAAAGTAGGATGAATATAGAACTAATGAACAAGTAAGTTGACTAAAATAATGTTTCAAATTGAGTTTTCATCCAATTGGAAGAAAGGTCAAACCTATGATAACCAAAGGATTGTCTAACCATAGTTAGCTTTGTTAGTAAGCTAAGTATTACTATGGTTAAATAGACTAGTGTAATAGTTAAAGTAGGATGAATATAGTACTAATGAACAAGTAACTTGACTAAAATAATGTTTAAATCGAGTTTTCATCTAGTTAGAAGAAAGGTCAAAACTTGTTATATAAAAACGAAAATTAGTTTGATTATTAAGCAAAGTGTTACAATAGTTAAATAAGACTAGTGTAATAGTTAAAGTAGGATGAATATAGAAGTAATGAACAAGTAACAAGACTAAAATAATGTTTCAAATTGAGTTTTCATCCAATTAAATGAAAGGAAAAACCTTTTATGACCAAAGAATGATCTAACCACGTTAGCTTACTTTGTAAGCTAAGTCTTACTATAGTTAATTTGATTAGTATAATAGTCAACGTTTGATTATTATAGATCAAATGAACAAGTAACTTGACTAAAATAATGTTTAGATCGAGTTTTCATCTAGTTAGAAGAAAGGTCAAAACTTGTTTTATAAAAACGATAGTTAGTTTGATTATTTGGAAAAGTGTTACAATAGTTCAATTCGGCTAGTGTAATAGTTAAAGTAGGATGAATATAGAACTAATGAACAAGTAAGTTGACTAAAATAATGTTTCGAATTGAGTTTTCATCCAATTGGAAGAAAGGTCAAACCTTTGATAACCAAAGGATTGTCTAACCATAGTTAGCTTTGTTAGTAAGCTAAGTATTACTATGGTTAATTAGACTAGTGTAATAGTTAAAGTAGGATGAATATAGTACTAATGAACAAGTAACAAGACTAAAATAATGTTTCAAATTGAGTTTTCATCCAATTAAACAAAAGGAAAAACCTTTTATGACCAAAGAATGATCTAACCACGTTAGCTTACTTTGTAAGCTAAGTCTTACTATAGTTAATTTGATTAGTATAATAGTCAACGTTTGATTATTATAGATCAAATGAACAAGTAACTTGACTAAAATAATGTTTAAATCGAGTTTTCATCTAGTTAGAAGAAAGGTCAAAACTTGTTATATAAAAACGATAATTAGTTTGATTATTAAGCAAAGTGTTACAATAGTTAAATTTAACAAGTGTAATAGTTAAAGTAGGATGAATATAGAACTAATGAACAAGTAAGTTGTAACACCCCATTTTCCCAACTTGAAAATTTCATTTAAAATAAATCAGAGTTTCAACCTTGACGGGATGTCGCACTTCGTTTACAATTTATAAATAGGATAATTTGCTATTTATTTCAATACAGACTTTTCAATAACGTCAAAACCATCGCAGCGGAAATTCAACTTCATAATTAAATCTAAACATCATTAGGCACAAGGCCACATCAAAAACAACGTAGTTTAAAACTCCACTAAATGTGGTTCGAACATCAGTTTGAAATTAAAATACATAGCACATGAATTCATCAAAAAGTTTCCCATCCCGTTACATATCAGAGCGACTCCTAATGACACGAGGAATCAACTCACTTCAGCGATTACTCCTGGTTATCTGCACGTTACCCACGTAGAGGCAACATTCAAACAGAAGGGGTGAGATTCACATTCAATAAACATAAGTACATAATTCATAAAGATGAATTTAACATTTCACATAAACATCATCAAACAACACCATCAGATCTTATACATACATCACACATACACATCATAATCTCACCTCTCAATGCACATCGAATACAATAACATCGACCGACTCAACAATGCAACATCACTGACTCAAGTATGCAACATGCATGTGGTACCAATTCATCGCAAAATATGTCATAATAGGACATGTCGGGCATACACCCCCATCGTAAATGTCATATAGACATGTCGGGCATACACCCCCATCACTTAATTCATAATGTCATAATAGACATGTCGGGCATACACCCCCATCACTTAATGCATATGTACTGGACTCGACAATGCAACATTTACAACAAATACAACGTCAACAACAACTTCATTATCATATACATCATCATCGTTATCATCATCATCGTTTAACATCATCATCGTGTATTATCATCATCACAACAAAGCATTATCACAGCACATCGTTATCATCACACATCATTATCACAACACATCATTATCACAATTCCTCATCATTTACGCATCTTACACTTCACTTTAAAACAACTCATGTTTACATAAGACTTCCTATCCTTACATCTAATTAGTTATCATGCCATTAAGTTAAGGTTCAATTTGGTACGGTGTAAAGTTCTTGCCTCTAAGTTATAAAACATAGTCCCTCAATTATCTACAACTTTCATGTTTATACTAAAGAAAGACGCAGAAACATGAAACAGAGAATGCTGTCACCGTACAATTTCACTAAGACCTCCTTGGAGTATTTTCATCATAACTCAAAAACTAAAAGTCATTTTCACGTCAAACCAAAGCCACTGGAAAGCTAACAAAATTATCTAAAACCTTCATGTTTACACCCAAGGCCAATTCTGTACCGATCAATACCAGTTTTCGTTTCAAATTCGGAAAAGTTGTGCAGAAAGTCCATAAAAATTCACTGTGACCTGCGTGCAGTAATTTGACCATAACTCAAGTTCTATATATCGTTTTGACGTCAGACCAACGGCATTAGAAAACTAACATCCATACCTACAACTTTTGTGTTTACACCTAAGACCAATTCTGTACCTATCAATACCAGTTTTCGTTTCAAATTCAGGGCAGAGATAAGAAAACTCAGGAAAAGCAACTTATATTATTCAAACTTCTCATTCATCTGACACATGTTTATGAACATTCAAAACTTCATCAATTTATGCATAAGCATGGCACCAATCAGTAACAACACCATAGAATCACAACAAAATCAACATCTCAACATAGAAATCATCAATTTAACATTCCATCATTAGTTTATCATAATCAAACAACCCTAATTCCCAAATTCACCAACATCAACATGTTAAATCAAAATTTAGGGATTATGAAACTTAGATTTATAGAAGCTAGTCCCACCCTTACCTTGTTATGAAGAAATCGCCCCCTTCAGCTTTTCCTCTTCTCAAGTTCTTCACCTTCTTCCTTGGCTCTGCTTCTCCTCTTTTCTCTTCTCTGTTTCACGTGAAAACACAACAAATGAAACCTCTTCACGCGTATACCTCTTTTTCTATTCCACTTCCCTCTTTCTTAATTTCCCATAATGCCCTTAATGCCATTTTAATTCTATTTAATCTATTAAATTATATTAATTCATTATAATTCAATAAAATAATAAAATTAAATTCTAGGCGTTACAACTCTCCCCAACTTATAAAATTTTCGTCCTCGAAAATGTACCTCATGCAAATAACTCTGGATAAGACTCCAACATCTTGCTTTCCAGCTCCCACGTCAAGCTTTCACCAGTTGGTCCTCCCCAAACAACTTTCACGAGAGGAATCTCTTTGCCCCTCAACTTCTTCATCTCACGGCCTTCAATCCTCAGTGGTAATGTCTCCACCGTAAGATTGTCTCTAACCTGCACATCATCTCTCGGAATCACATGAGAGGGATCTGCAACATACTTCCGAAGTTGCGACACGTGAAACACATCATGCAAATTTGAAAGATGCGGTGGTAATCCCACTCTATAAGCAACTGTTCCTATCCTTTCTGATATCTGATAAGGACCAATGAACTTCGGAGTCAGCTTCTTCGATTTCAATGCACGTCCAACACCAGTCATCGGAGTGACTCTCAAAAACACATGATCACCTTCTTGGAACTCAAGGTCTTTTCTTCGCTTATCATGATAACTTTTCTGCCGACTCTGCGATGCTTTCATCTTCTCTTGTATCAATTTGACCTTCTCAGTAGTTTGCTGAATAATTTCTGGTCCCACAATTGCACTCTCACCAGCCTCGAACCAACACAAAGGAGTTCTGCACCTCCTACCATACAATGCCTCAAAAGGTGCCATTCCAATGCTAGAATGGTAACTGTTGTTATAAGTGAACTCTATCAACGGTAGATGACTATCCCAAGCTCCACCCTGCTCAAGAACACATATTCTCAACAAATCTTCGAGTGATTGAATCGTCCTTTCCGACTGACCATCTGTTTGCGGATGATAAGCCGAGCTCAACCTCAATTTAGAACCCAATGCTTCCTGCAAACTCTTCCAAAATCTAGAAGTAAATCTTGGATCTCTGTCTGACACAATACTCGACGGAACACCATGCAACTTCACAATCTCTCGAATGTAAATCTCTGCCAACTGCGACACAGGATAACTAATATTTATCGGAAGGAAATGCGCAGACTTCGTCAACCTATCCACAATCACCCAAATTGAATCATGTCCTCTCTGAGTATTCGGCAAACTCGTCACAAAATCCATGGATATACTATCCCACTTCCACTCTGGCACATCCAACGGTGTCAACAACCCAGCAGGTTTCTGATGCTCAACCTTCGACTTCTGACAAGTCAAACATGAATACACAAATTGAGCCACATCTCGCTTCAAACCAGACCACCAAAACAGCTTCTTCAAATCATGATACATTTTTGTAGCTCCCGGATGAATACTCAAGCTACTTCTGTGACTTTCCTCAAGAATCATCTTCTTCATCTCATCGTTATCAGGTATACAAATTCTGCCTCTAAACCTCAACACTCCTTGATCATCAATTTTGAAATCACTACCCTCAGCCTCATTCATCAAATCCACCAACTTCACATCTACTTTCTGAGCTTCTCTGATATTACTCAAAAATTCATTGTTAATCTTCAACATACCCAACTTCACACTCTGAGGTGCCAATTCACAAACCAAACTCATATCTCTGAATTGTTCAAGCAACTCAAACTCTTTAACCATCATAGCAGACATATGCAAGGTTTTCCTGCTCAAAGCATCAGCAACAACGTTAGCTTTACCTGGATGATAATTCAGTCCAAAATCATAATCCTTCAACAGTTCAAGCCATCTTCGCTGCCTCATATTTAGCTCCTTCTGATCAAATAGATACTTCAAACTTTTATGATCACTAAACACCTCAAATCTTGAACCATATAAATAGTGTCTCCAAATCTTCAGCACAAATACCACTGCGGCCAACTCAAGATCATGCGTAGGATAGTTCCGTTCATGAATTCTCAACTGTCTTGATGCATAAGCCACTACTTTACCATCTTGCATAAGCACACCACCTAATCCCAACTTGGACGCGTCACAATACACCACAAAAGGCTCATCTGGCTTCGGCAAAATCAAGATTGGAGCCGTCGTCAAACGCTGCTTCAATTCATTAAAACTGGTTTCACAATGAACATCCCACACAAAAGCTTTACCTTTACAAGTCAACTGCGTCAACGGAAGTGCAATCCTCGAGAATCCTTCTATAAATCTGCGATAATATCCAGCCAAACCAAGGAAACTTCTAATCTCAGTCACCGACTTAGGGGTCTCCCATTGTGATACTGCTTCCACTTTAGATGGGTCAACCGCAATACCACTACCTGAAATAATGTGGCCAAGAAAACTCACCTCTTTCAACCAAAATTCACACTTTGATAACTTGGCATACAGCTTCTTCTCTTTCAACACTTGCAACACAATCTTCAAATGCTCCGCATGATCTTCCTCGGTCTTGGAGTATATCAAAATGTCATCTATAAAAACAACAACAAATTGATCCAAATAGTTATGAAAAATACGGTTCATATATTCCATAAATACTCCTGGCGCATTCGTAACACCGAACGGCATCACCGAATATTCATAATGTCCGTAACGTGTTCTAAAGGCCGTCTTCTGAACATCTTCATCCTTCACTTTAATCTGATGATAACCCGATCTCAAATCAATTTTGCTAAAAACACAAGCACCCACCAACTGGTCCATCAAATCATCAATCCTCGGGAGCGGATATCTATTCTTGATCGTCACTTTGTTCAGCTGCCGATAATCAACACACAACCTCATGCTGCCATCTTTCTTCTTAACCAACAACACAGGTGCTCCCCACGGTGAAACACTCGGCCTTACAAACTTCTTATCCAACAAGTCTTCCAATTGTTTCTTCAACTCTGCTAGCTCGGAAGCCGACATTCGGTAAGGTGCCATCGACACCGGCTTCGTACCCGGAACAAGATCAATTGAAAATTCAACTTCCCTCTCCGGCGGCACATCAGGAATCTCATCGGGAAAAACTTCTGGAAATTCACACACCACAGGCAACTTATCAATCTTCTCTTGATTCTCAATGGACAAAAATGCCATCAAGGAGAACATCTGGACTTCATCACATGCCATCTGCTTCAGCTGCTTAGTAGACAAAAGCTCAACTCCACTATCTTCTTCAACAGAAGAAAAACGCACCGACTTATTAAAACAGTTAATATGAACACGGTTATACTCCAACCAGTTCATACCAAGGATGACATCCATTCCACTCAAAGGTAAACAAACCAAATCAACTTCAAAATCTCGACCAAACATAGACAATGGACATCTCAGACACACTAGCGAAGTAGTCACCGAACCCATAGATGGAGTTTCGACAACCATTTCCCCATTCATACTAGATAACACAAGACCCAACTTAGATGCACAATCAGCAGCAATAAAACAATGAGTAGCACCAGTATCAATAATAGCAATTAAAGGAGTACCATTAATGAAACAAGTACCTCTGATCAAACGGTCTTCATTAGTTGTCTGGGCACCAGCTAGAGCAAACACCTTTCCACTATTCTGAGGCTTCTTGGGTTTCTTGCACTGAGTACTAGTATGACCTTCCTCATTACAGTTGAAACAGACAACGTCATTAAACTTACAATCTGCAACTACATGCCCTTTCTTGCCACAGCGGAAACATCTTTTCACTTCAACATTGCAAGTAGTACTCTTATGACCCTTCTCACCACATTGGTAGCAAACAATCTCAGTCGGAGTTTCTTTCCTCTTGGGTCTCCTCTCATCATTCACCTTCTGCTTACCCTTATCAGCTGGAGCACTGTAAGGTTTAGGAAGGTTCTGTTGATTCTTTCCCCTCCGCTCATTCATAATTTTGTAATGAGCTTTGGTGTCCTCTTCGTAAATCCTGCAGCTACTCACCAACTCAGAAAACCGACGGATCTTCTGGTAACCAATGGCCCGCTTAATCTCAGCACGCAGACCATTCTCAAACTTGATACACTTCGAAAACTCAGCTGTCTCAGGTGTATAATGCGGGTAAAATTTCGCCAGCTCCACAAATTTCGCAGCATACTCTGTCACCGTCATATCACCCTGCTTCAATTCAAGGAATTCGATCTCCTTCTTTCCACGGACATCCTCCGGAAAATACCTAGTTCAGGAACTCTCTCCTAAACACATCCCAAGTCACCACCTCGCCCCCATTCGCAAGAATTGGTTGAAGGCTCACCCACCAATCATCAGCTTCTCTGCCAACATGTGTGTGCCAAAGCGCACCATCTGAGCATCACTGCACGGCATGACTCGGAAAATTCTTTCCACCTCTTTTAGCCAAGTCTGTGCTCCATCAGGATCATACCTCCCTTTGAAAGTAGGCGGATGATTCTTCAGGAACATGTCCAGCATTCTCACTCCATCATTACCTCCAGCACCAGCATTCGGATGTTGCCCCACAGCTTGAGCAACGGCATGCAACGCAGCAGCAATAGCAGCACCTTGTCCTCTTCCAGCCATATTCTAAAATCTACACAGCAGACAACAATCAAACATCAACATCACAATGATAGTATTTAGCTATCACGCGACACAAGGGACTCAAGACTCATCTAATTAGTCGGACGGA
This sequence comes from Medicago ruthenica, assembly GCA_018208015.1. NCBI lineage: Eukaryota > Viridiplantae > Streptophyta > Magnoliopsida > Fabales > Fabaceae > Medicago > Medicago ruthenica. Next base: position 45,696,340 of record CM031378.1, read on the forward strand.
CCGACCTGCTCTGATACCAATTGTAACACCCCGTTTTTCCCAACTTGAAAATTTCATTTAAAATAAATCAGAGTTTCAACCTTGACGGGATGTCGCACTTCGTTTACAATTTATAAATAGGATAATTTGCTATTTATTTCAATACAGACTTTTCAATAACGTCAAAACCATCGCAGCGGAAATTCAACTTCATAATTAAATCTAAACATCATTAGGCACAAGGCCACATCAAAAACAACGTAGTTTAAAACTCCACTAAATGTGGTTCGACATCAGTTTGAAATTAAAATACATAGCACATGAATTCATCAAAAAGTTTCCCATCCCGTTACATATCAGAGCGACTCCTAATGACACGAGGAATCAACTCACTTCAGCGATTACTCCTGGTTATCTGCACGTTACCCACGTAGAGGCAACATTCAAACAGAAGGGGTGAGATTCACATTCAATAAACATAAGTACATAATTCATAAAGATGAATTTAACATTTCACATAAACATCATCAAACAACACCATCAGATCTTATACATACATCACACATACACATCATAATCTCACCTCTCAATGCACATCAAATACAATAACATCGACCGACTCAACAATGCAACATCACTGACTCAAGTATGCAACATGCATGTGGTACCAATTCATCGCAAAATATGTCATAATAGGACATGTCGGGCATACACCCCCATCGTAAATGTCATATAGACATGTCGGGCATACACCCCCATCACTTAATTCATAATGTCATAATAGACATGTCGGGCATACACCCCCATCACTTAATGCATATGTACTGGACTCGACAATGCAACATTTACAACAAATACAACGTCAACAACAACTTCATTATCATATACATCATCATCGTTATCATCATCATCGTTTAACATCATCATCGTGTATTATCATCATCACAACAAAGCATTATCACAGCACATCGTTATCATCACACATCATTATCACAACACATCATTATCACAATTCCTCATCATTTACGCATCTTACACTTCACTTTAAAACAACTCATGTTTACATAAGACTTCCTATCCTTACATCTAATTAGTTATCATGCCATTAAGTTAAGGTTCAATTTGGTACGGTGTAAGGTTCTTGCCTCTAAGTTATAAATCATAGTCCCTCAATTATCTACAACTTTCATGTTTATACTAAAGAAAGACGCAAAAACATGAAACAGAGAATGCTGTCACCGTACAATTCCACTAAGACCTCCTTGGAGTATTTTCATCATAACTCAAAAACTAAAAGTCATTTTCACGTCAAACCAAAGCCACTGGAAAGCTAACAAAATTATCTAAAACCTTCATGTTTACACCCAAGGCCAATTCTGTACCGATCAATACCAGTTTTCGTTTCAAATTCGGAAAAGTTGTGCAGAAAGTCCATAAAAATTCACTGTGACCTGCGTGCAGTAATTTGACCATAACTCAAGTTCTATATATCGTTTTGACGTCAGACCAACGGCATTAGAAAACTAACATCCATACCTACAACTTTTGTGTTTACACCTAAGACCAATTCTGTACCGATCAATACCAGTTTTCGTTTCAAATTCAGGGCAGAGATAAGAAAACTCAGGAAAAGCAACTTATATTATTCAAACTTCTCATTCATCTGACACATGTTTATGAACATTCAAAACTTCATCAATTTATGCATAAGCATGGCACCAATCAGTAACAACACCATAGAATCACAACAAAATCAACATCTCAACATAGAAATCATCAATTTAACATTCCATCATTAGTTTATCATAATCAAACAACCCTAATTCCCAAATTCACCAACATCAACATGTTAAATCAAAATTTAGGGATTATGAAACTTAGATTTATAGAAGCTAGTCCCACCCTTACCTTGTTATGAAGAAATCGCCCCCTTCAGCTTTTCCTCTTCTCAAGTTCTTCACCTTCTTCCTTGGCTCTGCTTCTCCTCTTTTCTCTTCTCTGTTTCACGTGAAAACACAACAAATGAAACCTCTTCACGCGTATACCTCTTTTTCTATTCCACTTCCCTCTTTCTTAATTTCCCATAATGCCCTTAATGCCATTTTAATTCTATTTAATCTATTAAATTATATTAATTCATTATAATTCAATAAAATAATAAAATTAAATTCTAGGCGTTACATAAGTTGACTAAAATAATGTTTCAAATTGAGTTTTCATCCAATTGGAAGAAAGTTCAAACCTTTGATAACCAAAGGATTGTCTAACCATAGTTAGCTTTGTTAGTAAGCTAAGTATTACTATGGTTAATAAGACTAGTGTAATAGTTAAAGTAGGATGAATATAGTACTAATGAACAAGTAACAAGACTAAAATAATGTTTCAAATTGAGTTTTCATCTAATTAAACGAAAGGAAAAACCTTTTATGACCAAAGAATGATCTAACCACGTTAGCTTACTTTGTAAGCTAAGTCTTACTATAGTTAATTTGATTAGTATAATAGTCAACGTTTGATTATTATAGATCAAATGAACAAGTAACTTGACTAAAATAATGTTTAAATCGAGTTTTCATCTAGTTAGAAGAAAGGTCAAAACTTGTTATATAAAAACGATAATTAGTTTGATTATTAAGCAAATTGTTACAATAGTTAAATTCGACTAGTGTAATAGTTAAAGTAGGATGAATATAGAACTAATGAACAAGTAAGTTGACTAAAATAATGTTTCTAATTGAGTTTTCATCCAATTGGAAGAAATGTTCAAACCTTCGATAACCATAGGATTGTCTAACCATAGTTAGCTTTGTTAGTAAGCTAAGTATTACTATGGTTAATTAGACTAGTGTAATAGTTAAAGTAGGATGAATATAGTACTAATGAACAAGTAACAAGACTAAAATAATGTTTCAAATTGAGTTTTCATCCTAATTAAACGAAAGGAAAAACCTTTTATGACCAAAGAATGATCTAACCACGTTAGCTTACTTTGTAAGCTAAGTCTTACTATAGTTAATTTGATTAGTATAATAGTCAACGTTTGATTATTATAGATCAAATGAACAAGTAACTTGACTAAAATAATGTTTAAATCGAGTTTTCATCTAGTTAGAAGAAAGGTCAAAACTTGTTTTATAAAAACGATAGTTAGTTTGACTATTTAGGCAAAGTGTTACAATAGTTCAATTCGACTAGTGTAATAGTTAAAGTAGGATGAATATAGAACTAATGAACAAGTAAGTTGACTAAAATAATGTTTCAAATTGAGTTTTCATCCAATTGGAAGAAAGGTCAAACCTATGATAACCAAAGGATTGTCTAACCATAGTTAGCTTTGTTAGTAAGCTAAGTATTACTATGGTTAAATAGACTAGTGTAATAGTTAAAGTAGGATGAATATAGTACTAATGAACAAGTAACTTGACTAAAATAATGTTTAAATCGAGTTTTCATCTAGTTAGAAGAAAGGTCAAAACTTGTTATATAAAAACGATAATTAGTTTGATTATTAAGCAAAGTGTTACAATAGTTAAATTCGACTAGTGTAATAGTTAAAGTAGGATGAATATAGAACTAATGAACAAGTAAGTTGACTAAAATAATGTTTCAAATTGAGTTTTCATCCAATTGGAAGAAAGTTCAAACCTTTGATAACCAAAGGATTGTCTAACCATAGTTAGCTTTGTTAGTAAGCTAAGTATTACTATGGTTAATTAGACTAGTGTAATAGTTAAAGTAGGATGAATATAGTACTAATGAACAAGTAACAAGACTAAAATAATGTTTCAAATTGAGTTTTCATCCAATTAAACGAAAGGAAAAACCTTTTATGACCAAAGAATGATCTAACCACGTTAGCTTACTTTGTAAGCTAAGTCTTACTATAGTTAATTTGATTAGTATAATAGTCAACGTTTGATTATTATAGATCAAATGAACAAGTAACTTGACTAAAATAATGTTTAAATCGAGTTTTCATCTAGTTAGAAGAAAGGTCAAAACTTGTTTTATAAAAACGATAGTTAGTTTGATTATTTGGCAAAGTGTTACAATAGTTCAATTCGACTAGTGTAATAGTTAAAGTAGGATGAATATAGAACTAATGAACAAGTAAGTTGACTAAAATAATGTTTCAAATTGAGTTTTCATCCAATTGGAAGAAAGGTCAAACCTTTGATAACCAAAGGATTGTCTAACCATAGTTAGCTTTGTTAGTAAGCTAAGTATTACTATGGTTAAATAGACTAGTGTAATAGTTAAAGTAGGATGAATATAGTACTAATGAACAAGTAACTTGACTAAAATAATGTTTAATCGAGTTTTCATCTAGTTAGAAGAAAGGTCAAAACTTGTTATATAAAAACGAAAATTAGTTGATTATTAAGCAAAGTGTTACAATAGTTAAATAGAACTAGTGTAATAGTTAAAGTAGGAATGAATATAGAAGTAATGAACAAGTAACAAGACTAAAATAATGTTTCAAATTGAGTTTTCATCCAATTAAACGAAAGGAAAAACCTTTTATGACCAAAGAATGATCTAACCACGTTAGCTTTACTTTGGTAAGCTAAGTCTTACTATAGTTAATTTGATTAGATAATAGTCACGTTTGATTATTATAGAGCAAATGAACAAGTAACTTGACTAAAATAATGTTTAAATCGAGTTTTCATCTAGTTAGAAGAAGGTCAAAACTTGTTATAATAAAAACGATAGTTAGTTTTGATTTTAAGCAAGTGTTACAATAGTTAAATAAGACTAGTGTAATAGTTAAGTAGGACAAATATAGAACTAATGAACAAGTAAGTTGACTAAAATAATGTTTCAAATTGAGTTTTCATCCAATTGGAAGAAAGGTCAACCTTTGATAACCAAAGGATTGTCTACCATAGTTAGCTTTGTTAGTAAGCTAAGTATTACTATGGTTAAATAGACGTGGTAATCAGTTTAAAGTAGGATGTGTAACGCCTAGAACTTAAATTTTAATTATTTATATTGAATTATAATGAATTAATATAATTTAATAGATTAAATAGAATTAAAATGGCATTAAGGGCATTATGGGAAATTAAGAAAGAGGGAAGTGGAATAGAAAAAGAGGTATACGCGTGAAGAGGTTTCATTTGTTGTGTTTTCACGTGAAACAGAGAAGAGAAAAGAGGAGAAGCAGAGCCAAGGAAGAAGGTGAAGAACTTGAGAAGAGGAAAAGCTGAAGGGGGCGATTTCTTCATAACAAGGTAAGGGTGGGACTAGCTTCTATAAATCTAAGTTTCATAATCCCTAAATTTTGATTTAACATGTTGATGTTGGTGAATTTGGGAATTAGGGTTGTTTGATTATGATAAACTAATGATGGAATGTTAAATTGATGATTTCTATGTTGAGATGTTGATTTTGTTGTGATTCTATGGTGTTGTTACTGATTGGTGCCATGCTTATGCATAAATTGATGAAGTTTTGAATGTTCATAAACATGTGTCAGATGAATGAGTTGTTGGATGATTTTGATGTAAAGTTGCTTTTCCTGAGTTTTCTTATCTCTGCCCCGAATTTTGAAATAAAAACTGGTATTGATCGGTACAGAATTGGTCTTAGGTGTAAACACAAAAGTTGTAGGTATGGATGTTAGTTTTCTAATGCCGTTGGTCTGACGTCAAAACGATTTATAGAACTTGAGTTATGGTCAAATTACTGCACGTAGGTCACAGTGAATTTTTATGGACTCTCTGCACAACTTTTCCGAATTTGAAACGAAAACTGGTATTGATCGGTACAGAATTGGCCTTGGGTGTAAACATGAAGGTTTTAGATAATTTTGTTAGCTTTCCAGTGGCTTTGGTTTGACGTGAAAATGACTTTTAGTTTTTGAGTTATGATGAAAATACTCCAAGGAGGTCTTAGTGAAATTGTACGGTGACAGCATTCTCTGTTTCATGTTTTTGCGTCTTTTTCACACGTCTCCGTTTTAAATTGGTCTTTGGTATAAACATGAAAGTTGTGATTATGGCAATATGTTAGTTATGATTTTGTTATGGTTTTACAAAAGTGTATGATGATGTTGATGTGAATGATGTTATAATGATGTGTGTGATAACGATGTGCTGTGATAGTTTGTTGTGATGATGTGCATAAGACGATTGATGATGATAAACGATGATGATTATAACGATGATGAGTATATGATATGAAGTTGTTGTTGACGTTGTATTTGTTGTAAATGTTGCTTGTCGAGTCCAGTACATATGCATTAAGTGATGGGGTGTATGCCCGACATGTCTATTATGACATTATGAATTAAGTGATGGGGGTGTATGCCCGACATGTCTATATGACATTTACGATGGGGGTGTATGCCCGACATGTCCTATTATGACTTTTGCGCTGAATTGGTACCACATGCATGTTGCATACTTGAGTCAGTGATGTTGCATTGTTGAGTCGGTCGATGTTATTGTATTTGATGTTGCATTGAGAGGTGAGATTATGATGTGTATGTGTGATGTATGTATAAGATCTGATGGTGTTGTTTGATGATGTTTATGTGAAATGTTAAATTCATCTTTATGAATTATGTACTTATGTTTATTGAATGTGAATCTCACCCCTTCTGTTTGAATGTTGCCTCTACGTGGGTAACGTGCAGATAACCAGGAGTAATCGCTGAAGTGAGTTGATTCCTCGTGTCATTAGGAGTCGCTCTGATATGTAACGGGATGGGAAACTTTTTGATGAATTCATGTGCTATGTATTTTAATTTCAAACTGATGTTGAACCACATTTAGTGGAGTTTTAAACTACGTTGTTTTTTTTGATGTGGCCTTGTGCCTAATGATGTTTAGATTTAATTATGAAGTTGAATTTCCGCTGCGATGGTTTTGACGTTATTGAAAAGTCTGTTTTGAAATAAATAGCAAATTATCCTATTTATAAATTGTAAACGAAGTGCGACATCCCGTCAAGGTTGAAACTCTGATTTATTTTAAATGAAATTTTCAAGTTGGGAAAACGGGGTGTTACAATTGGTATCAGAGCAGGTCGGTCTGTCCGGCCAATGTTGTCTAATGTTGTTTGTCCCTTAGTACTCGACATGTGTGTGAAACACTGTCGGTACTTGTTTGTTAGCTCATAGTCGTTGTCTGCAGGAGTTGGTTTGGAATAAGTGGGGGAGAAGCTTGCCTCCCGGACGTGTTGATAGTATGTAGAAGTTGGTTCGAGGTGATGTTGATTGTAAGAGTGCAAACGTTATTGAAGCGATGTTGTTGGGAACCGGCGAGAGTATGGACTCATGAATTCGTATCAGTCGAGTTTGAGATGTGTGTAGATTATGGATGGTGAATTAATTGAGAATGAGGAATTATTCCAATGGAAGTGATAGTTGATGGATTAATTCGGTAGATGGTATGTCTTGAGTGTAGTTGGATTAAATTCGGGTGATTTTCGTAGTTGGATGAAAAGAAAGGATGTTGGTAGATCTTGGAAGCGAGAGGGAGAGATGGAACTTATGTTCATCAACCTCAAATTCTGATTTTTACAATTATGGAGCAGCTGTCAGTAAAAGGGGCATAACTTTTTACTCGTGTTTCTGATGGAAGCGATTCTGGACTTTTTGGAAAGCTCAAGAAATTCCCTACAGTTTGCATATAAGATTTGTCTTCAGGAAGTTTGTGAAGAGGAAGAAAAGTGCATTTTAATGTTTGGGTCTGATGCTGATTTTTGGAAAATTCTGCATACGGGAATTCTGGACCAGTCCCATTGCAAGGATGATAACTTTTTACTCGTAACTCGGATTTGGGAGATTCTTGAAGTTCTGGAATCTACACGAAATTCCCTTCATTTTGGAATATAATTTTGTGCTTGGGAGGTCTGTATTGGAAGATATAATTGTGTTTGAAGTTGGGTGATTCTTGCTGAAAATTGAAAAGGTGAAGAAGGGTGTAAGATATGGATAAGGAATGAAACGTTGGTATTTGTAAGAATGCGAAGGTATCGGAAAATGCATGGAGATGCAATTTATGTTGAATAAGAATGATTATAGTGACGGATTGTGGTAGACTTCATTGTGGAATATTAGTGAGTAATTATAATGAGTTGCTGAAGTTGTTGGAAATGCGAAGAATGAGATTTCAAGGATAGGAAGTGTTGGTAATGACCTAAAAGAAATTATGTCTGATGTTATCGTCAGAGGTGTATTAGTATGTAGCTGCAAGACGTCGGTGTTAGCATGTTCAGATGATTTTGGGAATTGTTGAAGTATGGTGCTTTTGGGTGACGTGAGTATAAGTTGGAAAAGAACTCTATTGTAGTTAGTAACGATAGTTTATGCTCCATTACGGTTGTCGGATATCTCTTGACAAATTGAGGACTTGATCACCCTCAATCTCTTGTTGATAGTAGACGAGATCGTGTTGGATGGTGTAGATTTGACTTGCTATCTTGATAGTGCATGAAGTTAATAATGTTATATCGTGTTTGTGTGAATTAATAAGGGAGTGGATAGGAAAGAGTCGAGAAGTATTGAACGATTCAGAGTAGGAGGATTTATATGCGAGCTAACGTCGCAAAGTGAAAGATTGAGGATATTAAGTTAACGATGATGTTATGATGGATGTTAAAGAAAGTCCGAACTTAAATTAAGACTTGTAACCCATGTAGTTGATGGAAATTTGAATGAGTACGATGACTTAAGATAGATTATCAGAGTTGCGCAGCAGAAGTGTATGTAGCGCAGTTGCTATAAGTATACGACTCTACATGTTTGATTTGGTGAGTTATGGATGTGAGAATTATGTGTCAAGGTGTTTTGATGTCGAAGATGTTGTTAAGATAATAATGTGACGTTGTATGTCGAAGTATAAGAGTGTGATGGATGTTGCTCCTTAAATGATGGTGTGTTGGAATATAGTTGAAGATGGTTGTGTCGGATAGATTTTCGAGGATTGCACTTCCGTTGACGCAGTTGACTTGTAAAGGTAAAGCTTTTGTGTGGGATGTTCATTGTGAAACCAGTTTTAATGAATTGAAGCAGCGTTTGACGACGGCTCCAATCTTGATTTTGCCGAAGCCAGATGAGCCTTTTGTGGTGTATTGTGACGCGTCCAAGTTGGGATTAGGTGGTGTGCTTATGCAAGATGGTAAAGTAGTGGCTTATGCATCAAGACAGTTGAGAATTCATGAACGGAACTATCCTACGCATGATCTTGAGTTGGCCGCAGTGGTATTTGTGCTGAAGATTTGGAGACACTATTTATATGGTTCAAGATTTGAGGTGTTTAGTGATCATAAAAGTTTGAAGTATCTATTTGATCAGAAGGAGCTAAATATGAGGCAGCGAAGATGGCTTGAACTGTTGAAGGATTATGATTTTGGACTGAATTATCATCCAGGTAAAGCTAACGTTGTTGCTGATGCTTTGAGCAGGAAAACCTTGCATATGTCTGCTATGATGGTTAAAGAGTTTGAGTTGCTTGAACAATTCAGAGATATGAGTTTGGTTTGTGAATTGGCACCTCAGAGTGTGAAGTTGGGTATGTTGAAGATTAACAATGAATTTTTGAGTAATATCAGAGAAGCTCAGAAAGTAGATGTGAAGTTGGTGGATTTGATGAATGAGGCTGAGGGTAGTGATTTCAAAATTGATGATCAAGGAGTGTTGAGGTTTAGAGGCAGAATTTGTATACCTGATAACGATGAGATGAAGAAGATGATTCTTGAGGAAAGTCACAGAAGTAGCTTGAGTATTCATCCGGGAGCTACAAAAATGTATCATGATTTGAAGAAGCTGTTTTGGTGGTCTGGTTTGAAGCGAGATGTGGCTCAATTTGTGTATTCATGTTTGACTTGTCAGAAGTCGAAGGTTGAGCATCAGAAACCTGCTGGGTTGTTGACACCGTTGGATGTGCCAGAGTGGAAGTGGGATAGTATATCCATGGATTTTGTGACGAGTTTGCCGAATACTCAGAGAGGACATGATTCAATTTGGGTGATTGTGGATAGGTTGACGAAGTCTGCGCATTTCCTTCCGATAAATATTAGTTATCCTGTGTCGCAGTTGGCAGAGATTTACATTCGAGAGATTGTGAAGTTGCATGGTGTTCCGTCGAGTATTGTGTCAGACAGAGATCCAAGATTTACTTCTAGATTTTGGAAGAGTTTGCAGGAAGCATTGGGTTCTAAATTGAGGTTGAGCTCGGCTTATCATCCGCAAACAGATGGTCAGTCGGAAAGGACGATTCAATCACTCGAAGATTTGTTGAGAATATGTGTTCTTGAGCAGGGTGGAGCTTGGGATAGTCATCTACCGTTGATAGAGTTCACTTATAACAACAGTTACCATTCTAGCATTGGAATGGCACCTTTTGAGGCATTGTATGGTAGGAGGTGCAGAACTCCTTTGTGTTGGTTCGAGGCTGGTGAGAGTGCAATTGTGGGACCAGAAATTATTCAGCAAACTACTGAGAAGGTCAAATTGATACAAGAGAAGATGAAAGCATCGCAGAGTCGGCAGAAAAGTTATCATGATAAGCGAAGAAAAGACCTTGAGTTCCAAGAAGGTGATCATGTGTTTTTGAGAGTCACTCCGATGACTGGTGTTGGACGTGCATTGAAATCGAAGAAGCTGACTCCGAAGTTCATTGGTCCTTATCAGATATCAGAAAGGATAGGAACAGTTGCTTATAGAGTGGGATTACCACCGCATCTTTCAAATTTGCATGATGTGTTTCACGTGTCGCAACTTCGGAAGTATGTTGCAGATCCCTCTCATGTGATTCCGAGAGATGATGTGCAGGTTAGAGACAATCTTACGGTGGAGACATTACCACTGAGGATTGAAGGCCGTGAGATGAAGAAGTTGAGGGGCAAAGAGATTCCTCTCGTGAAAGTTGTTTGGGGAGGACCAACTGGTGAAAGCTTGACGTGGGAGCTGGAAAGCAAGATGTTGGAGTCTTATCCAGAGTTATTTGCATGAGGTACATTTTCGAGGACGAAAATTTTATAAGTTGGGGAGAGTTGTAACGCCTAGAATTTAATTTTATTATTTTATTGAATTATAATGAATTAATATAATTTAATAGATTAAATAGAATTAAAATGGCATTAAGGGCATTATGGGAAATTAAGAAAGAGGGAAGTGGAATAGAAAAAGAGGTATACGCGTGAAGAGGTTTCATTTGTTGTGTTTTCACGTGAAACAGAGAAGAGAAAAGAGGAGAAGCAGAGCCAAGGAAGAAGGTGAAGAACTTGAGAAGAGGAAAAGCTGAAGGGGGCGATTTCTTCATAACAAGGTAAGGGTGGGACTAGCTTCTATAAATCTAAGTTTCATAATCCCTAAATTTTGATTTAACATGTTGATGTTGGTGAATTTGGGAATTAGGGTTGTTTGATTATGATAAACTAATGATGGAATGTTAAATTGATGATTTCTATGTTGAGATGTTGATTTTGTTGTGATTCTATGGTGTTGTTACTGATTGGTGCCATGCTTATGCATAAATTGATGAAGTTTTGAATGTTCATAAACATGTGTCAGATGAATGAGATTGTTGGATGATTTTGATGTAAGTTGCTTTTCCTGAGTTTTCTTATCTCTGCCCCTGAATTTTGAAACTAAAAACTGGTATTGATCGGTACAGAATTGGTCTTAGGTGTAAACACAAAAGTTGTAGGTATGGATGTTAGTTTTCTAATGCCGTTGGTCTGACGTCAAAACGATTTATAGAACTTGAGTTATGGTCAAATTACTGCACGTAGGTCACAGTGAATTTTTATGGACTTTCTGCACAACTTTTCCGAATTTGAAACGAAAACTGGTATTGATCGGTACAGAATTGGCCTTGGGTGTAAACATGAAGGTTTTAGATAATTTTGTTAGCTTTCCAGTGGCTTTGGTTTGACGTGAAAATGACTTTTAGTTTTTGAGTTATGATGAAAATACTCCAAGGAGGTCTTAGTGAAATTGTACGGTGACAGCATTCTCTGTTTCATGTTTGCGTCTTTCTTTAGTATAACATGAAAGTAGATAATTGAGGGACTATGTTTTATAACTTAGAAAGAACTTTACACCGTACCAATTGAACCTTAACTTAATGGCATGATAACTAATTAGATGTAAGGATAGGAAGTCTTATGTAAACATGAGTTGTTTTAAAGTGAAGTGTAAGATGCGTAATGATGAGGTATTGTGATAATATGATGTGTTGTGATAATGATGTGTGATGATAACTTGTGCTGTGATAATGCTTTGTTGTGATGATGATAATACACGATGATGATGTTAACGATGATGATGATAACGATGATGATGTATGATAATGAAGTTGTTGTTGACGTTGTATTTGTTGTAAATGTTGCATTGTCGAGTCCAGTACATATGCATTAAGTGATGGGGGTGTATGCCCGACATGTCTATTATGACATATGAATTAAGTGATGGGGGTGTATGCCCGACATGTCTATATGACATTTACGATGGGGGTGTATGCCCGACATGTCCTATTATGACATATTTTGCGATGAATTGGTACCACATGCATGTTGCATACTTGAGTCAGTGATGTTGCATTGTTGAGTCGGTCGATGTTATTGTATTTGATGTTGCATTGAGAGGTGAGATTATGATGTGTATGTGTGATGTATGTATAAGATCTGATGGTGTTGTTTGATGATGTTTATGTGAAATGTTAAATTCATCTTTATGAATTATGTACTTATGTTTATTGAATGTGAATCTCACCCCTTCTGTTTGAATGTTGCCTCTACGTGGGTAACGTGCAGATAACCAGGAGTAATCGCTGAAGTGAGTTGATTCCTCGTGTCATTAGGAGTCGCTCTGATATGTAACGGGATGGGAAACTTTTTGATGAATTCATGTGCTATGTATTTTAATTTCAAACTGATGTTGAACCACATTTAGTGGAGTTTTAAACTACGTTGTTTTTTTTGATGTGGCCTTGTGCCTAATGATGTTTAGATTTAATTATGAAGTTGAATTTCCGCTGCGATGGTTTTGACGTTATTGAAAAGTCTGTTTTGAAATAAATAGCAAATTATCCTATTTATAAATTGTAAACGAAGTGCGACATCCCGTCAAGGTTGAAACTCTGATTTATTTTAAATGAAATTTTCAAGTTGGGAAAACGGGGTGTTACAACAAGTAACTTGACTAAAATAATGTTTAAATCGAGTTTTCATCTAGTTAGAAGAAAGGTCAAAACTTGTTATATAAAAACGATAATTAGTTTGATTATTAAGCAAAGTGCTACAATAGTTAAATTCGACTAGTGTAATAGTTAAAGTAGTATGAATATAGAACTAATGAACATGTAAGTTGACTAAAATAATGTTTCTAATTGAGTTTTCATCCAATTGGAAGAAAGGTCAAACCTTTGATAACCAAAGGATTGTCTAACCATAGTTAGCTTTGTTAGTAAGCTAAGTATTACTATGGTTAATTAGACTAGTGTAATAGTTAAAGTAGGATGAATATAGTACTAATGAACAAGTAACAAGACTAAAATAATGTTTCAAATTGAGTTTTCATCTAATTAAACGAAAGGAAAAAACCTTTTATGACCAAAGAATGATCTAACCACGTTAGCATTACTTTGTAAGCTAAGTCTTACTATAGTTAATTTGATTAGTATAATAGTCAACGTTTGATTATTATAGATCAAATGAACAAGTAACTTGACTAAAATAATGTTTAAATCGAGTTTTCATCTAGTTAGAAGAAAGGTCAAAACTTGTTTTATAAAAACGGATAGTTAGTTTGATTATTTAGGCAAAGTGTTACAATAGTTCAATTCGACTAGTGTAATAGTTAAAGTAGGATGAATATAGAACTAATGAACAAGTAAGTTGACTAAAATAATGTTTCTAATTGAGTTTTCATCCAATTGGAAGAAAGGTCAAACCTTTGATAACCAAAGGATTGTCTAACCATAGTTAGCTTTGTTAGTAAGCTAAGTATTACTATGGTTAATTAGACTAGTGTAATAGTTAAAGTAGGATGAATATAGTACTAATGAACAAGTAACAAGACTAAAATAATGTTTCAAATTGAGTTTTCATCCAATTAAATGAAAGGAAAAACCTTTTATGACCAAAGAATGATCTAACCACGTTAGCTTACTTTGTAAGCTAAGTCTTACTATAGTTAATTTGATTAGTATAATAGTCAACGTTTGATTATTATAGATCAAATGAACAAGTAACTTGACTAAAATAATGTTTAAATCGAGTTTTCATCTAGTTAGAAGAAAGGTCAAAACTTGTTATATAAAAACGATAAGTTAGTTTGATTATTAAGCAAAGTGTTACAATAGTTAAATTAGACTAGTGTAATAGTTAAAGTAGGATGAATATAGAACTAATGAACAAGTAAGTTGACTAAAATAATGTTTCAAATTGAGTTTTCATCCAATTGGAAGAAAGGTCAAACCTTTGATAACCAAAGGATTGTCTAACCATAGTTAGCTTTGTTAGTAAGCTAAGTATTACTATGGTTAAATAGACTAGTGTAATAGTTAAAGTAGGATGAATATAGTACTAATGAACAAGTAACTTGACTAAAATAATGTTTAAATCGAGTTTTCATCTAGTTAGAAGAAATGTCAAAACTTGTTATATAAAAACGATAATTAGTTTGATTATTAAGCAAAGTGTTACAATAGTTAAATTCGACTAGTGTAATAGTTAAAGTAGGATGAATATAGAACTAATGAACATGTAAGTTGACTAAAATAATGTTTCTAAATTGAGTTTTCATCCAATTGGAAGAAAGTTCAAACCTTTGATAACCAAAGGATTGTCTAACCATAGTTAGCTTTGTTAGTAAGCTAAGTATTACTATGGTTAATAAGACTAGTGTAATAGTTAAAGTAGGATGAATATAGTACTAATGAACAAGTAACAAGACTAAAATAATGTTTCAAATCGAGTTTTCATCTAATTAAACGAAAGGAAAAACCTTTTATGACCAAAGAATGATCTAACCACGTTAGCATACTTTGTAAGCTAAGTCTTACTATAGTTAATTTGATTAGTATAATAGTCAACGTTTGATTATTATAGATCAAATGAACAAGTAACTTGACTAAAATAATGTTTAAATCGAGTTTTCATCTAGTTAGAAGAAAGGTCAAAACTTGTTTTATAAAAACGATAGTTAGTTTGATTATTTGGCAAAGTGTTACAATAGTTCAATTCGACTAGTGTAATAGTTAAAGTAGGATGAATATAGAACTAATGAACAAGTAAGTTGACTAAAATAATGTTTCGAATTGAGTTTTCATCCAATTGGAAGAAAGGTCAAACCTTTGATAACCAAAGGATTGTCTAACCATAGTTAGCTTTGTTAGTAAGCTAAGTATTACTATGGTTAATTAGACTAGTGTAATAGTTAAAGTAGGATGAATATAGTACTAATGAACAAGTAACAAGACTAAAATAATGTTTCAAATTGAGTTTTCATCCAATTAAACAAAAGGAAAAACCTTTTATGACCAAAGAATGATCTAACCACGTTAGCTTACTTTGTAAGCTAAGTCTTACTATAGTTAATTTGATTAGTATAATAGTCAACGTTTGATTATTATAGATCAAATGAACAAGTAACTTGACTAAAATAATGTTTAAATCGAGTTTTCATCTAGTTAGAAGAAAGGTCAAAACTTGTTATATAAAAACGATAATTAGTTTGATTATTAAGCAAAGTGTTACAATAGTTAAATTCAACTAGTGTAATAGTTAAAGTAGGATGAATATAGAACTAATGAACAAGTAAGTTGACTAAAATAATGTTTCAAATTGATTTTTCATCCAATTGGAAGAAAGTTCAAACCTTTGATAACCAAAGGATTGTCTAACCATAGTTAGCTTTGTTAGTAAGCTAAGTATTACTATGGTTAATAAGACTAGTGTAATAGTTAAAGTAGGATGAATATAGTTCTAATGAACAAGTAACAAGACTAAAATAATGTTTCAAATTGAGTTTTCATCAATTAAACGAAAGGAAAAACCTTTTATGACCAAAGAATGATCTAACCACGTTAGCTTACTTTGTAAGCTAAGTCTTACTATAGTTAATTTGATTAGTATAATAGTCAACGTTTGATTATTATAGATCAAATGAACAAGTAACTTGACTAAAATAATGTTTAAATCGAGTTTTCATCTAGTCAGAAGAAAGGTCAAATCTTGTTATATAAAAACGATAATTAGTTTGATTATTAAGCAAAGTGTTACAATAGTTAAATTCAACTAGTGTAATAGTTAAAGTAGGATGAATATAGAACTAATGAACAAGTAAGTTGACTAAAATAATGTTTCAAATTGAGTTTTCATCCAATTGGAAGAATGTTCAAACCTTCGATAACCAAAGGATTGTCTAACCATAGTTAGCTTTGTTAGTAAGCTAAGTATTACTATGGTTAATAAGACTAGTGTAATAGTTAAAGTAGGATGAATATAGTACTAATGAACAAGTAACAAGACTAAAATAATGTTTCAAATTGAGTTTTCATCTAATTAAACGAAAGGAAAAACCTTTTATGACCAAAGAATGATCTAACCACGTTAGCTTACTTTGTAAGCTAAGTCTTACTATAGTTAATTTGATTAGTATAATAGTCAACGTTTGATTATTATAGATCAAATGAACAAGTAACTTGACTAAAATAATGTTTAAATCGAGTTTTCATCTAGTTAGAAGAAAGGTCAAAACTTGTTTTATAAAAACGATAGTTAGTTTGATTATTTGGCAAAGTGTTACAATAGTTCAATTCGACTAGTGTAATAGTTAAAGTAGGATGAATATAGAACTAATGAACAAGTAAGTTGACTAAAATAATGTTTCAAATTGAGTTTTCATCCAATTGGAAGAAAGGTCAAACCAATTGATAACCAAAGGATTGTCTAACCATAGTTAGCTTTGTTAGTAAGCTAAGTATTACTATGGTTAAATAGACTAGTGTAATAGTTAAAGTAGGATGAATATAGTACTAATGAACAAGTAACTTGACTAAAATAATGTTTAAATCGAGTTTTCATCTAGTCAGAAGAAAGGTCAAAACTTGTTATATAAAAACGATAATTAGTTTGATTATTATGCAAAATGTTACAATAGTTAAATTCAACTAGTGTAATAGTTAAAGTAGGATGAATATAGAACTAATGAACATGTAAGTTGACTAAAATAATGTTTCAAATTGAGTTTTCATCCAATTGGAAGAAAGTTCAAACCTTTGATAACCAAAGGATTGTCTAACCATAGTTAGCTTTGTTAGTAAGCTAAGTATTACTATGGTTAATAAGACTAGTGTAATAGTTAAAGTAGGATGAATATAGTACTAATGAACAAGTAACAAGACAAAAATAATGTTTCAAATTGAGTTTTCATCTAATTAAACGAAAGGAAAAACCTTTTATGACCAAAGAATGATCTAACCACGTTAGCTTACTTTGTAAGCTAAGTCTTACTATAGTTAATTTGATTAGTATAATAGTCAACGTTTGATTATTATAGATCAAATGAACAAGTAACTTGACTAAAATAATGTTTAAATCGAGTTTTCATCTAGTTAGAAGAAAGGTCAAAACTTGTTTTATAAAAACGATAGTTAGTTTGATTATTTGGCAAAGTGTTACAATAGTTCAATTCGACTAGTGTAATAGTTAAAGTAGGATGAATATAGAACTAATGAACAAGTAAGTTGACTAAAATAATGTTTCAAATTGAGTTTTCATCCAATTGGAAGAAAGGTCAAACCTTTGATAACCAAAGGATTGTCTAACCATAGTTAGCTTTGTTAGTAAGCTAAGTATTACTATGGTTAAATAGACTAGTGTAATAGTTAAAGTAGGATGAATATAGTAATAATGAACAAGTAACTTGACTAAAATAATGTTTAAATCGAGTTTTCATCTAGTTAGAAGAAAGGTCAAAACTTGTTATATAAAAACGAAAATTAGTTTGATTATTAAGCAAAGTGTTACAATAGTTAAATAAGACTAGTGTAATAGTTAAAGTAGGATGAATATAGAAGTAATGAACAAGTAACAAGACTAAAATAATGTTTCAAATTGAGTTTTCATCCAATTAAACGAAAGGAAAAACCTTTTATGACCAAAGAATGATCTAACCACGTTAGCTTACTTTGTAAGCTAAGTCTTACTATAGTTAATTTGATTAGTATAATTGTCAACGTTTGATTATTATAGATCAAATGAACAAGTAACTTGACTAAAATAATGTTTAAATCGAGTTTTCATCTAGTTAGAAGAAAGGTCAAAACTTGTTATATAAAAACGATAATTAGTTTGATTATAAAGCAAAGTGTTACAATAGTTAAATAAGACTAGTGTAATAGTTAAAGTAGGACGAATATAGAACTAATGAACAAGTAAGTTGACTAAAATAATGTTTCAAATTGAGTTTTCATCCAATTGGAAGAAAGGTCAAACCTTTGATAACCAAAGGATTGTCTAACCATAGTTAGCTTTGTTAGTAAGCTAAGTATTACTATGGTTAAATAGACTAGTGTAATAGTTAAAGTAGGATGAATATAGTACTAATGAACAAGTAACTTGACTAAAATAATGTTTAAATCGAGTTTTCATCTAGTCAGAAGAAATGTCAAAACTTGTTATATAAAAACGATAATTATTTTGATTATTAAGCAAAGTGTTACAATAGTTAAATTCAACTAGTGTAATAGTTAAAGTAGGATGAATATAGAACTAATGAACATGTAAGTTGACTAAAATAATGTTTCAAATTGAGTTTTCATCCAATTGGAAGAAAGTTCAAACCTTTGATAACCAAAGGATTGTCTAACCAAAGTTAGCTTTGTTAGTAAGCTAAGTATTACTATGGTTAATAAGACTAGTGTAATAGTTAAAGTAGGATGAATATAGTACTAATGAACAAGTAACAAGACTAAAATAATGTTTCAAATCGAGTTTTCATCTAATTAAACGAAAGGAAAAAACCTTTTATGACCAAAGAATGATCTAACCACGTTAGCATACTTTGTAAGCTAAGTCTTACTATAGTTAATTTGATTAGTATAATAGTCAACGTTTGATTATTATAGATCAAATGAACAAGTAACTTGACTAAAATAATGTTTAAATCGAGTTTTCATCTAGTTAGAAGAAAGGTCAAAACTTGTTATATAAAAACGAAAATTAGTTTGATTATTAAGCAAAGTGTTACAATAGTTAAATAAGACTAGTGTAATAGTTAAAGTAGGATGAATATAGAAGTAATGAACAAGTAACAAGACTAAAATAATGTTTCAAATTGAGTTTTCATCCAATTAAACGAAAGGAAAAACCTTTTATGACCAAAGAATGATCTAACCACGTTAGCTTACTTTGTAAGCTAAGTCTTACTATAGTTAATTTGATTAGTATAATTGTCAACGTTTGATTATTATAGATCAAATGAACAAGTAACTTGACTAAAATAATGTTTAAATCGAGTTTTCATCTAGTTAGAAGAAAGGTCAAAACTTGTTATATAAAAACGATAATTAGTTTGATTATAAAGCAAAGTGTTACAATAGTTAAATAAGACTAGTGTAATAGTTAAAGTAGGACGAATATAGAACTAATGAACAAGTAAGTTGACTAAAATAATGTTTCAAATTGAGTTTTCATCCAATTGGAAGAAAGGTCAAACCTTTGATAACCAAAGGATTGTCTAACCATAGTTAGCTTTGTTAGTAAGCTAAGTATTACTATGGTTAAATAGACTAGTGTAATAGTTAAAGTAGGATGAATATAGTACTAATGAACAAGTAACTTGACTAAAATAATGTTTAAATCGAGTTTTCATCTAGTCAGAAGAAATGTCAAAACTTGTTATATAAAAACGATAATTATTTTGATTATTAAGCAAAGTGTTACAATAGTTAAATTCAACTAGTGTAATAGTTAAAGTAGGATGAATATAGAACTAATGAACATGTAAGTTGACTAAAATAATGTTTCAAATTGAGTTTTCATCCAATTGGAAGAAAGTTCAAACCTTTGATAACCAAAGGATTGTCTAACCAAAGTTAGCTTTGTTAGTAAGCTAAGTATTACTATGGTTAATAAGACTAGTGTAATAGTTAAAGTAGGATGAATATAGTACTAATGAACAAGTAACAAGACTAAAATAATGTTTCAAATCGAGTTTTCATCTAATTAAACGAAAGGAAAAAACCTTTTATGACCAAAGAATGATCTAACCACGTTAGCATACTTTGTAAGCTAAGTCTTACTATAGTTAATTTGATTAGTATAATAGTCAACGTTTGATTATTATAGATCAAATGAACAAGTAACTTGACTAAAATAATGTTTAAATCGAGTTTTCATCTAGTTAGAAGAAAGGTCAAAACTTGTTTTATAAAAATGATAGTTAGTTTGATTATTTGGCAAAGTGTTACAATAGTTCAATTCGACTAGTGTAATAGTTAAAGTAGGATGAATATAGAACTAATGAACAAGTAAGTTGACTAAAATAATGTTTCGAATTGAGTTTTCATCCAATTGGAAGAAAGGTCAAACCTTTGATAAGCAAAGGATTGTCTAACCATAGTTAGCTTTGTTAGTAAGCTAAGTATTACTATGGTTAATTAGACTAGTGTAATAGTTAAAGTAGGATGAATATAGTACTAATGAACAAGTAACAAGACTAAAATAATGTTTCAAATTGAGTTTTCATCCAATTAAACAAAAGGAAAAACCTTTTATGACCAAAGAATGATCTAACCACGTTAGCTTACTTTGTAAGCTAAGTCTTACTATAGTTAATTTGATTAGTATAATAGTCAACGTTTGATTATTATAGATCAAATGAACAAGTAACTTGACTAAAATAATGTTTAAATCGAGTTTTCATCTAGTTAGAAGAAAGGTCAAAACTTGTTATATAAAAACGATAATTAGTTTGATTATTAAGCAAAGTGTTACAATAGTTAAATTCAACTAGTGTAATAGTTAAAGTAGGATGAATATAGAACTAATGAACATGTAAGTTGACAAAATAATGTTTCAAATTGAGTTTTCATCCAATTGGAAGAAAGTTCAAACCTTTGATAACCAAAGGATTGTCTAACCATAGTTAGCTTTGTTAGTAAGCTAAGTATTACTATGGTTAATAAGACTAGTGTAATAGTTAAAGTAGGATGAATATAGAAGTAATGAACAAGTAACAAGACTAAAATAATGTTTCAAATTGAGTTTTCATCCAATTAAACGAAAGGAAAAACCTTTTATGACCAAAGAATGATCTAACCACGTTAGCTTACTTTGTAAGCTAAGTCTTACTATAGTTAATTTGATTAGTATAATAGTCAACGTTTGATTATTATAGATCAAATGAACAAGTAACTTGACTAAAATAATGTTTAAATCGAGTTTTCATCTAGTTAGAAGAAAGGTCAAAACTTGTTTTATAAAAACGATAGTTAGTTTGATTATTTGGCAAAGTGTTACAATAGTTCAATTCGACTAGTGTAATAGTTAAAGTAGGATGAATATAGAACTAATGAACAAGTAAGTTGACTAAAATAATGTTTCAAATTGAGTTTTCATCCAATTGGAAGAAAGGTCAAACCAATGATAACCAAAGGATTGTCTAACCATAGTTAGCTTTGTTAGTAAGCTAAGTATTACTATGGTTAAATAGACTAGTGTAATAGTTAAAGTAGGATGAATATAGTACTAATGAACAAGTAACTTGACTAAAATAATGTTTAAATCGAGTTTTCATCTAGTCAGAAGAAAGGTCAAAACTTGTTATATAAAAACGATAATTAGTTTGATTATTATGCAAAATGTTACAATAGTTAAATTCAACTAGTGTAATAGTTAAAGTAGGATGAATATAGAACTAATGAACATGTAAGTTGACTAAAATAATGTTTCAAATTGAGTTTTCATCCAATTGGAAGAAAGTTCAAACCTTTGATAACCAAAGGATTGTCTAACCATAGTTAGCTTTGTTAGTAAGCTAAGTATTACTATGGTTAATAAGACTAGTGTAATAGTTAAAGTAGGATGAATATAGTACTAATGAACAAGTAACAAGACAAAAATAATGTTTCAAATTGAGTTTTCATCTAATTAAACGAAAGGAAAAACCTTTTATGACCAAAGAATGATCTAACCACGTTAGCTTACTTTGTAAGCTAAGTCTTACTATAGTTAATTTGATTAGTATAATAGTCAACGTTTGATTATTATAGATCAAATGAACAAGTAACTTGACTAAAATAATGTTTAAATCGAGTTTTCATCTAGTTAGAAGAAAGGTCAAAACTTGTTTTATAAAAACGATAGTTAGTTTGATTATTTGGCAAAGTGTTACAATAGTTCAATTCGACTAGTGTAATAGTTAAAGTAGGATGAATATAGAACTAATGAACAAGTAAGTTGACTAAAATAATGTTTCAAATTGAGTTTTCATCCAATTGGAAGAAAGGTCAAACCTTTGATAACCAAAGGATTGTCTAACCATAGTTAGCTTTGTTAGTAAGCTAAGTATTACTATGGTTAAATAGACTAGTGTAATAGTTAAAGTAGGATGAATATAGTAATAATGAACAAGTAACTTGACTAAAATAATGTTTAAATCGAGTTTTCATCTAGTTAGAAGAAAGGTCAAAACTTGTTATATAAAAACGAAAATTAGTTTGATTATTAAGCAAAGTGTTACAATAGTTAAATAAGACTAGTGTAATAGTTAAAGTAGGATGAATATAGAAGTAATGAACAAGTAACAAGACTAAAATAATGTTTCAAATTGAGTTTTCATCCAATTAAACGAAAGGAAAAACCTTTTATGACCAAAGAATGATCTAACCACGTTAGCTTACTTTGTAAGCTAAGTCTTACTATAGTTAATTTGATTAGTATAATTGTCAACGTTTGATTATTATAGATCAAATGAACAAGTAACTTGACTAAAATAATGTTTAAATCGAGTTTTCATCTAGTTAGAAGAAAGGTCAAAACTTGTTATATAAAAACGATAATTAGTTTGATTATAAGCAAAGTGTTACAATAGTTAAATAAGACTAGTGTAATAGTTAAAGTAGGACGAATATAGAACTAATGAACAAGTAAGTTGACTAAAATAATGTTTCAAATTGAGTTTTCATCCAATTGGAAGAAAGGTCAAACCTTTGATAACCAAAGGATTGTCTAACCATAGTTAGCTTTGTTAGTAAGCTAAGTATTACTATGGTTAAATAGACTAGTGTAATAGTTAAAGTAGGATGAATATAGTACTAATGAACAAGTAACTTGACTAAAATAATGTTTAAATCGAGTTTTCATCTAGTCAGAAGAAATGTCAAAACTTGTTATATAAAAACGATAATTATTTTGATTATTAAGCAAAGTGTTACAATAGTTAAATTCAACTAGTGTAATAGTTAAAGTAGGATGAATATAGAACTAATGAACATGTAAGTTGACTAAAATAATGTTTCAAATTGAGTTTTCATCCAATTGGAAGAAAGTTCAAACCTTTGATAACCAAAGGATTGTCTAACCAAAGTTAGCTTTGTTAGTAAGCTAAGTATTACTATGGTTAATAAGACTAGTGTAATAGTTAAAGTAGGATGAATATAGTACTAATGAACAAGTAACAAGACTAAAATAATGTTTCAAATCGAGTTTTCATCTAATTAAACGAAAGGAAAAAACCTTTTATGACCAAAGAATGATCTAACCACGTTAGCATACTTTGTAAGCTAAGTCTTACTATAGTTAATTTGATTAGTATAATAGTCAACGTTTGATTATTATAGATCAAATGAACAAGTAACTTGACTAAAATAATGTTTAAATCGAGTTTTCATCTAGTTAGAAGAAAGGTCAAAACTTGTTTTATAAAAATGATAGTTAGTTTGATTATTTGGCAAAGTGTTACAATAGTTCAATTCGACTAGTGTAATAGTTAAAGTAGGATGAATATAGAACTAATGAACAAGTAAGTTGACTAAAATAATGTTTCGAATTGAGTTTTCATCCAATTGGAAGAAAGGTCAAACCTTTGATAAGCAAAGGATTGTCTAACCATAGTTAGCTTTGTTAGTAAGCTAAGTATTACTATGGTTAATTAGACTAGTGTAATAGTTAAAGTAGGATGAATATAGTACTAATGAACAAGTAACAAGACTAAAATAATGTTTCAAATTGAGTTTTCATCCAATTAAACAAAAGGAAAAACCTTTTATGACCAAAGAATGATCTAACCACGTTAGCTTACTTTGTAAGCTAAGTCTTACTATAGTTAATTTGATTAGTATAATAGTCAACGTTTGATTATTATAGATCAAATGAACAAGTAACTTGACTAAAATAATGTTTAAATCGAGTTTTCATCTAGTTAGAAGAAAGGTCAAAACTTGTTATATAAAAACGATAATTAGTTTGATTATTAAGCAAAGTGTTACAATAGTTAAATTCAACTAGTGTAATAGTTAAAGTAGGATGAATATAGAACTAATGAACATGTAAGTTGACAAAAATAATGTTTCAAATTGAGTTTTCATCCAATTGGAAGAAAGTTCAAACCTTTGATAACCAAAGGATTGTCTAACCATAGTTAGCTTTGTTAGTAAGCTAAGTATTACTATGGTTAATAAGACTAGTGTAATAGTTAAAGTAGGATGAATATAGAAGTAATGAACAAGTAACAAGACTAAAATAATGTTTCAAATTGAGTTTTCATCCAATTAAACGAAAGGAAAAACCTTTTATGACCAAAGAATGATCTAACCACGTTAGCTTACTTTGTAAGCTAAGTCTTACTATAGTTAATTTGATTAGTATAATAGTCAACGTTTGATTATTATAGATCAAATGAACAAGTAACTTGACTAAAATAATGTTTAAATCGAGTTTTCATCTAGTTAGAAGAAAGGTCAAAACTTGTTTTATAAAAACGATAGTTAGTTTGATTATTTGGCAAAGTGTTACAATAGTTCAATTCGACTAGTGTAATAGTTAAAGTAGGATGAATATAGAACTAATGAACAAGTAAGTTGACTAAAATAATGTTTCAAATTGAGTTTTCATCCAATTGGAAGAAAGGTCAAACCAATGATAACCAAAGGATTGTCTAACCATAGTTAGCTTTGTTAGTAAGCTAAGTATTACTATGGTTAAATAGACTAGTGTAATAGTTAAAGTAGGATGAATATAGTACTAATGAACAAGTAACTTGACTAAAATAATGTTTAAATCGAGTTTTCATCTAGTCAGAAGAAAGGTCAAAACTTGTTATATAAAAACGATAATTAGTTTGATTATTATGCAAAATGTTACAATAGTTAAATTCAACTAGTGTAATAGTTAAAGTAGGATGAATATAGAACTAATGAACATGTAAGTTGACTAAAATAATGTTTCAAATTGAGTTTTCATCCAATTGGAAGAAAGTTCAAACCTTTGATAACCAAAGGATTGTCTAACCATAGTTAGCTTTGTTAGTAAGCTAAGTATTACTATGGTTAATAAGACTAGTGTAATAGTTAAAGTAGGATGAATATAGTACTAATGAACAAGTAACAAGACAAAAATAATGTTTCAAATTGAGTTTTCATCTAATTAAACGAAAGGAAAAACCTTTTATGACCAAAGAATGATCTAACCACGTTAGCTTACTTTGTAAGCTAAGTCTTACTATAGTTAATTTGATTAGTATAATAGTCAACGTTTGATTATTATAGATCAAATGAACAAGTAACTTGACTAAAATAATGTTTAAATCGAGTTTTCATCTAGTTAGAAGAAAGGTCAAAACTTGTTTTATAAAAACGATAGTTAGTTTGATTATTTGGCAAAGTGTTACAATAGTTCAATTCGACTAGTGTAATAGTTAAAGTAGGATGAATATAGAACTAATGAACAAGTAAGTTGACTAAAATAATGTTTCAAATTGAGTTTTCATCCAATTGGAAGAAAGGTCAAACCTTTGATAACCAAAGGATTGTCTAACCATAGTTAGCTTTGTTAGTAAGCTAAGTATTACTATGGTTAAATAGACTAGTGTAATAGTTAAAGTAGGATGAATATAGTAATAATGAACAAGTAACTTGACTAAAATAATGTTTAAATCGAGTTTTCATCTAGTTAGAAGAAAGGTCAAAACTTGTTATATAAAAACGAAAATTAGTTTGATTATTAAGCAAAGTGTTACAATAGTTAAATAAGACTAGTGTAATAGTTAAAGTAGGATGAATATAGAAGTAATGAACAAGTAACAAGACTAAAATAATGTTTCAAATTGAGTTTTCATCCAATTAAACGAAAGGAAAAACCTTTTATGACCAAAGAATGATCTAACCACGTTAGCTTACTTTGTAAGCTAAGTCTTACTATAGTTAATTTGATTAGTATAATTGTCAACGTTTGATTATTATAGATCAAATGAACAAGTAACTTGACTAAAATAATGTTTAAATCGAGTTTTCATCTAGTTAGAAGAAAGGTCAAAACTTGTTATATAAAAACGATAATTAGTTTGATTATAAAGCAAAGTGTTACAATAGTTAAATAAGACTAGTGTAATAGTTAAAGTAGGACGAATATAGAACTAATGAACAAGTAAGTTGACTAAAATAATGTTTCAAATTGAGTTTTCATCCAATTGGAAGAAAGGTCAAACCTTTGATAACCAAAGGATTGTCTAACCATAGTTAGCTTTGTTAGTAAGCTAAGTATTACTATGGTTAAATAGACTAGTGTAATAGTTAAAGTAGGATGAATATAGTACTAATGAACAAGTAACTTGACTAAAATAATGTTTAAATCGAGTTTTCATCTAGTCAGAAGAAATGTCAAAACTTGTTATATAAAAACGATAATTATTTTGATTATTAAGCAAAGTGTTACAATAGTTAAATTCAACTAGTGTAATAGTTAAAGTAGGATGAATATAGAACTAATGAACATGTAAGTTGACTAAAATAATGTTTCAAATTGAGTTTTCATCCAATTGGAAGAAAGTTCAAACCTTTGATAACCAAAGGATTGTCTAACCAAAGTTAGCTTTGTTAGTAAGCTAAGTATTACTATGGTTAATAAGACTAGTGTAATAGTTAAAGTAGGATGAATATAGTACTAATGAACAAGTAACAAGACTAAAATAATGTTTCAAATCGAGTTTTCATCTAATTAAACGAAAGGAAAAAACCTTTTATGACCAAAGAATGATCTAACCACGTTAGCATACTTTGTAAGCTAAGTCTTACTATAGTTAATTTGATTAGTATAATAGTCAACGTTTGATTATTATAGATCAAATGAACAAGTAACTTGACTAAAATAATGTTTAAATCGAGTTTTCATCTAGTTAGAAGAAAGGTCAAAACTTGTTATATAAAAACGAAAATTAGTTTGATTATTAAGCAAAGTGTTACAATAGTTAAATAAGACTAGTGTAATAGTTAAAGTAGGATGAATATAGAAGTAATGAACAAGTAACAAGACTAAAATAATGTTTCAAATTGAGTTTTCATCCAATTAAACGAAAGGAAAACCTTTTATGACCAAAGAATGATCTAACCACGTTAGCTTACTTTGTAAGCTAAGTCTTACTATAGTTAATTTGATTAGTATAATTGTCAACGTTTGATTATTATAGATCAAATGAACAAGTAACTTGACTAAAATAATGTTTAAATCGAGTTTTCATCTAGTTAGAAGAAAGGTCAAAACTTGTTATATAAAAACGATAATTAGTTTGATTATAAAGCAAAGTGTTACAATAGTTAAATAAGACTAGTGTAATAGTTAAAGTAGGACGAATATAGAACTAATGAACAAGTAAGTTGACTAAAATAATGTTTCAAATTGAGTTTTCATCCAATTGGAAGAAAGGTCAAACCTTTGATAACCAAAGGATTGTCTAACCATAGTTAGCTTTGTTAGTAAGCTAAGTATTACTATGGTTAAATAGACTAGTGTAATAGTTAAAGTAGGATGAATATAGTACTAATGAACAAGTAACTTGACTAAAATAATGTTTAAATCGAGTTTTCATCTAGTCAGAAGAAATGTCAAAACTTGTTATATAAAAACGATAATTATTTTGATTATTAAGCAAAGTGTTACAATAGTTAAATTCAACTAGTGTAATAGTTAAAGTAGGATGAATATAGAACTAATGAACATGTAAGTTGACTAAAATAATGTTTCAAATTGAGTTTTCATCCAATTGGAAGAAAGTTCAAACCTTTGATAACCAAAGGATTGTCTAACCAAAGTTAGCTTTGTTAGTAAGCTAAGTATTACTATGGTTAATAAGACTAGTGTAATAGTTAAAGTAGGATGAATATAGTACTAATGAACAAGTAACAAGACTAAAATAATGTTTCAAATCGAGTTTTCATCTAATTAAACGAAAGGAAAAAACCTTTTATGACCAAAGAATGATCTAACCACGTTAGCATACTTTGTAAGCTAAGTCTTACTATAGTTAATTTGATTAGTATAATAGTCAACGTTTGATTATTATAGATCAAATGAACAAGTAACTTGACTAAAATAATGTTTAAATCGAGTTTTCATCTAGTTAGAAGAAAGGTCAAAACTTGTTTTATAAAAATGATAGTTAGTTTGATTATTTGGCAAAGTGTTACAATAGTTCAATTCGACTAGTGTAATAGTTAAAGTAGGATGAATATAGAACTAATGAACAAGTAAGTTGACTAAAATAATGTTTCGAATTGAGTTTTCATCCAATTGGAAGAAAGGTCAAACCTTTGATAACCAAAGGATTGTCTAACCATAGTTAGCTTTGTTAGTAAGCTAAGTATTACTATGGTTAATTAGACTAGTGTAATAGTTAAAGTAGGATGAATATAGTACTAATGAACAAGTAACAAGACTAAAATAATGTTTCAAATTGAGTTTTCATCCAATTAAACAAAAGGAAAAACCTTTTATGACCAAAGAATGATCTAACCACGTTAGCTTACTTTGTAAGCTAAGTCTTACTATAGTTAATTTGATTAGTATAATAGTCAACGTTTGATTATTATAGATCAAATGAACAAGTAACTTGACTAAAATAATGTTTAAATCGAGTTTTCATCTAGTTAGAAGAAAGGTCAAAACTTGTTATATAAAAACGATAATTAGTTTGATTATTAAGCAAAGTGTTACAATAGTTAAATTCAACTAGTGTAATAGTTAAAGTAGGATGAATATAGAACTAATGAACATGTAAGTTGACTAAAATAATGTTTCAAATTGAGTTTTCATCCAATTGGAAGAAAGTTCAAACCTTTGATAACCAAAGGATTGTCTAACCATAGTTAGCTTTGTTAGTAAGCTAAGTATTACTATGGTTAATAAGACTAGTGTAATAGTTAAAGTAGGATGAATATAGTACTAATGAACAAGTAACAAGACTAAAATAATGTTTCAAATTGAGTTTTCATCCAATTAAACGAAAGGAAAAACCTTTTATGACCAAAGAATGATCTAACCACGTTAGCTTACTTTGTAAGCTAAGTCTTACTATAGTTAATTTGATTAGTATAATAGTCAACGTTTGATTATTATAGATCAAATGAACAAGTAACTTGACTAAAATAATGTTTAAATCGAGTTTTCATCTAGTTAGAAGAAAGGTCAAAACTTGTTATATAAAAACGATAATTAGTTTGATTATAAAGCAAAGTGTTACAATAGTTAAATAAGACTAGTGTAATAGTTAAAGTAGGACGAATAACTAATGAACAAGTAAGTTGACTAAAATAATGTTTCAAATTGAGTTTTCATCCAATTGGAAGAAAGGTCAAACCTTTGATAACCAAAGGATTGTCTAACCATAGTTAGCTTTGTTAGTAAGCTAAGTATTACTATGGTTAAATAGACTAGTGTAATAGTTAAAGTAGGATGAATATAGTACTAATGAACAAGTAACTTGACTAAAATAATGTTTAAATCGAGTTTTCATCTAGTCAGAAGAAATGTCAAAACTTGTTATATAAAAACGATAATTATTTTGATTATTAAGCAAAGTGTTACAATAGTTAAATTCAACTAGTGTAATAGTTAAAGTAGGATGAATATAGAACTAATGAACATGTAAGTTGACTAAAATAATGTTTCAAATTGAGTTTTCATCCAATTGGAAGAAAGTTCAAACCTTTGATAACCAAAGGATTGTCTAACCATAGTTAGCTTTGTTAGTAAGCTAAGTATTACTATGGTTAATAAGACTAGTGTAATAGTTAAAGTAGGATGAATATAGTACTAATGAACAAGTAACAAGACTAAAATAATGTTTCAAATCGAGTTTTCATCTAATTAAACGAAAGGAAAAAACCTTTTATGACCAAAGAATGATCTAACCACGTTAGCATACTTTGTAAGCTAAGTCTTACTATAGTTAATTTGATTAGTATAATAGTCAACGTTTGATTATTATAGATCAAATGAACAAGTAACTTGACTAAAATAATGTTTAAATCGAGTTTTCATCTAGTTAGAAGAAAGGTCAAAACTTGTTTTATAAAAATGATAGTTAGTTTGATTATTTGGCAAAGTGTTACAATAGTTCAATTCGACTAGTGTAATAGTTAAAGTAGGATGAATATAGAACTAATGAACAAGTAAGTTGACTAAAATAATGTTTCGAATTGAGTTTTCATCCAATTGGAAGAAAGGTCAAACCTTTGATAACCAAAGGATTGTCTAACCATAGTTAGCTTTGTTAGTAAGCTAAGTATTACTATGGTTAATTAGACTAGTGTAATAGTTAAAGTAGGATGAATATAGTACTAATGAACAAGTAACAAGACTAAAATAATGTTTAAATCGAGTTTTCATCTAGTCAGAAGAAATGTCAAAACTTGTTATATAAAAACGATAATTATTTTGATTATTAAGCAAAGTGTTACAATAGTTAAATTCAACTAGTGTAATAGTTAAAGTAGGATGAATATAGAACTAATGAACATGTAAGTTGACTAAAATAATGTTTCAAATTGAGTTTTCATCCAATTGGAAGAAAGTTCAAACCTTTGATAACCAAAGGATTGTCTAACCATAGTTAGCTTTGTTAGTAAGCTAAGTATTACTATGGTTAATAAGACTAGTGTAATAGTTAAAGTAGGATGAATATAGTACTAATGAACAAGTAACAAGACTAAAATAATGTTTCAAATCGAGTTTTCATCTAATTAAACGAAAGGAAAAAACCTTTTATGACCAAAGAATGATCTAACCACGTTAGCATACTTTGTAAGCTAAGTCTTACTATAGTTAATTTGATTAGTATAATAGTCAACGTTTGATTATTATAGATCAAATGAACAAGTAACTTGACTAAAATAATGTTTAAATCGAGTTTTCATCTAGTTAGAAGAAAGGTCAAAACTTGTTTTATAAAAATGATAGTTAGTTTGATTATTTGGCAAAGTGTTACAATAGTTCAATTCGACTAGTGTAATAGTTAAAGTAGGATGAATATAGAACTAATGAACAAGTAAGTTGACTAAAATAATGTTTCGAATTGAGTTTTCATCCAATTGGAAGAAAGGTCAAACCTTTGATAACCAAAGGATTGTCTAACCATAGTTAGCTTTGTTAGTAAGCTAAGTATTACTATGGTTAATTAGACTAGTGTAATAGTTAAAGTAGGATGAATATAGTACTAATGAACAAGTAACAAGACTAAAATAATGTTTCAAATTGAGTTTTCATCCAATTAAACAAAAGGAAAAACCTTTTATGACCAAAGAATGATCTAACCACGTTAGCTTACTTTGTAAGCTAAGTCTTACTATAGTTAATTTGATTAGTATAATAGTCAACGTTTGATTATTATAGATCAAATGAACAAGTAACTTGACTAAAATAATGTTTAAATCGAGTTTTCATCTAGTTAGAAGAAAGGTCAAAACTTGTTATATAAAAACGATAATTAGTTTGATTATTAAGCAAAGTGTTACAATAGTTAAATTCAACTAGTGTAATAGTTAAAGTAGGATGAATATAGAACTAATGAACATGTAAGTTGACAAAAATAATGTTTCAAATTGAGTTTTCATCCAATTGGAAGAAAGTTCAAACCTTTGATAACCAAAGGATTGTCTAACCATAGTTAGCTTTGTTAGTAAGCTAAGTATTACTATGGTTAATAAGACTAGTGTAATAGTTAAAGTAGGATGAATATAGTACTAATGAACAAGTAACAAGACTAAAATAATGTTTCAAATTGAGTTTTCATCTAATTAAACGAAAGGAAAAACCTTTTATGACCAAAGAATGATCTAACCACGTTAGCTTACTTTGTAAGCTAAGTCTTACTATAGTTAATTTGATTAGTATAATAGTCAACGGTTGATTATTATAGATCAAATGAACAAGTAACTTGACCAAAATAATGTTTAAATCGAGTTTTCATCTAGTTAGAAGGAAGGTCAAAACTTGTTATATAAAAACGATAATTAGTTTGATTATAAAGCAAAGTGTTACAATAGTTAAATAAGACTAGTGTAATAGTTAAAGTAGGACGAATATAGAACTAATGAACAAGTAAGTTGACTAAAATAATGTTTCAAATTGAGTTTTCATCCAATTGGAAGAAAGGTCAAACCTTTGATAACCAAAGGATTGTCTAACCATAGTTAGCTTTGTTAGTAAGCTAAGTATTACTATGGTTAAATAGACTAGTGTAATAGTTAAAGTAGGATGAATATAGTACTAATGAACAAGTAACTTGACTAAAATAATGTTTAAATCGAGTTTTCATCTAGTCAGAAGAAATGTCAAAACTTGTTATATAAAAACGATAATTATTTTGATTATTAAGCAAAGTGTTACAATAGTTAAATTCAACTAGTGTAATAGTTAAAGTAGGATGAATATAGAACTAATGAACATGTAAGTTGACTAAAATAATGTTTCAAATTGAGTTTTCATCCAATTGGAAGAAAGTTCAAACCTTTGATAACCAAAGGATTGTCTAACCATAGTTAGCTTTGTTAGTAAGCTAAGTATTACTATGGTTAATAAGACTTATGTAATAGTTAAAGTAGGATGAATATAGTACTAATGAACAAGTAACAAGACTAAAATAATGTTTCAAATCGAGTTTTCATCTAATTAAACGAAAGGAAAAAACCTTTTATGACCAAAGAATGATCTAACCACGTTAGCATACTTTGTAAGCTAAGTCTTACTATAGTTAATTTGATTAGTATAATAGTCAACGTTTGATTATTATAGATCAAATGAACAAGTAACTTGACTAAAATAATGTTTAAATCGAGTTTTCATCTAGTTAGAAGAAAGGTCAAAACTTGTTTTATAAAAATGATAGTTAGTTTGATTATTTGGCAAAGTGTTACAATAGTTCAATTCGACTAGTGTAATAGTTAAAGTAGGATGAATATAGAACTAATGAACAAGTAAGTTGACTAAAATAATGTTTCGAATTGAGTTTTCATCCAATTGGAAGAAAGGTCAAACCTTTGATAACCAAAGGATTGTCTAACCATAGTTAGCTTTGTTAGTAAGCTAAGTATTACTATGGTTAATTAGACTAGTGTAATAGTTAAAGTAGGATGAATATAGTACTAATGAACAAGTAACAAGACTAAAATAATGTTTCAAATTGAGTTTTCATCCAATTAAACAAAAGGAAAAACCTTTTATGACCAAAGAATGATCTAACCACGTTAGCTTACTTTGTAAGCTAAGTCTTACTATAGTTAATTTGATTAGTATAATAGTCAACGTTTGATTATTATAGATCAAATGAACAAGTAACTTGACTAAAATAATGTTTAAATCGAGTTTTCATCTAATCAGAAGAAAGGTCAAATCTTGTTATATAAAAACGATAATTAGTTTGATTATTAAGCAAAGTGTTACAATAGTTAAATTCAACTAGTGTAATAGTTAAAGTAGGATGAATATAGAACTAATGAACAAGTAAGTTGACTAAAATAATGTTTCAAATTGAGTTTTCATCCAATTGGAAGAATGTTCAAACCTTTGATAACCAAAGGATTGTCTAACCATAGTTAGCTTTGTTAGTAAGCTAAGTATTACTATGGTTAATAAGACTAGTGTAATAGTTAAAGTAGGATGAATATAGTACTAATGAACAAGTAACAAGACTAAAATAATGTTTCAAATTGAGTTTTCATCTAATTAAACGAAAGGAAAAACCTTTTATGACCAAAGAATGATCTAACCACGTTAGCTTACTTTGTAAGCTAAGTCTTACTATAGTTAATTTGATTAGTATAATAGTCAACGTTTGATTATTATAGATCAAATGAACAAGTAACTTGACTAAAATAATGTTTTAATCGAGTTTTCATCTAGTTAGAAGAAAGGTCAAAACTTGTTTTATAAAAACGATAGTTAGTTTGATTATTTGGCAAAGTGTTACAATAGTTCAATTCGACTAGTGTAATAGTTAAAGTAGGATGAATATAGAACTAATGAACAAGTAAGTTGACTAAAATAATGTTTCAAATTGAGTTTTCATCCAATTGGAAGAAAGGTCAAACCTTTGATAACCAAAGGATTGTCTAACCATAGTTAGCTTTGTTAGTAAGCTAAGTATTACTATGGTTAAATAGACTAGTGTAATAGTTAAAGTAGGATGAATATAGTACTAATGAACAAGTAACTTGACTAAAATAATGTTTAAATAGAAGAAAGGTCAAAACTTGTTATATAAAAACGAAAATTAGTTTGATTATTAAGCAAAGTGTTACAATAGTTAAATAAGACTAGTGTAATAGTTAAAGTAGGATGAATATAGAACTAATGAACAAGTAAGTTGACTAAAATAATGTTTCAAATTGAGTTTTCATCCAATTGGAAGAAAGTTCAAACCTTTGATAACCAAAGGATTGTTTAACCATAGTTAGCTTTGTTAGTAAGCTAAGTATTACTATGGTTAATTAGACTAGTGTAATAGTTAAAGTAGGATGAATATAGTACTAATGAACAAGTAACAAGACTAAAATAATGTTTCAAATTGAGTTTTCATCTAATTAAACGAAAGGAAAAACCTTTTATGACCAAAGAATGATCTAACCACGTTAGCTTACTTTGTAAGCTAAGTCTTACTATAGTTAATTTGATTAGTATAATAGTCAACGTTTGATTATTATAGATCAAATGAACAAGTAACTTGACTAAAATAATGTTTAAATCGAGTTTTCATCTAGTTAGAAGAAAGGTCAAAACTTGTTTTATAAAAACGATAGTTAGTTTGATTATTTGGCAAAGTGTTACAATAGTTCAATTCGACTAGTGTAATAGTTAAAGTAGGATGAATATAGAACTAATGAACAAGTAAGTTGACTAAAATAATGTTTCAAATTGAGTTTTCATCCAATTGGAAGAAAGGTCAAACCTTTGATAACCAAAGGATTGTCTAACCATAGTTAGCTTTGTTAGTAAGCTAAGTATTACTATGGTTAAATAGACTAGTGTAATAGTTAAAGTAGGATGAATATAGTACTAATGAACAAGTAACTTGACTAAAATAATGTTTAAATAGAGTTTTCATCTAGTCAGAAGAAAGGTCAAAACTTGTTATATAAAAACGATAATTAGTTTGATTATTAAGCAAAGTGTTACAATAGTTAAATTCAACTAGTGTAATAGTTAAAGTAGGATGAATATAGAACTAATGAACAAGTAAGTTGACTAAAATAATGTTTCAAATTGAGTTTTCATCCAATTGGAAGAAAGTTCAAACCTTTGATAACCAAAGGATTGTCTAACCATAGTTAGCTTTGTTAGTAAGCTAAGTATTACTATGGTTAATAAGACTAGTGTAATAGTTAAAGTAGGATGAATATAGTACTAATGAACAAGTAACAAGACTAAAATAATGTTTCAAATTGAGTTTTCATCTAATTAAACGAAAGGAAAAACCTTTTTATGACCAAAGAATGATCTAACCACGTTAGCTTACTTTGTAAGCTAAGTCTTACTATAGTTAATTTGATTAGTATAATAGTCAACGTTTGATTATTATAGATCAAATGAACAAGTAACTTGACTAAAATAATGTTTAAATCGAGTTTTCATCTAGTTAGAAGAAAGGTCAAAACTTGTTTTATAAAAACGATAGTTAGTTTGATTATTTGGCAAAGTGTTACAATAGTTCAATTCGACTAGTGTAATAGTTAAAGTAGGATGAATATAGAACTAATGAACAAGTAAGTTGACTAAAATAATGTTTCAAATTGAGTTTTCATCCAATTGGAAGAAAGGTCAAACCTTTGATAACCAAAGGATTGTCTAACCATAGTTAGCTTTGTTAGTAAGCTAAGTATTACTATGGTTAAATAGACTAGTGTAATAGTTAAAGTAGGATGAATATAGTACTAATGAACAAGTAACTTGACTAAAATAATGTTTAAATCGAGTTTTCATCTAGTTAGAAGAAAGGTCAAAACTTGTTATATAAAAACGAAAATTAGTTTGATTATTAAGCAAAGTGTTACAATAGTTAAATAAGACTAGTGTAATAGTTAAAGTAGGATGAATATAGAACTAATGAACAAGTAAGTTGACTAAAATAATGTTTCAAATTGAGTTTTCATCCAATTGGAAGAAAGTTCAAACCTTTGATAACCAAAGGATTGTTTAACCATAGTTAGCTTTGTTAGTAAGCTAAGTATTACTATGGTTAATTAGACTAGTGTAATAGTTAAAGTAGGATGAATATAGTACTAATGAACAAGTAACAAGACTAAAATAATGTTTCAAATTGAGTTTTCATCCAATTAAACGAAAGGAAAAACCTTTTATGACCAAAGAATGATCTAACCACGTTAGCTTACTTTGTAAGCTAAGTCTTACTATAGTTAATTTGATTAGTATAATAGTCAACGTTTGATTATTATAGATCAAATGAACAAGTAACTTGACTAAAATAATGTTTAAATCGAGTTTTCATCTAGTTAGAAGAAAGGTCAAAACTTGTTTTATAAAAACGATAGTTAGTTTGATTATTTGGCAAAGTGTTACAATAGTTCAATTCGACTAGTGTAATAGTTAAAGTCGGATGAATATAGAACTAATGAACAAGTAAGTTGACTAAAATAATGTTTCAAATTGAGTTTTCATCCAATTGGAAGAAAGGTCAAACCTTTGATAACCAAAGGATTGTCTAACCATAGTTAGCTTTGTTTGTAAGCTAAGTATTACTAGGAATCAAATAATGCAAAGATCCTTCAGCAAATATATTCAATCATAAAAACAACGCCAATCTTCAACAAATCAATCAGCCTTCTAGAAACCAAATGCCTGAATAAATCTTTGATAAATCTTCAATAGATACGCACAGAAAGATTCAGATAGAAAGCAAAAATCCAGCTACTGAAAACAGCTTCTGAAGGTCAACGCTGGTCAACATCTAAAGCTCAGCTTCTGAAGGTCAACGCTGGTCAACGTCTGAACAGTGCGTCTGAAGACCTGTTCAGCGTCTGAAGGCCATTTCTGCGTCTGAAGGTCCAATCTGTGTCTGAGGGCCATTTCAGCTTCTGAACCTCCTCAAAACCAATAACTTGCTTCTGAAGACTTCTTAAACAACTGGAGACGCATTGCTTGAGCACTTTGATTTTATCAAACAATGTAGCCAACCTCAAATAACCAACACTTTCTTCTAACAATATGAAAACTCGATTTAAACATTATTTTAGTCAAGTTACTTGTTCATTTGATCTATAATAATCCAAATTTGAATATTGTACTAATCAAATTAAGTATAATAAGACATAGCTTCTAGGAAAGAATGGCCCTCTGAATTTAATGATATTGAAAAGCTCCTATCTAATTTTCATGTATATAATATAATAATATATATCTTCGTTTATACATTTGCATCACATAGAACACCAAAATGAAAATTTTTACTACCATTTTTGTAATTACTAAGTTACTATTATTATTCTCCGTAATTTCCTCTGCAAAGGATACCATTACCCAATCAGAGTCCCTTCTTGATGGCAGCACCTTGATTTCTAAAGATGGAACCTTCGAATTGGGTTTCTTCAGTCCAGGTAATTCCCCAAACCACTATGTTGGTATTTGGTACAAAAACATCCCAGTTAAAACAGTAGTTTGGGTTGCCTATCGTGATAATCCAAGCAAAGACAACTCAAGCAAGTTGATCATAAACAATGAAGGAAACCTTGTTGTTCTCAACAACAATCAATCTCTTCTATGGTCAACAAACACAACAAAGAAGACTTCAATTCCAATTGTGAAACTCTTGACAATGGAAATTTAGTACTTAGAGATGAGAAAGACGACAATGAAAGTGATAAAGACAGTTTTTTGTGGCAGAGCTTTGACTATCCAGGTAATACAATATTACCAGGAATGAAGTTGGGATGGGACAAGAAAAGTGGTATTAATAGGGTTTTCACTGCCTGCAAAAACCGGGAAGACCCTTCTTCAGGTGAGTTTACCACTTCAATGAAACTTAATAAAAATCCTGAAATAGTGATTTGGAAAGGCTCAGTTGAGTTCTATAGAACAGGACCAATGATTGGTGTTATGTCCAAAGGTGTATTTGGATTGAGGGCTAATGAAGAGGAAGTGTATTATATGTACACCCTTAAGAATAGTTCTGTGATTTCCATAATTGTTTTGAACCAAACATTTTGGGTCCGACAACGCCTTGGAATGTTTACCAGAACCTACCACAAGATAGTTGTGAACTTGTGATGCTTATAATGTTTGTGGTGCATATGGAAATTGTGTCATTGGTGGATCACCAATTTGTCAGTGCTTAGAAGGGTTTCAGCCAAAATCGCCTAATCGGTGGGATACAATGGACTGGACGCAAGGATGTGTACGGAGTGGAAATTGGACCTGTGGAGTCAAGAATAGAGACGGTTTCGTAGAGTTGCTGGAATGAAGTGGCCAGACACTACAAAATATTGGCTTAGTGAAAATATGACACTGGATGAATGCAAGGTCAAATGTTTGCAAAATTGTTCATGCACAGGTTACTCAAGCTTAAGTGTAGATGAAGGCAGCATTGGCTGTTCCATATGGTTTGATGATCTTAAAGATTTGAGACTTTCAGAAACTGGGCAAGACTTGTATGTTCGGACAGACGCATCAAATATAGGTAAGAATTTTATAAATGAGAAATAATATTTGTAACTATTTTAAAACAATTTTTTAGATAACTTTCTCTTTCTTACTCTCATTGTCGTTCTATCTTTTTCTCTTTGTTGTTTATATCTTTAAAAAAGAGTTAAAAAATATATATTATCCCAAAAGTTGTTCGGAAATATTGTCCAAATATTATATCTATTTTAAATTGTAGATATATTATTGTAATTCAAGGCCTTCATTGCAGATGATCAACATGGCCAGATGAAAAAGCTTATCATTGCAGTTTCAATCCCTGTTTCAGTCATCATCGTTGCACTATTAGCATTCTGCATTTATAGAATAATGATAAAGTATAAAGGTACTTTTCTAACCCATATAGCATTTTATATTTCACAATATTCTATTTTTAAATTCGGTCATATTATTTGTCCAAAAAAAAATGTGATCATATTCAATGTCTCACAAATGTAATTCACCTACACGACACATTTCTTTGAATTACTAAAATGTAAATTTCTTTGAATTTTTTTACTTGTTTAAGCATTTTAATGGTATTCTTTTCTTCTTCAGCGTAGTTACATTAATCAATGATGTTGTGAAAAACGATGTCAAGAACAAAGTATAACGGTAAAGGAATGGAAAAACAAGAAGAACAACAAGGATTGGTTATAACTGCTATTCTTTACTTTCTCTTTAAAACAAGATTACAAGCGTTACAAGAATAACAAATAACCCTCTCACCCTAAATTAGGATTAGCCGTATTAGGGTTTTCCGTCACTTCTAAGATGAGAGACTAGTATGCTATTTATAATAAACCTAACATACTAACTAGTGGGCTTTTTCACAATTACCCATTACAAGCTAACTTAGGGTACAAGCTAACTTAAACAATTGGACATAACAAACAGGCCCAATTCGATATGCTAACAAACCTAGCAATATCGTCTAATGCATGTTAGAACAACTTCGACTACAACATGCACTACTTCGACAGAACACATGCGAACAATCTTCGACCTCATGCTTCGATCCCTGTCGAACCAGAAGCTACCCTAGAGTTCGTTCCAATATCTCACAAATCTCCACCTTGGAACAAACTCTAATATCAATCGAACCAGCTAGCTTTCTTCATGCAGCTTTACCAACTGCATACAGTGGAAAAACTTGCAACTTGGCAATGTCTTGGTGATCATATCAGCAGCATTGTGATCTGTCGAAACCTTCAGCACTTGGACTTCTCCACGCTCGATTACTCCTCTGACGAAATGCAGCCTCACATCAATGTGCTTCGTTCGCTCATGATAGGCTGAATTCTTCGACAGATGTATTGCACTTTGACTATCACATTTAACAGTGATAGTTCGACCTTGAAGTTTCAGCTCCTTAGCAAAACCTTCAAGCCACAATGCTTCTTTCACAGCTTCAGTGAGGGCAATATACTCTGCTTCAGTAGTTGACAATGCTACAACCTTCTGAAGTGTTGCTTTCCAACTAATTGCCGTGCCAAACATAGTGAAAACATATCCAGAAATGGATTTTCTGGAATCCATACATCCTGCATAATCAGAGTCGACATATCCTTCGATCACTGCTTTACTATCTTCACCCAAGGCTCCACCATAAATCAGGACTCTGTTCAGAGACCCATTTATGTACCTTAGAATCCACTTCAATGCTTGTCAGTGAGCCTTTCCAGGATTCGACATGTACCTGCTTACAAGACTTACTGCATATGCTATGTCAGGTCTAGTACAAACCATAGCATACATCAAAGAACCTACTATATTAGCATAGGGAATGCTATTCATATAAGCTCTTTCGTCATCAGTACTGGGACACTGATCTATACTCAGCTTGAATTGAGGGTTTGTCGGAGTCACAACAGGCTTCGAATTCGACATACCAAACTTGTAGAGAATCTTCCGTAGGTATGCCTCTTGAGATAAGCATAATTTCGACTGCTTTCGATCTCTTCGAATGTCAATCCCAAGAATCCTGGATGCAGCTCCCAGATCCTTCATGTCGAACTCCTTATTGAGTTCAGCCTTCACCCTCATTACATCTTCGACATTGTTGCTTGCTATGAGAATATCATCCACATAAAGCAACAAAATAACAAATGAATTACCAGGTCGAAATCTGAAGTAAACACAGTGGTCGAACTGACTTCTGATGAAACTTATCCGTGTCATGAACTTGTCGAACCTCCTATTCCACTGTCGAGGAGATTGTTTCAGTCCATATAAAGATCTCTGTAGTTTGCACACATAATCTTCCTTCCCCTTTTCGACATACCCTTCAGGTTGCCTCATCAGAATTGTTTCATCTAGATCACCATACAAGAACGCAGTCTTTACATCCATTTGTTCCAGTTCAAGGTCGAACTGTGCCACCATGGCAAGCAACATTCGAATGGATCTGTGCTTCACAACAGGAGAGAACACATCATTGAAGTCGACACCTTCTTTCTGAGTGAAACCCCTAGCGACCAACCTTGCCTTGTATCTTTTCGACGCCACTCCTTCGATTCCTTCCTTAACTTTGAAAATCCATTTACAGCTGACTAACCTTGCTCCAACAGGTTTCTCGATCAGTTCCCAAGTGTTATTATCATGAAGAGATTTCATCTCATCATCCATGGCCTTCAGCCATTCAGTCTTATTTCGACTCCTTAGAACTTCCTTATAGTCTCTAGGTTCTTCATCTAGAACCTCACTTGCAGAGATTAAGGCATAAGCTATAAGATCTGCATATCCAAGTCTCTGAGGTGGCTTGATAACTCTTCTCTGCCTATCTCTTGCCAACAAGTAGTCATCAACAGTTTCCTCAACTTCCTCAGTATCTTCTTCTTCTTCGACTTCATCTGGGATACGCAATTCAGCATCAACATGCTCCACCTCAACAGGAATCTCTCCCTGTTCCAGCTCTTCGACAGAAATTTCTGCACTTCGATCAACATCATCAGTTTTCTCGAAAGCCATTTCAGCTTCATTGAAAACTACATCTCGACTGGTGATACACCTCCTGTGACCTGGCTCTAGGCACCATAGCCTATAAGCTTTGACTCCTTCAGGGTATCCCATGAACATGCATTTTAGAGCTCTAGGTTCGACCTTGTCTTGCCTAATGTGAGCATAGGCTACGCAGCCAAATACTCTCAGTTTGTCGAGATCTGGTGGATGTCCCGACCAAACTTCTTCAGGTGTCTTCATATCTAACGCAGTCGAAGGACATCTATTTATCAGATATGCCGCTGTCGAAACAGCCTCAGCCCAAAACACCTTCTTTAACCCAGCACTAGTCAACATGCATCTAACTCTTTCCAAAATAGTTCGATTAAACCTTTCAGCCAAACCGTTTTGTTGTGGAGTACCTGCAGTAGTTCTGTGCCTTGCAATACCAGAGGCAGCACAAAAACTGTCGAACGCCTCATTGCAAAATTCAAGGCCATTGTCGGTTCTCAACCTCTTAACCTTCCTGCCAGTTTGATTTTCGACCAGAGTCTTCCAACTTTTGAAATTCTCAAAAGTTTCATCCTTAGTCTTCTGGATGAATACCCATAACTTCCTGGAATAGTCATCAACTATGGATAGAAAGTACCTCGCTCCTGAATGTGATGGACACCTTGCAGGCCCCCAAAGATCAGCATGGATGTAATCAAGGGATCCATGTGTTCTTTGTTTGCCTTTGTTGAACTTCACTCTACAAGATTTTCCAAGTACACAGGGTTCACAAAACTTCAGTTTTTCGACTTTGTCTCCACCAAGCAGATTTTGTTTCCCTAGTTCGACCAGACCCCTTTCACTGACATGGCCCAATCTCATATGCCAAATTTCTGTCTTCGACAAAGGTTTCGTGGATGCAACATTTGTCGAACCACTTACAACTTCAGCCTCAAGGGCATACAAGCCTTGTTTCTTCACGCCTCTCAAGACTTCCTTCGATCCCTTCATGACTCTAAGGATACTTTTCTCTCCTTGGAAAACATATCCTTTCTTGTCGAATTCACCAAGAGAAATCAAATTCCTCTTCAAGTCAGGTACATACCTAACTTCAGTCAATAACCTTATTGACTCATCATGGAGCTTGAATCTCACAGATCCAACACCAGCAATCTTGCAAGCTTTGTTGTTTCCCAGCAATACAGATCCACCGTCTTGCTCACATAGTTCCTCGAACACGTCTTTGTTTGGGGTCATGTGCCAAGTGCAACCTGAATCCATAATCCACTCCTTCGTTGAGTCGCTGCTCGAAACCACAAGGACATCAGATGAGTCGAAATCATCTTGTGCAATGGCTACGTTGCCATTATCCTTACCTCCATGATCCTTCAGGCGTTCAGGGCACACTTTTCTCGTGTGACCCTCCTTCTTACAATGATAGCATCGAATACCAGATGCCTCACCACTATAAGACTTCTGCTGACTTTTACCTTTCTTCTTGTCGAACTTACCATTCTTCGACAAGAATTTTCCCTTGACGGCCAAACCTTCACCAACAGTCGAAGGTTTATGCTCCTTTCGTTCGTTCAAGTCCTTCGAATACAAGGCTGATTGAACTTCTTCAAAGGTCAGGGACTCCCTTCCATACAAGAGAGTTTCTTTGAAGTGAGCATGTGTTCTGGGCAAAGCGCACAACAGCAACAGCGCTTGATCTTCATCCTCGATCTTCACATCAATATTTTCCAGATCAAGAATCAGCTTGTTGAACATATCCAACTGCTCAGCCAACACTTTGTCTTCACTCATCTTGAATGAATACAAAGCCTGCTTCAGGTAGAGTCGATTTACCAGCGATTTGGTCATGTACAAACTTTCAAGTTTCACCCATAACCCTGCTGCCGTCGTCTCCTTTGATACCTGTCGTAGAACCTTATCACCAAGGCTCAGCAAGATTGCGCTGTGGGCTTTCTCTATCATGGCCGTCTTCTCCTTCTCCGTTAACGCAGCATCCATGGCTGCGACTCCCTTCAACGCTTCTAAACAACCCTGCTGAACCAGTAGGGCTTTCATCTTCAAGCGCCACAGACCAAAATCGTTCACGCCGGTGAACTTTTCAATCTCATACTTTGTTGAAGGCATCTTCTCCACGCTCACCGCACCAATTTGTTGTGAAAAACGATGTCAAGAACAAAGTATAACGGTAAACGAATGGAAAAACAAGAAGAACAACAAGGATTGGTTATAACTGCTATTCTTTACTTTCTCTTTAAAACAAGATTACAAGCGTTACAAGAATAACAAATAACCCTCTCACCCTAAATTAGGATTAGCCGTATTAGGGTTTTCCGTCACTTCTAAGATGAGAGACTAGTATGCTATTTATAATAAACCTAACATACTAACTAGTGGGCTTTTTCACAATTACCCATTACAAGCTAACTTAGGGTACAAGCTAACTTAAACAATTGGACATAACAAACAGGCCCAATTCG
The DNA here is from genome assembly GCA_018208015.1 of Medicago ruthenica. Lineage (NCBI taxonomy): Eukaryota > Viridiplantae > Streptophyta > Magnoliopsida > Fabales > Fabaceae > Medicago > Medicago ruthenica. The sequence goes on from CM031378.1 coordinate 45,740,886, forward strand.
ATATGCTAACAAACCTAGCAATATCGTCTAATGCATGTTAGAACAACTTCGACTACAACATGCACTACTTCGACAGAACACATGCGAACAATCTTCGACCTTCATGCTTCGATCCCTGTCGAACCAGAAGCTACCCTAGAGTTCGTTCCAATATCTCACAAATGAGAATATATTTCATCCATAATAGTGAAAACTTTGGCCTTTATTTTTTCTTTTATTAAGAGGAAACAGTGAACACCATGTGGATGGAAGACAACAATGAAGATGAACATGATGATTTTGAGCTTCCTTTCTTTGATCTTGCTGCAATACTAGATGCCACAAATAATTTTTCAATTGACAACAAACTTGGTGAAGGTGGTTTTGGACCAGTATACAAGGTATATTCAAACCTACCTTGAAGTAGGTGCTAAAATAAAACCATCAATCTCATTATTTTTAAAATTACTTTCATCATAAAATGTAGGGTAAGTTGCTAGATGGCCAAGAAATCGCAGTCAAAAGGCTTTCTTTGAGTTCCGGACAAGGAATGAAAGAATTTAAGAATGAAGTTATATTATGTGCTAAACTTCAACATCGAAATCTTGTTAAAGTTATTGGTTGTTGCATTGAAAAAGATGAGAAAATGTTAGTCTATGAATACATGCCAAACACAAGCCTTGATTCATTTATATTCGGTAAGTAACTTCTTCAAAGCTTAATATTTAGCATAATAAAAGTTTAATTTATTTGTATATGCAGTTTTAGAGATACTTGTATATGTGATTTTATCGATAAAGACTACTAATTTATTGGATAATTTTGTAGATCCAATTCGAAGTAAATCGTTAAATTGGTCTCTGCGTTTTAACATCTTATTTGGGATTGCACGAGGTCTTTTTTATCTACATCAAGATTCAAGATTAAGAATCATACACAGAGATTTGAAGGCAAGTAACATTTTTTAGACAAAGATATGAATCCGAAAATTTCAAATTTTGGTTTGGCTAAAATGTGTGGAGGTGACCAAATTGAAGGGAAAACAAATCGAATAATTGGCACATAGTAAGTATTTGAAAAGATGACATAGTTTTACTATGATTGATATTGAACATCAAATATATTCTTTTTTTTGTTTCCTTTCAGCGGTTATATGGCACCTGAATATGCCATTGACAGATTATTCTCAATAAAATCAGATGTATTTAGCTTTGGTGTACTAGTGCTGGAACTTGTAAGTGGAATGAAAAATAGAACACGTACCTACCATCAGCATGATCAATCTTATTGCACATGTAAGTACCTCCCAAACACCAATTCTTTTCCCAGTATTACACTAGTAGATAATAGTTCCTTTTAAATCATTGAAGGCATGGAGATTGTGGAAAGAGGAAATTATACAGATATTGATTGATGATAATTTGAAGGAGACATGCATACTAAATGAAGCTTTGAGGTGCATTCAAATAGGTCTTCTATGTTTACAACAATATCCAGATGATCGACCGAACATGACATCTGTGGTTGTTATGTTGAGAAGTAATAATGTTTTACCTCAACCACAAGAGCGAGGTTACTTGATTAAAAATATGTCAGTAGAGAGAGAACCTTCTTCTTCAAGAGAGACATCATCTTCAATAAATCAAGTAACTATCTCACTATTAGATGCTAGATAGAGAAATTTTAGTTTATCTTTGAGATTATGTGAGATTAAAGGAATGTAAAAAAAGATGATTGTGGACCGACAAATGTAACGTGGTTGCTCCAACTTTTGTTTAGGGCATTGATTGTGAACAATTTGTTGTGTGTATTTAGAATTCTATTGGAGGACTCAATAAAATGCTGTTGTCATTTATGAGTATGATTCGAAGTGTCCATTTGTTGAGTATGAGATCAATGAATTATGAACACAGACGCCGAACACGACACAGACAAACTAGTAATAATTTCAAAAAATTGAAGTGATTGAATGTAATACATGTGTCAATATTGTGTCCGTGTCAGCCATTAAAATTGTGTTAGACACACCTTTAATATGAATTGTCGATGCTACATAAATCATGTGACCGAAGATATTAGCTAATTTGTTTTTCATTTGATCCTTTTTTCATCTGGCTTCTAACAAGGTGATAGTCATCTTATTGGTTATGCTCTTTTCACTTTGACTTGACTTGGAAGTTTCTGGAAATGAATCCTTGTTTACATAGTAACCAGGCTTTTTTGGCTTAGCAAATTCACCATCACTCCCCAACATTAGAATCACAGAAGGCATACCAGGCCTATCCTCTGGAAATTGCTGGACACACAAGAGACTCACATGAATGCAACGCAATGCCTCTGATTCAACACAAGTGTCTTTTATGTTTTTGTCAATTAGTTCTAAAGCCCTTCCCTCTTTCCATAAACTCCATGCCTAAAGTGAACCATGGAAGTTGAAATTAGAAAACTGTTAAAACTTACAAGTACTTACATATGTATCATATCAAATACTTACATGAGTGACAAGGTTACGAGATTCGTTTTCGACATAAAAACCTCTACCTCTTTTTCCACATATAATCTCCAGCATCAAAATTCCAAAACTGAATACATCAGATTTCACAGAAAAAAGTCCATCTGCAGCATATTCTGGTGCCATGTAGCCACTGCAACATACAATCAAAACAAAAACAAAAAAGTTTAAAACAGTTACAAAAATCATCAAATTCAGCTTGGTCTGAGATACTTACTAAGTTCCAACAACTCGGTTTGTATTTGCATGAGTCTGATCTAATCCAAAAATTCTAGCTATGCCAAAATCTGATATTTTCGGGTTCAACTTGTCATCAAGCAAAATATTGCTTGGTTTGAGGTCTCTATGAATTATCCTCAGTCTAGAATCTTGATGAAGATAAAGAAGACCTCGGGCAATTCCGCAAATAATGTTGAAGCGCTTAGGCCAATCTAGCAGTTTGCTTTTGGTATCATCTGTTTCATAAGTAGATTTATAGACCGATTTGGATTTAGATTTCAAATTGTATTTTCATAACCTCTAAAGTGATATTGGAATCATTAAAGCAGTCTCGCAATATATAAGCATTCTTGTAATATTCATACCAAAAATCAACCAATTTAAGCTATTGTTTGTCAAGTACTCATAAACTAGCATTCTATGCTCTTCCTCGATGCAACAACCAAGAAGTTTAACAAGATTTCTGTGTTGAAGTTTTGCTATAAGTTTTACTTCATTCTTTAACTCATTAATTCCTTGTCCAGAGTCACTTGAAAGCCTCTTCACAGCAATTTCTTGTCCACTTGCCAACCTTCCCTACATAATAACATATAAAAGTAAATTAAGACACTTTTTAATCACATTGATAGTATAGTTATTCTTTTTTCCTACATAATAAATACTTAATTACCTTGTATACAGGTCCAAAACCGCCTTCTCCAATCTTGTTCTTTATTGAGAAGTTATCAGTGGCAGTGACTAAGGTTGAATATGTAAGCAGTGGGAGATCGAGATCATCCTCATCTTCACTACCTCTGCCACCTTCTAGTTCAATAATTTCTGAATCCTCTGATAAAATGGAACAATGGCTTCAGTTTAGTTTAAGGCATAAGGTAAGAGGTATGTGATAAATCATTAACTTTGTAGTTGATTTTTTTATATTTTATTTTTTAAAAGCAAAAATTTATTAAAAAAATACTAATCCAAGCACAAGCTGTGCAAAGATTAGAGAAAAATAGAAAAACACCAATTATACAAATCTAGCAATTGACGTCGCCAACCAAGTACAATCAGACCTCCAATTACAATTTACTCCCAAAACCAAAAGGATCACAAATGATTTACACCCCTACATGATTAAATAGCCGAGACAAATTAGATAAAGACCCTAACTGTAAACTTCAATAAAACTGAAGCTGGATTGAAGCATTAGTAAGCCTCTATCTTTAGATATAAGCCTCCAAACCATCTCAAAGCAGCGACCTCCAATACAACTACTCTCCTCAACAGTCCACACAAAAGATAAAAAATTCCAGCAAGCACACTTAACAAAAGAATGAACATGACTACTGACATGCTGCTGAAAACAGACCATACATGATTATCAAACCAGCACACAGCATACACCTTCTAAATTTGGATTACTTGATCTGCAGTTTTTCAAAAATTGCTCACAGCCTTTACTTTTGTTAAGATGTCATAATAATGCACACTAGGCTTCACGATACGTTGGAAGAGTAGCAGCCTCAGATGTATTTAGTTTGGTAAGTTACATTTTGACCCTGACTAAATTTGACTGTAAGAACACACACACACACACACCATCTCATTCACTAATTTAATTACTTCTTATCCTTTGTAAGTAGCCCAAGTGATTTTCTTAGAGTTCATCCTAGTTCAACAAAAAAAAATTCTACCATCCATTTAGGGAAAATATAGATAAAAAAGTTTCATACCAGTTATACTGTGCCGCAGTATGTAGAGACGATATCCAAAAAATAGCATCCCAGATGCTATAATGATGCTAGCAAGAATGCTTATCAGATCCTTCTTGAGCCGATTATGTCCCTCTTCAAAGTTAAGTGTATAAGACCAAATTAAAATAAATAAAACATGTGTGTGTGTGTGTGTGTGTGTGTGTGTGTGTTACATGAATGTTTCTGATAAAAGGTTGAAGTTTGAATTTGATGGTTCCATGGAAAAAAAATATCATGAAAAAGATGTCCTTACCTTTGCCTAATTCTGAAGCATCCATTCGAATATATAGATCCTGCCCATCATCTCCAAACTCCCTAATATCAACTAAATCACCAAACCACATGACACAGCCACTGCCTTCTCCTGTTATGTTAAAATTAGTATAAGCCGTACAAGAACAATTATTCAAGCACTTCACTCTACATTCATCTAGACCTATTGTTTGATCTACCCAAGTATGTGTACAATCTGGAACTTTCAGACCTTTCACTTTCACAAATCCATCATTGAGTTTGTTAGTACAGTTTAACGGTTTATTTCGGACACATCCTTGAGACCAATCAGATGAGTTCCAAGAAGCTGGAGACCTAGGGCTAAACCCTGATAAGCATTCACATATTTGTGAGCCTGTGATTATGCAAGTACCATAGACTCCACATGTTCCATACAAGTCACACCTGTCTTTTGGTAGTGATTTCATAACTTTCCAAATTTGTTGATCTTCAAACCATACATATCGATAATATATTGAAGCCGTTTGATTCAATTCCATTCTTGATATTACAGAATCGTTCAACATTCTGTATATATAGTATATCTCATCCTTATTAGACACAAAATTGTAAACATAAACGTTGTTAGGCTTTTGATCTGGTAAACCACTAAAGTGCAATCCATTCCATGGTCCAACTCTTAGATATTTCTTTGTTCCTTGCATAAGATATTGTTCAGGATAATTATAAAGTAATGAACCCCAATATAAGTCTCCTGGTGATGGATCGTCGGGACTTTTCCAAGAGGTCATTCTCCTTTCCGTATGAGTTCTAAGATTCCAACCAAGCTTCATCCCTGGAAGTATTGTATCAGAAGGGTAATCAAAACTCTGCCACAAATAGACTTCTGGGTTTGTTTCGTTCTCGTCTCGTATCACAAGATTCCCTGAATCCAAAAGTTGTGCAACGGGATTCACGGAACCTTGTTGAGATGTTGTATTCCAAACTACTTTGTCTCTTTGTTTAAGGATAAGGTTGCCAGTGTTGTTTAGTGTTAGGATTCCGGAGGAGGAATCATTGATGGGTTTGACACCATTTGCAACCCAAACAACTGTTTGTACAGGGATATTCTTATACCAAATCCCCAAGTAACTTTTGTTGGAATTCATAGGACTGAAGAAACCAAGTACAAATTTTTCACCTTGTGAAACCAAGGTCATGCCATTAGTGAAGGATTGGGAGACATGAAGAGTATCTACTGCTACGGAAAAATTGAGGGAAGGTAGAAGAAGTATACAGGTAAGATTTATCAAGAACGAAATAATATCAATATCCATTGAATTTTATATTTTACAGGTGTCTATTGTTTGGACTTTGAATATATAAATTATTCATGAATAGAGCTAAATGTCAATGCTGTTTAAAGCAGAAGCAACGTAGAAAAATTATAAAGAAATTGGCTATTTAAAAATAGTGATTGGTTTGAATCAATTGGCTATTTAGAAATGGTCCTTAAGGATGACGAGAATAAAATTGCAACAAAAATACAAAATTTAAATTGTTTTGTGCATATACCAAATTAAGTTGAAAAAAAGCACTTGTATCATTACATTTGTGGAAAATTATTATCGAAGGTCTTTGGAGTGACGTTAGTGTATGACTTTGAAATAGAAAATGTTCATGCTACACTTAATTTAGATATTTATAATATATTAGTATTCGTATATGGTGGAATTTTCCCTTGCCGCGTTAGAAAGATGTGTTAAGAAGTATGACATTGATGAGTATTATATTATAATAATGTTATATATGACTTTAATAATTATGTTTGACTGGAAACCAATGAGTTCTCCGTTTGGTTGTGGAGATGGGGAGGGGATATTTTAAATCATATTTAATTGGTTTAATATTTACAAAAAAAAAATATTTAGAAAAAGATGGAAGGAGATCATGGGAGGGAAGAAAAATTTCTCTAAGATCTATTTTTGCTTTCCCGCATTTAGGAGGGATTTTAAGCGGAGGGAAGATGTATTAATAATATTTTAAGAAAAATGTTAACGAGTGACTAAAGTATTTTTTAAGGACTCAAAGTGGTAATATTTTATAAAAGTATGTGCATTTATTGTATTGAGAAATTAATCTATTTCAGGCTCATTGCTATTAAGAAATTGGGAGAAGTTTGAAAAGACCAGCTTGACGTATTTCTCTTACAATATGACAATCGATATCTATGACAACCAATAACAGACCATGAGGTGCAACCATTTAATTTTATAGTTGTTTACAGTCTTCAACCTTAGGCGTGCTGGCTGGTTTGTTGCCAGTAAACCCGTGTCTGATAGAATATCAAGGGTGTATTTTCTTTGACATATATGGATGCCTTCTTTAGAGCGTGAAATCTCCAATCCAAGAAAAATCTTCAAGTTTCCAAGGTCTTTGAAATGAAAAGATGAATGCAAAATTTCTTTACTAAATCTATCTCAGATTCAGAATTAACTGCAAGTATACTATCATCAACATAGACTAACAAAATGGTAAAAGAAATATGTTTCATACTATTGATACACTATTAACCAACACTGTCTTGTCATGCATCCTATTACCTGCTAGTTGATAAGTAGTATTTTATAGGGTTTTTAAGGGTTTATTTTAAATCAATTTTAGTCATTTTACTTTATTTTCTTGAACTATTTTACTTCAAAGCACTTGTTTTTCTTTCTAGGTAAAAATAATGAAGAGCAAACATCTTGGAGCAAAATCATGAAGAGTCAAGCAAGAAAATTCAAGTTTCAAGGCAATTCTTAGGTGGCACGTCGTGCCACCTTTTGAAGTGGTCGTGCGCCCAAATGGCACGGCCGTGCGCCTCTTCAATTTTTCAGAGCTTTCAGTTTTAAAACATGGCAAGGTCGTGCGCCCATATGGCACGACCATGCGTGTTATGCAGTCAATTTTAATGATTGAAAACTCTTGGGAAATGCCCATTATTGCTATGTAATCCGTGTTTAATACCTTGTCTGAGGATTTTCGCTATAAATAGGGCTACAATCATCTTTTTAAGGGAGCTTAGACTTGGTGTATTGTACTATAGTGAAATCCAATTTTGCTCTAAGTTCATTTCTTTACATTTTCTTGCACTTTTAAGTTCCTGCAATTTATATTTTCCACTATTGACATTTCTGCACTTTACATTCTTGTCATTTATCTTTATGCAGTTACAATTCATGTTATGTATAATTTGCCAAGCGTCTACGATGAACAATCGTGAGTAGACTTGTCTAGTCTTGGGATTGTTGGAAAAGTCTAATGACTAGATCCTAATCAAACTAAGCCTAGACTCTATTTTATTCAAAACTATTTTCCTATCTAATCTCATCGTTTTTAAATTCAATAGCAAGTGTTGAATGAAGTACCGAACGGAGAAGTTCAACAACTACTATTTCATCATTTCAAATATCAAGTGAAGTATCGAACGAAGAAGCTTGATATTGGAACAAATGAGATTAGACAAGGTATCTCAAAGCTTGATGGAAACACCCCAAATGAGTAGCTTTGTGATGTCTTGAGGCCGTAAGATTCATGCTTAATGGGTCTCATATAGCAATCAACCATGAGAATAGGTGTGATTGTTATTGGGATACATTCATGTATTTCAAAAGGAAACATGAATTACCTTAGTGAATCTTGTCTTTGGAAAATGGATTCAATATAGAATAGAGATATATGCTTGACTATTTATGTTCTGTCATTAGATATACCAATAATCCCAAGATGCTTTTTATTTTATAAAACTAAACCAAAGAAATTTTCCATTAAAACTTAATCTGTTCAGCTAACATCTTATGAAAATTAAGTCGGTATTTTCAAAACTACATGTGGATCGATATTTTTACTACTCAATAATAACTGTATACTTGCGGTGACGTATCAAGTTTTTGGCGCCGTTGTCGGGGAGTTGTCGTAATATTGATTGACTTTTCAGTAACAGCTAGACTGAACTTTTTCATTTTCTTTTAATTTTCAACTGTTCGGATTCTCTTGTTCTTTGAATGTGAAGAACTAGAAGTCTTGGTGAATTCATTCCCGAGATCGAAAGGTTCATCCACCAAAGAAGAAGAGAAGCACACGGTAACTCCATGGCTGCAGAACATACTCTTAAAGAGTATGCTACGCCATCTACGGATGAACCCCATGTTGTCATTGTGTATCCATTCGTTGAAGCAAACAAATTTGAAATAAACCTGCACTACTTAACTTGGTGCAGCATAATCAGTTTTCTAGATCACCCACTGAGGATCCAAATCTGCATCTTTCAAACTTTTTAAGACTCAGTGGAACTTTGAAAAACAATATAGTGACTCAGGAAGCCATAAGGCTGCATCTCTTTCCTTTTTCACTAAGGGATCGAGCAAGCGCCTGGCTTCACTCCTTGCTTAATGCTTCTATAACAACATGGGATCAACTAAGGGCAGCTTTTCTTGCCCGATTTCCCCCCCAAGCAAAACAGCTCAATTTAGGGAATCTCTATACGATGTGTGGGAGCGTTTCAAAGAAATGCTTAGGCTTTGCCCCCACCATGGTTTGGAGAAATGGTTGATCGTCCATACCTTTTATAACTGTCTTTTGTATGCAACCAAATTGACTGTTGATGCAGCTGCATGGGAAGCTCTTATGAACAAAAACTACTCGGAAGCATACAATCTCATCGAGGACATGGCTCAAAACCACTAACAATGGACGAGTGAAAGAGCCATCACTATTGTTGCTCTGTCTCCCTCTAAAAGAGAGGCAGGTATATATGAAATCTCCGCCCTTGTTCATTTAGCTGCTAAGGTGGGTGCACTTTTTAACAAGTTTGATAAGTTAAGTGTAAGTGTTGTCACACCTTCTTCTTGTAGTCCTCCTTGTGAAATATGTGGTGTCATGGGTCATGCTGGTGTTGAATGTCAGCTAGGTGTGGCTGCTGAAAGTCCAGAGCAAGCTAATTTTGCTCAATATAATCAAAGGAACAATCAAAACTTTGCTTTGAAAAAACATTTTGGACAACAAGCAGCACCGCCTTGTTTTTCAAACAATAATAGTCTCTCAAAAATCCAACTTGGAACTTTTGCTCGAAAATTTCGTTTTATCACAAACTAAACAAAACCAAGAATTGAAAAATCAAACCGGATTTTTGAACGACTCTCTCATGAAATTGTCCACAAAAGTTGATTCAATTGCTACCCATAGCAAGATGCTAGAAACTCAGATTTCTCAAATAGCCCAGCAAGTGGCTTCTTCCTCGAAGACGCCCGAAATATTTCCAAGCCATCCTGAAACTAATCCCAAAGCCCAAGTTAATGTTATTACCCTTAGGAATGGTAGGCAGTTAGAGGAACCTCAAAGTAAGACCAATGAGGTTGAGAAAGAAAGTGAGAACCCTAAAACCGAGGGAGTAGTTGTGCCAAATAAGACTAAAATTCCTTTCCCACAAAGGCTTGTCGAGACTAACTTGGTTGTGCAGTTTAAAAAGTTTGTTGATCTGTTAAAGAAGATTTACATTAACATTCCTTTTACCAATGCTTTGTCTCAAATGCCTCTATATGCAAATTTTTTGAAAGATATTCTGTCTAAAAAAAGAAAAATTGAGGACGATGAGACAGTAGCATTGACAAATGAATGTAGTGTTGTTCTTCAAAACAAACTGCCTCCAAAGCTGAAAGATCCCGAAAGCTTTTCTATTCCTTGCGTGATTGGGAATGAGAGGATTGAGAGAGCCCTGTGTGATCTAGGGGCTAGTGTGAGATTAATGCCCTTGTCCCTCTTTCAAAAGTTTGGCATATGAGAACTAAAGCCCACTAGGATAACCTTGCAGTTGGCCGACCGATCCATCATACATCCTGCCGGAATTCTTGAGGATATACCTATTAAGGTAGGAAAAATTTATATCCCGGCAGATTTTGTTGTGATGGAAATGGAGGAAGACTCGCAAGTTCCTATCCTTTTAGGAAGGCCTTTCTTGGCCACTGCTGGTGCTGTGATTGATGTAAAAAATGGCAAGTTGGCTTTCCATGTAGGTGATGAGAAAGTCGAGTTTGAAATTTCAAAATTAATGAAAAGTCCCTCGATTAAGGATTCGTGTTTTATGGTTGATGTGGTTGACCATTGCGTGAAAGAATGCTCTATAGCATCAACTGCATGCAATGGTCTATGTGATCCAGATTAATGAGTAAATCACTTTTTATCCTCAAGCTACTGACGTTAAAAGAGCGCAGCGTGGGAGGCAACCCACATGGTTATGTGTTTGTTTGTTTGTTTTGTTTTATGCAGGGTTAAGGAAAAATAAATTTCTGAAAATGTTCAAAAAAAACATGGTTGGAGTGTAGGAAAGTTTTGACAGATGAGTCATTGCCCGAAAAGGCCTGAAAATGATGAAAAAACGGAAAAAAAATGTGTCTATCTGAACCAGAGAATCACACACGACCGTGCTAGTAGGGCGCACGATCGTGCGCCTGCCCAGAAACCCCCTGCATAGAAAGATCAAGCACAGCCGTGCCAAATAGGCGCACGGTCGTGCCAAATAGGTGTACGGTCGTGCCAAATGGGCGCACGACCGTGCGCGTGCTTTAGCAAGAATTAAAATTGATTTTCCCCCTTATTCTCAACCACTCAACTTCTTATCCCCTTCATCTTCACCAAACTAAAACCTCCCAACCTCCATAAATTCTCAAACCTTCATAAAAACCTCTCCAAACCTCACAAAAATTCAGCAAAAGCATCAACCCATAAACTCCGAAACATAATCCAACCACCAAAATCCAAAATCATCCACCCCACTCAAAAACTCAAAAATTCGTGTAACTTCAAACACCGAAACCAAAACCTTCAAAAACTCAACAAAACCTTACCAAAACACCAAAAACAATCCTAAACCTCAATACCCAACATCAAAACCACTTTTTCCACCACAAATCCACCCAAAAACCAACCTTTTCCCACCAACCCAAATTCTAGTCAACCAAAAGTCAATGGCTTCAAAGAAAAGGGGAGTTGATATTGCTGAAAGTTCAGAGGGAAAGAAGAAGAAGGGCAAGGCAAATGATATGGTGTTTATCTTCAAAAACACTGCACAAAGGGACAAGTACAACAAGCTGGTCAACAGAGGCATTGTACCGAGCAGGTATCCCAAAAAAATTTGGTGCTTTAGGAATTAGGGATAATGTTTTCAATCTGCTAGGTAACATAGGCTGGATGGAATTTATAGGAGAAAAGCATTTTACCTATGAAAGCATAACCCTAGAATTCTTTAGTTCTTTGTGCTTTACAAAAGATAAAACCAATGTAAGCAACTCGAACCACACCGTTTTGTTCCGTTTTCTAAACACGGAGTTTTTCATGTCACTCACTGAATTTTGTGAAAGGATGGGTTTCACAAGTGCGGGACTCATTCATGACTTCTGTAACCCGGCTACTAGGCCCGAAAATTTTAACCCTCAGCAATTTTGGTCACAAATAACCGGTAGGGACCACTTTAAAGCTAGGACTACTAAAGCCAATATGACCCAAAACCTTGTTTTCCGTTACATCCATAGAGTAATGGCCTGCACTATCTTTGGGAGGGGTGAGACAGGAATAGTTAGGTCTGATTAGCTTTTTATGTTGTGGGCTATGGTGAATGAGTGCCCTGTGAACACCAGTTATTACCTTCTTAGCCACCTAGCTTTTGTAGCGGAACACACTAGTGGGAAAATTTTGGTGGGAGGAGTGATAACGTATATTGCTGAGAGGTTTGGTGTGGAAGGTGTGGAGTCGCCACCAATTGAGGGGTATGATGAGATCGACCTCGACACTTGTGTCCAAATGTTCATGGTTAAGGATTTAGATGGCAGGAAGGAGAATTATCAAATGCTGGTTGGCAAACGGCCATCTATTTTGCTGCCTAACTTGGAAAGAACTGACACAGGAGTTGTAGGATATTGGCTCTATCTTGATGATAACCCGCAGGTACCGCATGGCCAGAATGTGCAGGAAGAACAGCTGGAGGGTGAGTAACCAGTCCAAGAAGGACAAGTTGGGCAGGATTGGTATGCTCGGATGAAGGTGGAGGCTGAGCCAAGGAATCGAGTAGCAAATACAAAGCCAAATGCTGGAACTCATGATGCAGCACTTCCACATCCAATATTCTCCGCCTGGACCATTTTGAATGTGAGCTTTCCTACCCCCTTCTCTTTTGTTTTATTTAATTTTGAATCATTGAGGACAATGCTTGTTTCAAGCATTGGGGGGGGGGGGGGGGGGTAAATAAATTAGTTTGTTTTTAGTTTGTTTTTATGTTGTTTTCAATTCCCCTTTGTTTGAATAGTTGTTTGTTGTTAAGTAAAAGGCATTGAAGCGACAAAGTCTTAGTGTATGTAAAAAAATTTCGTTTTAAAAAGGTTAAGTGCTTGTGTTGTGCTTGTAAATAAACCCTTTTTGCTTCAAAATCATCCACTAAACCCATACTTGTTTCATTGTGAAATTTTTCTCTTTGAGAAACGCACATAGTTGCAGTCTTTGAGTAAGTGTGCAAACTGGTATTTTAAGGAACAGCCGTCTAACTTTAAATGGTAAATTTGTCCTCAAAATTTCAAACAAAAAGTAGTATAAGTTTGTGTGGGGCATAAAAAGGTCAAAAATAAGGTGTAAATAAATAAAAAGGGGTCAGAGCACAAAAATTAGGGTTGAGCATAAACATGTGACCCGCCCGAAAACCGAGGAACCCGGTAGTGGAAAAAACAAACGGGGTGGGTTGAAACGGGTTACGGGTCAAACGGGTTATAATATTCAATCTCAAACGGTTGTTAACGGACGGAAACAGATTTGAAAAATTTGATCCGTTGGTATCCACAACCGACCGAATACATGACAATTTTTGTATACTAGTGGCTGATTACTAGGGTGACTTGTTCAGTCACAGCTTTTATAAAAGCAAACCTATTATTTATCTAAACCACACCTACATCTTTTCCTTGATATCTACAAAATCACTATGTCCATAGAATAAAAGCACCCACTACTAAGTATATTAATGGCACGTTCAATTAGAGTCAAAGTGAAAATGACATGTTATACTTTTCATTATTACCATGTTAAAAATTAATACTTAATTCATTTTGTTCTTTTATGCATATTTGAAGCCAGATCAAGTTCTCTGTACTCCTCTTCCTCCCTTCGCAACCTTTCCATCTTCATGATCTCTCGCCCTGAAGCACCTCTTCCTTTATTTTCTATTCTTATAAAAATGTTGGTTGTGAAGAAAGCTTAAACTCATACTTTCTATTGAGTTCATGCTATCTCTTTCTATTTCTATGAGCATTCTGCTTTTTCTTCTTTGTAATCTCAAAGATGAAGATGATGCATCTTCACTTCTCTGTTTTTGTTTTAGCCGTGACCCGAATAAACCCACCCATAGAAATCCGTGACCTGCACAACCCGTAATCCGTCAAAATCGAAGCTTGAAATGGTCGGAATTGGTTCTGAGTTTTACACTCTTGGTTTCCTTCGGGTGAGCCATTTTTGGCCCGAACCCGACCGAACCCGTCCGGTGCTCAACCCTAACAAAAATAAGAGGCATTGACTTGGGTTGGTATGACTCCATCACTAACTTCCCGGGAATGATATGGTTATCCTCAAAACGAATAAAAACGCTTATGCAGTTCCCCAAAAATCAAATAAACACCAAAGTGACAAAGTGACCTAGAAAAATTTCAACCTAGCTTATATGAAATGGAAGTGAAATTTTGTCGATTTGTTTACTTTTAACGTTAGAACCTGCTTTCCCCATAATACGTCTTTACACAGGAGCAATAAAAAGCTGGACTCCACACACACACTCACATGAAGCTTGTTGTTGGGTTGAAAAATCTTAATTGAGCATTGGGATAGTAATAATAAGCACTATGAGAACAAAGCCTTTAAAAGAACAAAAACATGCAAAAAAAATTTACTTTGACTTGTGTTGCTGAAGTCCTTTACCTTTTGCTTGAGGACAAGCAAAGATTCAAGCTTGGGGGAGTTTGATAAGTAGTATTTTATAGGGTTTTTAAGGGTTTATTTTAAATCAATTTTAGTCGTTTTACTTTATTTTCTTGAACTATTTTACTTCAAAGCACTTGTTTTTCTTACTAAGTAAAAATAATAAAGAGCAAAAATCTTGGAGCAAAACCATGAAGAGACAAGCAAGAAAATTCCAGTTTCAAGGCAATTCTTAGGTGGCACGGTCGTGCCACCTTTTGAACTGGTCGTGTGTAACATCCCGCTTAAGACTCGAATATTTATCAGTGTCGAGACGATGTATCAGAGATGTTTTAAGCAGAAAGGGGCAATTTGGTAAATAGACCACTAATGGTTTAAATATGACAAAGGCTATTCCTTTCTCATTTTTCCCATTCCACTTCTCTCTCTAAGTTAACAAACTTCTCTCCCTCTCTCTCTAAAACTCACGCCCCATCCTCTCTTGCCACCATCCAACAATATTTTTCCTCAACTCTTGGAACACAAGCAAGCAAGCTTTGGGAGAACTTGGAGCAAGAGAAAGCTAAGGAAAATCAAGGAAAAAGGTAGACCCAAGCTAGGGTTTTGGCAAGGAATTAAGGAAAGAAGAGGAATCAAGCTAGGGCTTGGATTTGGAAGCTTGGCAAAGCATTAATCAAGAGAACAAGGTGAGCTCCCTATGATTAATACCCTTAATGGGAAGTTTTGAGAGGTGAAGAAAACTTGAATGATTAGGTTCAATTTCTTGTTTGATAGTTTCCCCTTTGTTAATACTTGATATGTTATGATCTTCCTAGTTAAAAACCCTTAATTTTGATATACATAGACTTGCTGGTGCTGTGAATATGTTAATTTCGTGTTGGAACTTTCTGGAACAGCTACATGGCCTGTCACCACTGGGTTTATTGTGCCACGACAAGCACCATCGTGCCACGACAAAACCAGAGTGCCACTCATTTTTGAATTGTGTTTTAAAGCCAGAAAACCATCCTCACGGCGCCAGAATGTCTTTGTACATTTAGTAATGGAAGAAAAGGTCATAGACTTATCTTGTATTAACACGAGAGTGGGAATCGATATTCCAAATGTCATTAACGTTTTAACCTTAATGGATTTCAAATGTCATATGCGACAAGTGGGTAGAGTTACCTATTAACTTCAGATAAGTTGAGGGGCTTAGTTTCCCAATAATCAAGTAATGGCTTATGAGAACTATAAGTCTAGAACCTTTGATAGGTTAATAAGATTAAGTATGCAACCATGATGAGTACAAAGGTACGAATTGTACCTAGAGTGAGAGACGAGATTACTACGTCTTAAGATATTGTTAACTCAACATTATTAATATGAAGATGCTTGTCGTACCTCTTGTTATTCCCGCTAGTTGGAGCATTGAGGGTCATGTTCAAGCTAAGATAATTGATTTAAAAGATTAATGTGTCTCCTGTTTTCTCGCTAGTCAGAACACAGGGGGTTCCGGCGAGCTGGAACGGTGAAGTTACCATCCGCGAGAATAGCCGCACATAAGAGTTTAATTAAAATGTTAAGTCGTGACTTTCGTTGTTCATGCTAGTGGGACACGAAAGGTTCATGCATAAGTTAAAACTATATGGAAAGAATGTTAATTCGCGTCTTTCGTCGTTCACGCTAGTAGGACACGAAAGGTATACGCGTAAGTTAAGATTAATTATAAGATAAGTCGTGTCTTCTGTTGTTCACGCTAGTGGGACACAGGAGGTTCACGCTAGTGGGACGAGTTATTCCTCAAGGATGACCGCACGACGACAAGAGGAATCTGGTGTTAGCCTGATATGATAGGAATTTTCACCGGTAGTAGGGAGATGTACTTCGGGGTTACTCCACTCGGATGCACTCCGTAAAATGAACCTAGATAATTATTGTATGTTCTACGCTAAATTTCTAACTTAATGTTATAAGAAAGATGAATATGTATATTATACAAAGAGAAATGACAAAGTAGTCATCAGATATTAGGAAGTGATCATAGGATGTCCCCGATCACTAACTATGAGATTATGAATATGTTCAGCATAAGATAAAGACATATAGCGATCCTAGTTTTTCCCTTGATCGCGAAATATGTAGAGACTGACGGCGATCATAGGTTTCCTCGAGATTGCCAAGAGTTAGTGCAAGAGACCCCTAAAAAGGGCATGAAATGAGATGTAAATTTTCAGCAGAATTGAGAAATAGAGATTGAATCATATATTGTGGATTTTAGTGAACTGATGGATGAACAAAGTCGCAATTCATTGACTGGATGTGGAAAGCAAGTTTAAGATAACTCAAGACTTTAGTAGACTAGTATTTTGAGATAATCAGGATTTTAGCCAAGAAACTATTTTGAGACTTTAGTGTCAGGAAGATCGTCGCTAGTGCACGAGTTAAAGTCGTAGTTAATGTTAAGGAGTTTTATGTTTTCAATCGATGGGTTTCCTTCCATAATTATTCTAGAAGCTGAAAGAGATCACCTCGTGTTGATAAGCTTCCGAAGGCGGTAATAAGGTACAAATTTTGGATTGTTCAAACTATATGAAGAATCATTCAGATAATAAGATCAAGATTTGAATTGTGAATACAGTAACAAGTTACTGGAGGAATCCAATAGATAATGATAAGTGCTGAAGTTTAAGACCAATTAATCAGGTGCTCGAAGAGACGTAACCTATATTTGGACGTACAGGAGAGCCGGCAAGAGTTTGAATCTATTTCAAGACGGATTGTTTCCGGAGAAACTCGAGGGGTAACCTAAGAGATATGGTAAAGTTATGGGGACCTAAGTTGTCTCGGAAAAGATTATGTATATGAAATACTTACGGATAAAAATAGAATGAATAGTAATGAGACTCAAACCATCAGTGGATTCAGTGTATGAAAGATGTGAATCTCCAGAAGCCATAAGTTGTTTTTGGAAGTTGCCACAAGTGAATAATGTGTGAACTTAAGTTGCTCCAGGTATACTTTTAGTAGGGTTTCTGCAATGTTTAAATGATTATACATGTTGAACTAACCATGAGATGGTTACGGAAATCGGAACATGGAGAATAAGCTAGAACCAGTGTATAAGCTGTTTTGACAGAATCACTGTTTGGCTCGTAAGTGTTGTTGAAAGCTGTTTACAGGTTTTGGCGTAATTTCGCGAATCAAGTATATTGTTTATGTCCGAAAGGAAACACAAGGTCAGGAGATGACCAATCAGTAAGTTAAGCAGGTGGTTTAAGCCACAAGAGAAACAATAATGTAAGATGGTTTTGCTATGGTAACTACAAAGTTATAAAGTAAAAAGATGGGTCAAGGAGATTTTATATGGCAATAGTGGTGTATTACTCCAATCCTAACTCGAATTGTTTAAAAAAAATCAGAGTTGCGTAGCGGAGTAGTAATCCAAGAATGAATTAAGAACAATGCTAAGCTGAAGCTTAAGGAACAAGAAGGCTTGTTAAGTTCTTGCCAGAAATTGTATGGAAGGTGTTAAGTGCTTAATTCTTATAACACGGAATGGCAATAAGTAGAGACGACTTGAACATATCACAAGTTCTAATGAAAATTTTTAGAAGTTACGTTGAGGAATATTTCAAACCTGAAAACTCATGAGGAATGGAAATCGAGGTAGTTTAATAATAGGTGGTACGAATAAGAAGGATGTGTTCCTACCACGTTAAGTCTAAAGCGACTAAGGTCACCACTGGTATGGTAATCTAGCTATTTTGGTTTAGTAACTTCAAGGGAGCTTGGAGAGTAATTTTTGCCAAAAGAGGATTATGCATGAGGCAACAACAGTACAAGTTGCACTTGTAAGATAATGTTTTTTTTTTTAATTTGAGGCCTTGATCAGAAACGACAATGCAGTGGCATATAAGTTTATTCCACATTGTACCCACGTTATGTCAACATGTCGCTTGTACCATGTTATGTTTAGTAATGTATAATTATCGGGCAGTGTTTATGCCACTCAGACAGTAGTGTAACATATTCTTTTTCAGTTATGTGACATGTATCAGTAACTGAGGTACGCAGTCATTAATGTTTAAGTGAGAAGGTGCTAATCAGCACAAGTTTGTTGATACCAAACACATCTTAGCTAAAGAGTTCAGAAGTGAGAAATAAGTTTATAATGCCGGTAGGATGTAACCATAATTTACGTTATGGGATGATGTATACTCAAGAAATAAACATGAGTTAAGAGTAAGAAGAAGGGACTTTAGTTGATGTGGTATTGTCTCATATATATTTTGACTAAGAATGATGTACCGTTAGTCGGACAAAGATGATGCGACGTACTGTGTACCCGTTAGTAGTGTACTCGTACTTGAATATATATGTAAATCATGTGCGATGAATTATACCACTCATCACTTGGACTAAACTCCTATAAGTTTTGGATTTATCGGTATAGAAAATATTTACGCTACGGCTAGAATTCGAGGATAAGTTGTGACACGAATGATAGAAGATTATCAAACTCCTAGTAGTGAAGAATGATTTCTAAGTTATTAAGATAATTGATGTCGTAGACTAATTGAAGCGGAGCACAAGTAATTCTTAAAGTTCCGCGAGCTCTTGAGAATTTCATAGTGGAAGTGATGGTTATAATTGTTGTAAGATCCCGTATTTTGTGCTATTTATTTTAGTGTGTTCTTCTAAAATATTTTATAATAGTCAAGACCATGCTGATAATATGAACGCCCCGGGTTAATCTAATTAAGTCCATAATAGAAATAATTAATTATTTAAGGGTTAAATATGTATTTAGTCCTTACAAAATCACGAGTTTCAAGTTTAGTCCCTATTCTGAAAACTTCTTACAAAAATGGATATTATTAGTCCTTCAAAATAGTCCTTATAAAGTGCAAATAGGAACTAAAAGTGAATAAATTTTTGTATGGACTAAACTTGAAAGCTTGTAATTTTATAGGGATTAAAAAAAACTTATTTAACCCATTATTTAATTATATACATACAATACAAGTAGTGAGATAGGTTACAAAACTTTTCCACTCACAGTACACGTCACCATGATTGGGAATTAAGTTTCAACTTCCCTTCCCAATTACCCGGTAAACTCCTTCCACTCACACACTCATTCCACTCCTTAGAAGAAAAAAAAAAGGGTTAGAGAGAGAGAAAAGAGAACGTAGAGGGAGTCTGAAGGAGAAAGGAAAGAGAACAGGAAATTCACTTTAAGGAGACAAGTAAGAATGTCTTTCCTCTTGCTATCCTTTTCTTTATTATTTGTTGTTATAGAGAATCAAATCATGCCATGCCTGTCTTATTACCGTTCTGGTTTTAGTAATAAGAGAATTGGTTCATCATTTTGGATAGTAACCTTAATTAAGAGAAATAATTGTTCTGTAGAGATGATAGGACTATTAGGGAAGTAGAATAAATATAAATTTAGATTTGTAAATGGGAGGAAACCTGATGACAGTGGTAGTATTGTAAGCTTGAATCAACCCTTAACTTGAAGTCTTAATTATCTTGGCCTATTAATAATTAGTGTATCTTGGTTTTCACAATAATTTATCCTCTGAGGTGTAATCCTGCTACTCTATGCATTAGTTATCTTAACCATGAATCTTATTTCAATTTTGAAGGGCCAAGTTTAAACTGTACTGTTTTATTGAATAAAAAAAATAGGTCTTTTTTTGGATCAAAGTAAAATGAATTATGGAGGTTGTAGCATAAGCTGAACTGCACTGTGTTCAAAACAAATGCAATAAAAAAAAAAGTAAAAAGAGGTCATATATAGACATCAGAATGAATGAAGAGGTAGTGAGTCATACCTTAATGCAACCAAGCCTTGACAACCGTAAGAGAAATTGAAGCTAAAATAGTGAACATTTAATTGTGAAGGTATAGAGCTAGTGGAACAAAAACCGCCTGCTTGAGGAGTTTAACGACGGTTGTTACGAAGGTAAGGGCATCACTCCACGCGCTTCCGTACGTGTATATATAATTGTGTTGTGATAATTATCATAGTGATGTTGTTCTGAAATGAATGATTATGTGTTATATATTGGTGTTGTGATCATTATCCTCGTTGTTTTTTTTTTTTTGCATGAATATTATGTGCTCGTATCTGTGTGGTGTTATTTTAACATACATTTATTTGTTATGGGTGAATAACCTTAAGTAACTAAAATGGGGATTCAAAACTATATCCAAAGGTGGGATACCAGACTTAGATTTGAGAAGATTTCCCAATGGTGGGGTACTAGACTTCGAGTTTTAGGAGTTATTACCCAACGGTGGGGTAGTGACGATTCATATGCATTAGGTGATTCAGAATAATGCCCAACGGTGGGGTACTGAACGTCGAATTCTTAGGAGTTATTACCCAACGGTGGGGTATTGCCCAATGGTGGGGTATATTGTCCAATGGTGGGACATTTGGCTCCGCATAAAGGTGAAATCCGGATCATGAGCATGGGCATATAGACTGTCCAATAAGGAATAACGCATTTTAGTCAGGTTGCATCTTAAGGCTAGGTGTGGTAATTATGAAACCGAGTAATGTGTCGTGTACATTCTATTTAAGTATTTATTTCTGGTTTTTTTTTTGTTTAAATTTATATCTGCATGCATATTTGTACTATGTTTGTTAGTTGGAGATGACCCTTACTTTTGAATCAGATGACAACCTCGACCTACCTCTTCGAGATGGTTCCCCTTCAGGGGATACGATATGACTTATTTGATGAGGAGATGGCGTCAATGGAGAGTGATCCGTCTGAGGATCAGCCTGATATTAGTTGCTAGTGTTGGGATTAGTTGGATCAGCTTTAGGTTTTTATTTTGCTGTGGACCTAAACTTGGATGTTTTATGGTTGCTAGAGTTTATGCTTTTGGTTATTTCTTTCGGTTGAAGATATGTTCCATTCCTTATGTTGTAGGGGTTGTAAAACTATTAGAAACATGAATGGTTGTTTTGATTTGAATTTTCCTTTCCTTGCTTCTGAATCCCAGCATGTTTAAGTTGGATATGATCACTACTATTAAACATTTGAAGGACGATAATTATTGAGTTATTCACTTCCACAAGTATCTCGTTAATTTTACTTCGATGAACCTTTTTTTTAAATAAAAGAAAAATTATGCGTATTTTTTTTTTCCTTCTTAATTATTGGTAGTAACTATTCTCAAAATTTGGGATGTTACAATTGTGATAAGAAGGATACCATATGTTTTTCGGTGTAATGATGATTCTATACGAAGTATGATATAATTACATATGAAAGATACCGTCATACGAGATGGAAGATAAGGATAAGAATTCATTGGAATTAGTTGTGGTGCATTAGACCTCTTAAAGAGTGGAAATGTTGAGGAAGATGAGATCGACCCAATGTCGTCAGAGTAAGATTACGCGTACTATGAAGGAAACTTATGAAGTTCAGTATGAGTGTCAAAGACTTGATAACTTTAAGTTGGGTTGCAAGAAGTATGTCGAACGAGAAACATAGACAAATGAGCTGGGTATAATGGTTCAGATAACCACACGTCCTATTTTGTGAGAATTATGTAATGTACATCAGACCTTTTAATTAAGGAAAAGATTGTCGAGTATTTTCGACTTATGGAATTGGAAAGCATGACCGTAAAGTAGTTTTAATCAGCCAAGTTTAATCGAGGTGCATGAGTAATTTACATGTCAGACCCTCGAATAACCAGGGAATTCTGATAAGCAAGTTGAATTGGAGAATTGGCTAGAAGAGAAGGAAGTATGAGAAATTCATTTGTGTATGTTCTCAAGAGAATTCTAAATTTCGAGGACGAAATTTCTTTAAGGGGAGTAGAGTGTAACATCTCGCTTAAGACTTGAATATTTATTACTGTCGAGACGATGTATCAGAGATGTTTTAAGCAGAAAGGGGCAATTTGGTTAATAGACCACTAATGGTTTAAATATGACAAATTCTATTCCTTTCTCATTTTTCCCATTCCACTTCTCTCTCTAAGTTCACAAACTTCTCTCCCTCTCTCTCTAAAACTCACGCCCCATCCTCTCTTGCCACCATCCAACAATTTTCTTCCTCAACTCTTGGAACACAAGCAAGCAAGCTTTGGGAGAACTTGGAGCAAGAGAAAGCTAAGGAAAATCAAGGAAAAAGGTAGACCCAAGCTAGGGTTTTGGCAAGGAATTAAGGAAAGAAGAGGAATCAAGCTAGGGCTTGGATTAGGAAGCTTGGCAAAGCATTAATCAAGAGAACAAGGTGAGCTCCCTATGATTAATACCCTTATTGGGAAGTTTTGAGAGGTGAAGAAAACTTGAATGATTAGGTTCAATTTCTTGTTTGTTAGTTTCCCCTTTGTTAATACTTGATATGTTATGATCTTCCTAGTTAAAAACCCTTAATTTTGATATACATAGACTTGCTGGTGCTGTGAATATGTTAATTTCGTGTTGGAACTTTCTGGAACAGCTACAGGGCCTGGCACCACTGGGTTTATCGTGCCACGAGAGCACCCATCGTGCCATGATCATATGGATCAGCACATCCATTGTGCCACGACAAGCCCCATCGTGCCACGATAAAACCAGAGTGCCACCCCATTTTTGAATTGTGTTTTAAGGCCAGAAAACCATCCTCACGGCGCCAGAATGTATTTCTACATTTAGTAATGGAAGAAAAGGTCATAGACTTATCTTGTATTAACACGAGAGTGGGAATCGATATTCCAAATGTCATTAAGGTTTTAACCTTAATGGATTTCAAATGTTATATGCGACAAGTGGGTAGAGTTACCTATTAACTTCAGATAAGTTGAGGGGCTTAGTTTCCCAATAATCAAGTATTGGCTTATGAGAACTATAAGTCTAGAACCTTTGATAGGTTAATAAGATTAAGTATGCATCCATGAAGAGTACAAAGGTACGAATTGTACCTAGAGTGATAGACGGGATTACTACGTCTTAAGATATTGTTAACTCAACATTATTAATATGAAGATGCTTGTCGTACCTCTTGTTGTTCCCGCTAGTTGGAGCATTGAGGGTCATGTTCAAGCTAAGATAATTGATTTAAAAGATTAATGTGTCTCCTATTTTCTCGCTAATCAGAACACAGGGGGTTCCGGCGAGCTGGAACGGTGAAGTTACCATCCGCGAGGATAGCCGCACATAAGAGTTTAATTAAAATGTTAAGTCGTGACTTTCGTTGTTCATGCTAGTGGGACACGAAAGGTTCATGCATAAGTTAAAACTAATATGGAAAGAATGTTAATTCGCGTCTTTCGTCATTCACGCTAGTGGGACACAGAAGGTATACGCGTAAGTTAAGATTAATATTAAGTCGTGTCTTCTGTTGTTCACGCTAGTGGGACACAGGAGGTTCACGCTAGTGGGACGAGTTATTCCGCAAGGATGACCGCACGACGACAAGAGGAGTCCGCTGTTAGCCTGATATGATAGGAATTTTCACCGGTAGTAGGGAGATGTACTTCGGGGTTACTCCACCCGGATGCACTTCGTAAAATGAACCAAGATAATTATTGTATGTTCAACGCTAACTTTCTAACTTAATGTTATAAGAAAGTTGAATATGTATATTATACAAAGAGAAATGACAAAGTAGTCATCAGATATCAGGAAGTGATCATAAGATGTCCCCGATCACTCACTATGAGATTATGACTATGTTCAGCATAAGATAAAGACATATATCGATCCTAGTTTTTCCCTTGATCGCAAAATATATAGAGACTGACAGCGATCATAGGTTTCCCCGAGATTGCCAAGAGTTAGTGCATGGCGACCCTAGGTTTCCCCGAGGTTGCCAACAGTACGTTGGGTGGAGCTCACTGAGACATTATGTCTCATCCCAATCCTTCTGGTGCAGGTTTACAGGTAAGCAAGAGGTTCGTGATGAAGTTCTTCAGGGAGACGCTAAATGGAGTGCAGATGCTCGGCTTGTACCAGCTCATGAGGTTGTCAGACAATTGTATAAGTGTATTTTTATGGTACTTGATTGGTTGTATAAACGAGCATGTTTGTATTCATTCAGTTGTATTGTATTAATATTGAAAATTTTAATGTATCCAGTATCAGATTAATACACATGCTAAATATTCTAGACAAATTTAGTATGGGTGTTACATCGTGCGTCCATTTTGAGCAGACTGTGCCAACCAAGGTAGATTGTTCACGCACGGTCGTGCGCCCAAATGGCACGGTCATGCGCCTCTTCATTTTTTCAGAGCTTCCAGTTTTAAAACATGGCACGGTCTTGCGCCCATATGGCACAACCACACACGTTATGCAGTCAATTTTAATGATGGAAAACTCTTGGGAAATGTCCATTATTGCTATGTAATCCATGTTTAATACCTTGTCTGAGGTTCTTAACTATAAATAGGGCTACAATCAGCTTTGTAAGGGAGCTTAGACTTGGTGTATTGTAATATAGTGAAATCCAATTGCTACTTTGCTCTAAGTTCATTTCTTTACATTTTCTTGAACTTTTAAGTTCTTGCAATTTATATTTTCTGCTATTTACATTTCTTCACTTTACATTCTTGTCATTTATCTTTATGCAATTACAATTCATGTTATTTATAATTTGTCAAGCGTCTACGATGAACAATCATGAGTAGACTTGTCTAGTATTGGGATTGTTGGAAAAGTCTAATGACTAGATCCTAATCAAACCAAGCCTAGACTCTATTTTATTCAAAACTATTTCCCTATCTAATCTCATCATTTTTAAACTCAATAGCAAGTGTTGAATGAAGTACCGAACGGAGAAGTTCAACAACTACTATTTCATCATTTCAAATATTTTTACAAAACTCCATGTGGATCGATATTTTTACTACTCGATAATAACCGTATACTTGCGGTGACGTATCACTAGTCTTACCTACTTACACGATATCCCATACAACAAATCTGAGAATAGATTTGGTTCTCCATGCTTTGATGAAAAACCTCTCTACCTTTAGCAGAGTTCATTTTTCGTTGTTGCTACCAAGGTGAGTATCATGTTCCTTTGTGAGCTTGCTTTCTTCTTGCATGTTTTTATTATGATTTCGTTTTATGCTTACCAACCATATTGTTAAATCATGTTAATTTTTTACATTTCTTTGAAAACAAATAGCTGTTTCAGGAAATTTATCACGTTTTTTTAGATTTTTCTTAACTTTGATTGTGTATTCTTAGATTTGATGTTGTTGTATTTTTTTTTTCGCGTTCATGTATCAGAGCTTTTAAGCTCACAAAGAATGTTTTGCATGTTGCTTTTATGGCTATATCCGAATATATTTATTAATTTCTTCATGTTTTTGGTTAGATTTTATGTTCTTATCAGTAATTTTATTTTGTAGATGCAATTGCATACCATTAAATCAACTTTTTATGGTTCATTTTGACATTATGCATGATATATAGAGTAGATGTACAACAATTTTTTTTTTCACTGCCTTGAATAATGTTGTAATATCCCGCTTAAATGTGACTTTAACAGTGCTACAAGAACTAAACGAAAGGAATGGCAATTATGGAAATAAGTGGCAATGGCATGATTGTAATTAATGAGGAAAAGCTTATTGGATAAATATGAATTTTTGGCCAAGTTCTACTCATTTCTTTCCCTCACAAAATCTGAAATTTTACTCTTCCTTCTCCTCTCTTCTTCGCCCCATCTCCTCTTCATCTTCATCATCAATTCATCACCCCTTAAGCTAGCATACTTCTCCCTAAACCTTTGATGGTAAGCAAGCTTGTATTGGGAAGATTTTATAGCAAGAATAAGAAGGAAAGCCAAGGAAAATAGAAGTTCTCTTGAGTAGAGATTGGGACTTGAAGCTAGGGTTTTGAAGAAAAGCTTGGCAAAGGTTGAAATCAAGTTAAAGGTGAGCTCTTAGAGGGTTTTAGAACCCTACTTTGTTTAAGTTTGAAAGTTATAGAATTATGAGTTATTTTGATAAATCCATGCCTTAATCCCTTGATTGGTTTGTGAATACATGGTTTGGTATGTGTTATCTTGTTCATATGTCATAGCAAAATCCATTCCCCTAAGTTAATTGATGTTTGGGAATGTTTGGGATAGCCTAGGAAGTGAGATTTGGTGTCCTGCTGAAGCCAAAATCGTGCTCCGATTTATGGGCATCGTGCTACGATTTTATGTCCTGTTTTTCAATGAAGTTTCGCATAAAATCGTGCTCCGATATGCTCCCATCGTGCTACGATTTTGGTCCCCTTCAGCATAATTTTTCGTGAGCTTTGGCTTGGTAATGGGGAAGGTTAAGGGATAGGCATGGCATTAGGAGATGTATACTTGTACTCCTAAGTTATATAGATGTGTATAGGGCTTGGTAATGGGATTATTTCTTGAAGTGAAATTCCTACATTCACTTAAGAATGTGCAAGCTTAAGAGCATGAGAGTTGGTATGATTTATCAATCATAGTTATAGACAAGTTACAAGAGTTGGTTCTCCAACAATTATAGGAGGCTTATGAAAACGATAAGCCAAGGTTATAGATTAAAGGTTGTAGATTACATGATTGTTATAGAATTAAAGTGTTAGATTATATGTTAAAGTTAAAGATTAAAGATTAAAGATATTGGCGTGTTTACACGTTTTATAGTGGCGTGCTTGCACGTTTTACAGTGGCGTGTTCATCAGACTCCGGGATTCGCCGGATGGGACTTCTCCGAGAGGGTTGTCCACACGTTTTATAGGGAGTCCGGTGTTAGCCTGATATGATAGGAATTTCACCGGTTTATAGGGAGACGTATCTCGGGGTTGCTCCACCCGGGGTGCCCTCCGTAAAATGAACTCAGATAATTGCTTGTTCAACGCTAACAGCTAACATAAAACTGCTATCGAACTGTTTATAGGTTTTATGTTTTACAGTTATAGTTAAAGTTACAGTTACAGTTATAGTCACAGGAAACATACAGTTATAGTTAAAGACAGTTATCAGAAAGTGATCCTAGGTCTTCCCCTCGATCACTAAGTCATAGATACAAACATGATCACAAATTATAGATTTAGACGATTACAGTTATAGTCATAGGTCGTTATGGCAATGGTTATAGATAGTTACAGTAAGAGGTTATAGACAGTTTAAGTTATAGTTACAAGAGGATTTATGGTCATAGGCAGTTAAAGACTTGGCGATCCTAGGAAATCCCCGAGATTGCCAAGGTAGGCATGGCGACCCTAGGTTCCCTGTGGTTGCCAACAGTAGGTTGGGTAGAGCTCACTGAGACATTATGTCTCATCCCATTCCTTCTGGTGCAGGTTTACAGGTTAGTCAGAGGTTCGTGACGAAGATCTTCATAGAGGTACTGGATGGAATGCAATTGCTCGTTGTGTACCAGCTCAGAAGCTTAATGGACATTTGTATAAGTATTGTATAAATATTGGATTATTTGTACAACGAGTAATATGTATTCTTTCATTTGTGATGTATGAGTTTTATTATTGAAATTTTTAAATGTATCCAGTATCAGTTTAACGCACATACTAATATACTAGTTAAAGTTAGTATGGGTGTTACAATTGGTATCAGAGCAGGTCGATTCAGA
Organism: Medicago ruthenica; assembly: GCA_018208015.1. Taxonomy (NCBI): domain Eukaryota; kingdom Viridiplantae; phylum Streptophyta; class Magnoliopsida; order Fabales; family Fabaceae; genus Medicago; species Medicago ruthenica. Next base: position 45,769,107 of record CM031378.1, read on the forward strand.
CCGTGCCATGGGTCATTTAAGATTCAATAAAAGTAGTGGAATCATTGGGTTCCGGATATTGTTCTAAAGGTCACATCTAGTTGAGCCTGATCAACTCAGTCTAGTATATGGCAGTTAGGACAAATATCCGAGAGCTGAATGTGACCAAGGAGGAAAGAAGTGTTCAAAGGGTGAAGGTTAAGACGTCAGATTCTAAGACGAATTTGGCAAAGTGTTTTGTGTCAAAGGGTGGTTCTCTAACAGTGGAGTAACTGAACTAGTTAACGGCAAAGTTTCAGGAATATAAGAGGTATTTAAGAGAAGGGTCAAGTACCTTAACTAGTTGGACGCATCCTTGAGCGATGCTTTCTCCGGGGAGATGTGTAGAGTAAAGGATTATAGAATACTCCGAAGAATGATTTGGAATCCTAACGGGAACCGTAATTTGGAAAGTTAAAGTTAAGGGTTGATTAGAGTTTTAATTCCGGCTGCAGATGCAATGGGTTGTGTTACCAAACCCAGCGACTTGGAATAAGGAATGGACAGTTAATTATTGAAAACTCTGGGCTTCCAGTGACGATATAGTGTGTAAGGTGGAAGGACTTGCACACTTAAGACGGACGAGATTTAAATATCTGATGGGTAAGAGACTCATTTATGGATTAAGCGAATTAATAAATAGATGGAACAGGTTACCTTCCTTTATTGTGGGTCATCAAGATACTTGGTATGAGGAACGCGAGTTTAGCAACAAGTGAAGGAAAACCCGGTAAGGGTGTGAAGTAAAGGTTGAATTTTATGTTGTCGGATTATAGCAGACCGCTTTCGAGGATTAAACAGGAATTAGCTAAAACTATTTTGAGGCTCTGGCAACAGGAAGAAGTCACTTATATATAAGTTACAGTTAAAGTATGGTTGAAGTTAAGGAGCTTTATATTCTCTTTCGATGGGCTCCTTGCATACGTATTCGGGTAAGCCGACAAAGATCACACTATGCTGGTATGTGTTAAGATGGTAGAAAATACATACTTTGGATTGTTCGAAACCATGAAGAGGGCAACGGTCAAGAAGTCAGATGGACTATTATTCAGATAACAGGATTAGAATGGAATTGTGAATACAGTAATAAGTTATAGGAAGGACCCAATGGAAAATGTTAAGTATTGAAGCTTACAGATTTATTATTCGGGTATTCGAAGAGGTTTATCACATGTTTGAATTTACAGGAGAGCCGGTAAAAGTTGAGTTCTATCCAGACGGATTATTCCCAGAGCAATCCGAGAAGTAACCAAGGGTTATGTTAGAGCTATGTAGACCTAAGTGTCTTGGAAAAGGTTATGGATGATAAATCCCTACGGATAATTACAGGATGAGACCCGATTCACTAATCGATTAAGTATTTGAAAGACAAGAATTTCCGGAAGTCATAGAATGTTTCTAGAAGTTGCCACCAGTAAATAATGTATGAACTTAAGTTGTTTTAATAGGAGCATCATTGGGCTCGTATCCATTGTTAAAGACTGTCTACAGGGTTCGGTGTTTTCATGAAAGTAAGAATTTCGTTTATGTTTGAAAGGAAAAGCAAAGTCAAGCGTCGAGCAATCAGTAAGTTGAACAGGTGGATTAAACCACGAGAGAAATTATATGTAAGATGGTCGTGTATGGTAACTACAAAGTTATAAAGTTAAAAGATTGGCCAAAGAGATTTTAGATGGTAATAGTGATCCCAAAGCGAATTGTTAAGATCAGAGTTGCGCAACGGAGAAGTAATCCAATTATGAGTTAACAGACAACTCAAAGCTGAAGTTTAGAGAAAGGGATGATTGTGAAGTCCTTGTCAGAGGAATTATAGGAAAGGTATTCAGAGATTAAATCTCAAGTTACAGAATATGTGTAAGTAATGATGACTTGAACTTATCATCAGTTCTAACAGGGAATTTTAATAGGTAAGTCGAGGAATGTATCAGACCCCGAAACTCATGAGATAAGAGAATCGAAGTAGGTTGATAACTTTAAAGGATGTAATTATAGCACGCGAAGGAGGCCACGTTTCATACGGTGATTTAGCTGTTTAGCTCAGTAACTTAAAGTTAATTTGAGTAGTAAGTTTAACCAGAGAGGGATTATGCCGTGGCATACAGTTATTCCGCATCGTATCCGCGTTATGCTAGCATGTCGCATGTAACAGGCATGTAACAGGTTATGATTAGTATTATGTATACTGATCAGGCAGAGTTATGCTACTTAGATAGTAGTGTAACATAATTTATAGTTGTGTGACATGTATCGGTAACCGTGGTACGCAGTCGGTAATGTTTTAACAGGAAAGTCTTAAGCAGAACAGGTTTGTTGTTATTGAACAATTTCGGTAGAGGAGTTCAGAAATTCTTGAACTTAATGTTAACAGTTAAAGGAAGGAAATGTTTTACGCAGATCAGAAGAGTATTCATAGTTTATAATACAAGGCTACGTGAATTGAAGTTATGAATTAAAGGATTCAGAGTTTAAGAGTGCTATTTTGATAGTGAACAGAATAGAGTTTTCTTTTCGAAAACGGAGAATGTCCTTGGACAAAATAAGTTATAACGCCAACGGAATATAACCATAATTTATGTTATGGGATTGTGAATGTTCAAAGAAAATAAGTATGAATCAAAAGTTAAGAGAGTGACCTTGGTTGACGTGGTTTTGTCTCAAGTATAAGTTGATTAAGTATGGTGTCCCATTAGTTGGACAATGAAGATGCGGCGTACTGTGTACCCGATAGGAGTGTACACGTACTCGATCATTTATAGGCGCGATGTGCTATGGATAATATTATATGATGGTATGTGAGACGGCTTATGCTACACGTCACTTGTACTAAACTTTCATAAGTTGAAATTATGGCTAAAGCAAGTATTAATTCCCATGAGTAAGGAATATCGTAATTGAAGTAAGATTGTCAAAATCATAGAAAGAAGAAAACCCTAAGACCTTTAGCTACGTGTTATCGTTGATTAATTAAATTGGAGCACGAGTGGCTCATATGATTTCTCAAGCTTTAAAGATTTCCGCAGTGGAAATGTAAACGATGCTTATGATTGTGATAATAGTTACACCAGGATGATAGAAAGAAAGGAACTTGTACCTTAAGTCCAGCCACCATTTGGAATTTGAATCGTGGAGGTAGTTGTAATAGATTTCATTTCCGTCTGAGGATACCCAAGATCAGATATCTTCCAGTGTAAGAATAAATTATGTGAAGAATGATAAGAATGTAACAGTAACAGGTCGTCTTGCGAGACGGAAGTTAAAGACAAAAGTTCTTTGAACTAAACGTAATGTAATAGATTCCTCGGAAATTGGAATAATTGAGGAAAATCAGAATGACTCGACGATCAATTAAAGAAGAACTGATAGAATTCGGTAAGTGAAATCCAAGACTTAATAATTCTAAATTGGATTTGTAAGGAATATGTCGAACAGAGATCATAGACAGATGAGATGGAAAAGTTGGTTCAGATAACCATGCGTCTTTACAGGTAATAGTTATGCAAGATGCACCAAATCTTTCGGCGGAAAGGAGATTGTCATATGTTATAGTTTATAGAAATGAAAATCATGACTAAAGAACAAGTTTTAACCAGTTTGGTTTAATCGAAGTGCGTGGTTAATCTACATGTCAGACCCTAGAGTTGACATGGAGTTCCCGTGAGTAAGAAGAATTTGAAATTTTCAAATCTTTACAGGATCTTTGAAGGATTTTCTAAATTTCGAGGACGAAATTTCTTTTAAGGGGGGTAGAGTGTAATATCCCGCTTAAATGTGACTTTAACAGTGCTACAAGAACTAAACGAAAGGAATGGCAATTATGGAAATAAGTGGCAATGGCATGATTGTAATTAATGAGGAAAAGCTTATTGGATAAATATGAATTTTTGGCCAAGTTCTACTCATTTCTTTCCCTCACAAAATCTGAAATTTTACTCTTCCTTCTCCTCTCTTCTTCGCCCCATCTCCTCTTCATCTTCATCATCAATTCATCACCCCTTAAGCTAGCATACTTCTCCCTAAACCTTTGATGGTAAGCAAGCTTGTATTGGGAAGATTTTATAGCAAGAATAAGAAGGAAAGCCAAGGAAAATAGAAGTTCTCTTGAGTAGAGATTGGGACTTGAAGCTAGGGTTTTGAAGAAAAGCTTGGCAAAGGTTGAAATCAAGTTAAAGGTGAGCTCTTAGAGGGTTTTAGAACCCTACTTTGTTTAAGTTTGAAAGTTATAGAATTATGAGTTATTTTGATAAATCCATGCCTTAATCCCTTGATTGGTTTGTGAATACATGGTTTGGTATGTGTTATCTTGTTCATATGTCATAGCAAAATCCATTCCCCTAAGTTAATTGATGTTTGGGAATGTTTGGGATAGCCTAGGAAGTGAGATTTGGTGTCCTGCTGAAGCCAAAATCGTGCTCCGATTTATGGGCATCGTGCTACGATTTTATGTCCTGTTTTTCAATGAAGTTTCGCATAAAATCGTGCTCCGATATGCTCCCATCGTGCTACGATTTTGGTCCCCTTCAGCATAATTTTTCGTGAGCTTTGGCTTGGTAATGGGGAAGGTTAAGGGATAGGCATGGCATTAGGAGATGTATACTTGTACTCCTAAGTTATATAGATGTGTATAGGGCTTGGTAATGGGATTATTTCTTGAAGTGAAATTCCTACATTCACTTAAGAATGTGCAAGCTTAAGAGCATGAGAGTTGGTATGATTTATCAATCATAGTTATAGACAAGTTACAAGAGTTGGTTCTCCAACAATTATAGGAGGCTTATGAAAACGATAAGCCAAGGTTATAGATTAAAGGTTGTAGATTACATGATTGTTATAGAATTAAAGTGTTAGATTATATGTTAAAGTTAAAGATTAAAGATTAAAGATATTGGCGTGTTTACACGTTTTATAGTGGCGTGCTTGCACGTTTTACAGTGGCGTGTTCATCAGACTCCGGGATTCGCCGGATGGGACTTCTCCGAGAGGGTTGTCCACACGTTTTATAGGGAGTCCGGTGTTAGCCTGATATGATAGGAATTTCACCGGTTTATAGGGAGACGTATCTCGGGGTTGCTCCACCCGGGGTGCCCTCCGTAAAATGAACTCAGATAATTGCTTGTTCAACGCTAACAGCTAACATAAAACTGCTATCGAACTGTTTATAGGTTTTATGTTTTACAGTTATAGTTAAAGTTACAGTTACAGTTATAGTCACAGGAAACATACAGTTATAGTTAAAGACAGTTATCAGAAAGTGATCCTAGGTCTTCCCCTCGATCACTAAGTCATAGATACAAACATGATCACAAATTATAGATTTAGACGATTACAGTTATAGTCATAGGTCGTTATGGCAATGGTTATAGATAGTTACAGTAAGAGGTTATAGACAGTTTAAGTTATAGTTACAAGAGGATTTATGGTCATAGGCAGTTAAAGACTTGGCGATCCTAGGAAATCCCCGAGATTGCCAAGGTAGGCATGGCGACCCTAGGTTCCCTGTGGTTGCCAACAGTAGGTTGGGTAGAGCTCACTGAGACATTATGTCTCATCCCATTCCTTCTGGTGCAGGTTTACAGGTTAGTCAGAGGTTCGTGACGAAGATCTTCATAGAGGTACTGGATGGAATGCAATTGCTCGTTGTGTACCAGCTCAGAAGCTTAATGGACATTTGTATAAGTATTGTATAAATATTGGATTATTTGTACAACGAGTAATATGTATTCTTTCATTTGTGATGTATGAGTTTTATTATTGAAATTTTTAAATGTATCCAGTATCAGTTTAACGCACATACTAATATACTAGTTAAAGTTAGTATGGGTGTTACAAATGTTATGTTAGACAAAACTGATTATAGAGATGGAACAACAAAATCTTACTAATCGTTTGAACACATTTTAATCCGTAGGATGGAAGATCATGTAGTAGTTGCTCGTTCGTTTGATGATATAAAAGATATCGATGAATCTAAAGATATTTGGACTCTCTCAGTAAGGATTGTTGATAACTGGCCTGTAATCAGTAAATTCAAGACTGATCATATTGAGATGGTTATTATGGATTCCTAGGTTTGATCATTATGTTACATTTTCTTTTGAATTAAAATCTCTATTGCCACATTGATTTATTTTTAGGTGAAAATGCAGAGTGATAGCATTCAGGTCATTGTTCCAAAGGAATTTGTTCAACATTTTAAAGAGATTCTGCTTCTCAGCAAAACATATGAAATGAAGAATTTTAAGGTTTGCAGTAATGACATTATGGTCAAAGAAATAGCTCATCCATAGCGGTTGATTGTCACTGGTGCTACTGTCATTACATCTGAAGATTTTCCTACAATTCCTATGGCAGTGTACCGTTTTAAGGACTTTAGAGAGGTTCATGCTGGGAATTACAGGACTGAATTATTACTGGGTTAGTATTTCATGTCCATTAAATGATTTGATTTTTGCCTTATTATAAATAGATTTCCTGAAGCTTTTTGTATTGTGGAGCAGATGCAATTGGTGCTTTTCAAGACGTTACCTCAACAAACAAGATTGGAGGAAATGTTAAATCAGGAAAAGTTGAAATTTGCCAGGGATTTAAGCCAGGAGCATGCACTCCTGGCAATAAAACGAGGGAAAAAGCCAGGGAAGCTCCTGGCAAAATGACAAAGCAGTTGGCGCGCACATGCTTCCTTATACCAGGGGAAAGCCCCTCGCAAAATGCAACTGGCCCTGGCAAAATTTTAGGCGGCAGATTTGAATTTGAAAAAGGGGACAAGGGTGCAGCTGTGTCAGCCATTTGCGAGGGCCTATACCAGGGGTTGACCCTGGGACACGACAAGCAAGGCTTGACAAGACAACGCTCTGCCAAAAGCTAAAAAAATCTGCCATGCCCCTCGCATAACCCCTGGGAAAACGCGTGCAAGCCAGGCTTTTTCTGACCAAGCAGTGGACCTGTAATATCCCGCTCAAACGTAACTTTAATCGATGTTAGAGGATTAATGAGTGAGTAGTGGCAAACTTGTAATTATGGAAGAGAGAATTTTTATATAAGGAAAAACCAAGATATTTCCCTCATTTTACTTCTTCATTTCTCTCTCTACCATACTAGAATTTTCTCCTCCCTCTCTCTAGGAATTTAAGCTATCATCTTTCCTCACCATCATCCATCTAAAATTCATCAAGTCTTGAGGAGTCTTGGCTAGCAGGCTTAATTTAAGAAGTTAGAACAAGAAGAAGTTAAGAAAAAGCAAGAAAGGATCAAGAGATCAAGCTAGGGTTTTGAAGTTAAAGCTTAACCAGCACCAATCCAGTTCTGAGGTGAGCTCCACAGGGTTTTAGAACCCACTATGTGTGAGGATTACAACTGAATTTATAAGTTACTAAGGAATTAATAGTTAGTTGCCCCTATTTTAATTCTATCCTTGATCCTGTTATTCCTTGGTGTTCAGTACGTTTTAGAGTTTTAAAATGAGTCCCTGTTGTGCTATCAAAGATCACTGGGTAGTGGGTATTAAGTCTTAAAACTGAAAACATGTTTTTCCAGAAAAATTCTGAGTTCTGCTACAGTCGCAGAGCGACGCCAGAGTCGCAAAGCGAAGTAGCAGAGCCCAGCCACTGCCTAGCCATCGCCTAGACCTTCGTACTACGAAGTTATCAGAAGCTGAGTTCGCAGAGCGAAGTTTTCCACGCTCTGCGAAGCTTCAGAGTCTGAAGGTTCAGACGTAGGACTTCGCAGAGCGAAGACTGGGGGTCGCAGAGCAAAATCACCCAGAATGGCATTTTTATTTTAAACAACTGAGCCATGCTATGATCTTTGATATGCTTTGGGGTAAGATTACTTATGAACTTTCAAGGACTAATATGGGATGAGGATAGACATATTAATGAGAGATGAATATCTTAATTTATAAGTTATTATAGAGAAGTTAAGGGGCTAGTTTTGGGTTTATCCCTTACTAAGCAATTTTATGCACTCAATTAAATATGTGCAAGCACAAGAATGATTCAATACTCAAATTCAGAACCTTTTATAGGTTAAGTATACAATAGTAATTATTTAAAGAATGAGAAATAATGTTAATTAAAGGACTAGATGTGTCTCTTGTAGTCTCGCTAGTTAGAATACAAGGGGTTCCAGTTTATGCTGGAATGGTGAAGTTACCACTCGTGAGGGCAGCTACACATCCATGTCAAGAAAGTTAATGTGTCTCCTGTAGTCTCGCTAGTTAGAATACAGGGGGTTCCGGTGAAGTTACCGTCTTAAATGACAGCTGAAAAGGTGAAGTAACCGTCCGCGAGGACAGCCACACAAAAGGAAAGAGGAGTCCGGTGTTAGCCTGATATGATAGGAATTTCACCGGTAAGAAGGGAGATGTTCGGGGTTACTCCACCCGGATGCACTCCATAAAATGAACCAAGATAATGTATTGTTTGTTCAACGCTAACTTCTAACTTAATGAAGTGAAAGATGAATATGTATATTTATTATATGTTGAGAAATAAGACAAAGTAACTTCCAATGCAAATGAAAGTGATCGTAGGATACCCTCAGATCACTAAGTATGAGTTTGAACATAAGAGAAAAACTTTTAGCGATCCTAGTTATCCTTGATCGCGAAATATATGTAGAAAAGACGGCGATCATAGGTATCCCCAGATTGCCAAAGTTAGTGCATGGCGGCCCTAGGTTTCCCCGAGGTTGCCAACAGTAGATAGGTATCACTGAGACATTATGTCTCATCCCTTTTCTTCTGGTGCAGGTTCACAGGTAGCACGACGCAAAGGTAAAGAGAAAGTTTTGGATTGATCGTGCTGACTTCTTGGTTTATGGATAATTGTATTCAGATGATGTAATATGATGTATATTATCAAGAATATGTTGTATTGGAATTCAGATTGTATTAATGACTCGTATTATGTATAATTTAAAAGTAAACTTTCTGTATTGTATTTAATCTATCCAGTACGAAATTTTAACACTCGTATGAGATCCTAGGCAATCTCTATATAGGTGTTACAATTTGGTATCAGAGCAGGTCGATTCAGACTGTGCCTTGGGTCATTAAGATACAATCCAAGTATGTGGACCTCTTGGATCCAGGACATTGTTCTAAATGTTATATTCAGTTAAAACTGATCACTTTGACTTGTATATGACAGCTAGGATAAGATGTCTGGGAGAAGAAGAGGACCAGGAAGACCTCGAATTAATCAGGCCAGCGATGATAGTAGGGAAGCTAATATGACTTTCTGGGAACAGATGCTGCAATAGCAGCAGGCCTCGCAGCAGCAGTACTAGGAGCAACAAGCTCAAAATGCATTACAGTATCAACAGATGATGCTAATGATGCAACAACAGGCTCAGCAACAGGCTCAATCTCAACAACAATGGATGGAAATGATGAATCAAGGACAGAGATTCTATCAACAGCCACCACCTCCTCCCGTAATTGGTAATCCGGTTTTTCGGGAATTTAATAGGCATCATCCTCCCGAGTTTAATGGTGAAGGTGATCCACAGGAAGCCAGAAGGTGGCTTAAGCAAATGGAAAAGATCTTCCGGATGGCTGAATGTTCGGAAACTGACAAAGTGGTGTATGCCACGAACCATTTCAGAGGCGCAGCGGAAGACTGGTGGGAGTCCACTCAACGTAGAATGCTGGCCAATGATGTGGAAGTAAATTGGGAGAAATTTAAGGAGGTAATGTTAGAAAAGTACTTGCCCCTATCCTACTGAGTGAAGAAGGAACAAGAGTTTTTGGAGTTGAAACAGGGTAGTATGTCGGTTGTAGAATTCACTAAAAAGTTTGAAGAGCTGTCCTATTATTCCACATATAATGAATATGCTGAGAATGAGGTTTGGAAGATGAATCAATATAAGCGAGGTCTAAGGGGTGAAATTGATACTGCTGTGAGCCTTCAGAGAACTGCAAGTTATGATGAACTGGTGCATGATAGTTTAGTTCTTGAAGCAGGACTTGTAAAGACCTCGAAAGAAAGAGCAGCAGCTTTTGAAAGAAGGAAGAGTAGGATGCCGGATAAATATCATGATAAACTGAAGCCCAAGGGATCCCCTCAGAGGGGAAAACAATCTGGTTCAGCCTTTGCTTTTTCAGCTTGCAAGAAGTGTGGGAAGACTCACAAAGGAGAGTGCATGTTAGGTATGGGTGTCTGTTATGGGTGCAAACAACCTGGACATCTCATGTATGATTGTCCTAACAAGCGTGGTAAGGGAGCAGCTGAAGGAACTACCACTAGTAAAGGCAGGGTGTACTCCCTTGATGGCGCAAAGGCTCTGGCTAATGAAGATTTGATTGCCGGTATGTGTTATCTTGGTTCAAATCCAGTAAGAGTTCTTTTTGATTGTGGCGCTACTTGCTCTTTTATTTCATATAAGTGTGTAGAGACGCTGCAATTATCTTTGTCTCCATTGAATCCTCCAATGATAGTATCTACCGCTACTGAAGGCGGAATTGTGGCAAGTTATGTTTGTGAAAACTGTCCTATCATTGTGTCTAGTAAGACATACTATGTTGATTTAGTGTGTCTCCCGATGGAGCAACTCGATGTGATCTTAGGCATGGATTGGCTCTCCGCTAACCATGTGTACATTGGATGTTCTGAGAAGAGTATTTATATGCCAACAAGTGATACGACAGAAGGTGTGGCTTTGTCTGAATTAATTAACCGTACCCATCAGTTAATTCAATTTATTTGTGCTCAAGATAAAGGATTTTATGTTATGCTCACTGTGGCTTCAGAATCAGAGTTAAGTCCCAGTGATATTCCTATTGTGAATGAGTACTTAGATGTTTTTCCTTCTGAAGTAACTAGTTTACCTCCGGAGTGTGAGGTGGAATTCTCTATTGATTTAATTCAAGGAGCGGAGCCAGTATCCGTGGCACCGTATAGAATGTCACCTACAGAGCTTAAAGAGCTGAAATCTCAGCTAGAAGAGTTAATTCAGAAGCATTTTATCAGGCCCAGTGTGTCACCTTGGGGTGCTCCAGTTCTGTTAGTGTAACACCCATACTAACTTTAACTAGTATATTAGCATGTGCGTTAAACTGATACTGGATACATTTAAAAATTTCAATAATAATAATACATCACAATGAATGAATACAAGTTTACTCGTTGTACAAATAATCCATTACTATTACAAATACATTATACAATGTCCTTTAAGCTCCTGAGCTGATACACAACGAGCAACTGTACTCCATCCAGCATCTCTATGAAGAACTTCATCACGAACCTCTGACATGCCTGTAAACCTGCACCAGAAGGAATGGGATGAGACATAATGTCTCAGTGAGCTCTACCCAACCTACTGTTGGCAACCACAGGGAACCTAGGGTTGCCATGCCTACCTTGGCAATCTTGGGGATTTTCTATGATCGCCAAGTCTTTTATCTGCCTATGACTATAAGTCCTCCTGTAACTATAACTTAAACTGCCTATAACCTTATTGCAACTAGTCTATAACCATAACCGTAATCTGCCTATAACTTTAACTTAGTGATCGAGGGGAAAACCTAGGATCACTTTCTGATAACTGTCTATAACTATAACTGTGAATTTCCTGTGACTATAACTGTAACTTTGACTTTAACTGTGAAACATAAAACATATAACAGTTCTATAGCAGTTTTATGTTAGCTGTTAGCGTTGAACAAACAATTAATCTGAGTTCATTTTACGGAGGGCACCCGGGTGGAGCAACCCCGAGATACGTCTCCCTATAAACCGGTGAAATTCCTATCATATCAGGCTAACACCGGACTCCCTATGAAACGTGTGGACAACCCTCTCGGAGAAGTCCCATCCGGCGAATCCCGGAGTCTGATGAACACGCCCTATGACTGTGAAACGTGCAAGCACGCCAATATCTTTAATCTTTAATTCTTTAACTTTAACATATGAACATATAATCTGTTACTGTAATCATATGACAATCCTATAACGTATATCCTATAACCTATGATTCTGGGCTTATCGTTCTCATAAGCCACCTATGACTGTTGGAGAACCAACGCTATAACTTAACTGTAACTTCGATTGCCGAAGCATTCCTAACATCCTCGTATTCTAAAGGAAATTCATCTATAACTTTATTCATAAGTGCTTATCCTATAAAAGGTTCTAACTTAACCACTGAAATATTCTTGGCTTGCACATTGCTTAACGAGTATACGAAGTTGCTTAGTAAGGGGGAATCCCATTACTAGCTCTATTATTCCTCTACATAACTTGGAATTTGAGTAATCATCTTCCCATGCCATACCTATTACCTATCATACCTTAATTCCATGCCATTCCTTAAGAATAAAAATCTGGGTAGATGCAAAATCGTAGTCCGATTTCTAAATATCGTAGCACGATTTTTGCCGTGAGTTTTCATGAAAAACAGGGCACAAAATCGTAGCCCGATATCCAGAAATCGTAGTCCGATTTTGGCTTCAGCAGCACTCATAATTTTGCTTCCTAGGCTAATCCAAACCTCTCCAATCATCAAAACAGCTTATGGGAATGGATTTCCAAGGCATTTAATCAACGTATAACATAATAGTTCATGTAATCACTAGCCAACAAGGGATTTAAAGCATGAAACTAGCAATTAAACTCTTAATAATATAACTTCAAAGCTTAAACAAAGTGGGTTTCTAAAACCCTCTAGGAGCTCACCTTATACTTGATTCCAATCTTTGCCAAGCTTTAACTCAAAACCCTAGCTCATCTCTTACTCTTCTCTTGCTTTTCTTTAACTTCTTCTTGCTCTCCAATTCCCCCAAAAGCCATGCTTGCTTGAAACACAAGGTTTAGGGATAAGTTTATTGCTTTGAGGGGTGATGATTGATGATGAAGTGAAGATGAAGGGGGAAGGGCGAAAATGAGAGAGGAAGGGGGAACAATTTTCTGATTTGGAGTGGTGAGGAAAGAATGGAAAAATGAGTAGAAACAAATATCTTGTCCCATTTTAATTAAACTCCCCCCTTAGCTTTAATTACAAAATTGCCATTCCCACTTTACTACTTATTTGCCTTGCTTGCTTCTCAAGTTTCTAACACAGTTAAACGCTACATCTAAGCGGGATATTACACTCTACCCCCCTTAAAAGAAATTTCGTCCTCGAAATTTAGATAATCCTTATGAGATCCTGTAAAGATAAATCCTTTCTACCTCTTTCTCTACTATGAAAATTTCCAATCCTTTAAGCTTGTTGGAACTGCATGGCAACTCCAGGGCCTGACATGTAGATTAATCACGTACCTCTATTAAACCATACTGGTTAAAACTTGTTCTTTAGCCATAATTTCCATTTCTATAAACCAAAACGTATGACAATTTCTTTCCTGCTGAAAGATTTGGTGCATCTCGCATAACTATTACCTGTTTAGACGTATGGTTATCTGAACCAACTTTTCCATCTCATCTGACTATGATTTCTGTTCGACATATTCTTTACAAATCCAATTTAAAATTATTAAGTCTTGGATTTCACTTACCGAATTCTATCAGTTCTTCTTTAATTGACCGTTTAATCTTAACCTGAAGACGTCGGATCGATCTGATTTTCCTCAATTATTCCAATTTTCCGAGGAATCTATTACTTTACTTTTAATTCGAAAGAACTTTTGTCTTTAACTTTCGCCTCGCAAGACGACCTTTTACTGTTACATTCGTATCATTCTTCATATAAATTTATTCTTACACTGAAAGGCATCTGATATTGAGTAATCTCAAACGTAAGTAAAGTCTTTTACATATTCCTTCATGATTCAAATACAAAGTGATGGCTGAACTTACGGTACAAGTTCCTTTCTTTCTGTTATCCTGGTGTAGCTATCATCACACTCATAAGCATCGTTTACATTTCCACTGCGGAAATCTTTAAAGCTCAAGAAATCTTATGAGCCACTCATGCTACAATTTAATTAACCAACGACAACGCGTAGCGAAAGGTCTTAGGGGCTTCATCCCTTCCCAGACTTTGACAATCTTGCATCAATCAAGATATTCCTTACTCAAGGAAATTAATATTTTCTTTACCAATAATTTCAAACTTATGAAAGTTTAGTACAAGTGACGTGTGGCATAAGCCGTCTCACATAACATCATATAATTCAATCCATAGCACCAAGCTTCCTTACATGATCGAGTACGTGTACACTACTATCGAATATACGGTACATCGCATCATCATTGTCCAACTAACGGGGTATCATACTAAATCAACATATACTTGAGACAAAACCACGTCAACCAAGGTCACTCTCTTAACTTTTGATTCATACTTGTATTCTTTGAACATTCACAATCCCATAACATAAATTATGGTTATATTCCGTTGGCGTTATAACTTATTTTGTCCAAGGACATTCTCCGTTTTCGAAAAGAAAACTCTATTCTGTTCGTTATCAAAATAGCACTCTTAAACTCTGAATCCTTTAATTCATAACTTCAATTCACATAGTCTTTTACTGTAAACTATGAGAAATCCTCTGATCCGTGTAAAACATTTCCTCCCTTTAACTATTAATATTAAGTTCAAGAATTTCTGAACTCCTCAACTGAGATTTGTTCAATAACAACAAACCTGATCTGCTTAAGACTTTCCTGTTAAAACATTACCTACTGCGTACCATGGTTACACCCACATGTCACATGACTATAAAATATGTTACACTACTATCTAAGTAGCATAAACTCTGCCTGATCAGTATACATAATACTAATCATAACCTGTTACATGCCTGTTACATGCGACATGCTAGCATAACGTGGGTACGATGTGGAATAACTGTATGCCACGGCATAATTTCTCTTTGGTTAAACCTATTGTTCTAGAAACACATCCCCTTTAAATTTCTCAAACCGCTTCGATTCTCTTATTTCTCATGAGTTTCGAGGTCTGGAACATTCCTCTACTTATCTATTAAAATTTCCTGTTAGAACTGATGATAAGTTCAAGTCATCACTACTTACACATGTTCTGTAGCTTGTGAATTAATCTCTGAATGCCTTTCCTGTAATTCCTCTGACAAGGACTTCGCAAACATCCTTTTTTTTTTCTAAACTTCAGGTTTGAATTGTTCAATAGCTCATCCTTTGATTACTTCTCCGCTGCGCAACTCTGATTTTTTTAACAATTCGCTTTGGGATCTCTATTACCATATAAAATCTCCTTAGCCAATCCTTTGACTTTGAATTTCCTTTCGGACATAAGCAATGTTCTTACTTTCACGGAAGTACACCGAAATCTATAAACAGTCTTTAACATTAAATACGAGCCCAACGATGCTCCTGTTAAAACAACTTAAGTTCATACGTTATATACTTGTGGTAACTTCTAAAAACATTCTATGACTTCCGGAAATTCTCGTCTCTCACGTACTTAATCGATTAATGAATCGAGTCTCATCCTATAATTATCCGTAAGGGTTTCACATCCACAACCTTTTCCTCAAATCACTTAGGTCCACATAACTCTAACATAACCCTGGGTTACTCCGGAAATAATCCGTCTGTATAAACTTAACCTTACCGGCTCTCCTGTAAATTCAAACACATGATGCACCTCTTCGAGTACCCGATTAATAAATCTGTAAGCTTCAATACTTAACATTTTCCATTGGATCCTTCCTATAACTTATTACTGTATTCACAATTTCCGTTCTAATCTCGTTATCTGAATAATAGTCCATATGTCTTCTCGACCGTTGCCCTCTTCATGGTTTCGAACAACCCGAGGTATATATTTTCTACCATTTTAAACACATACCAACGAAAGGTGATCTTTGTCGGCTTACCCGAATACTTGTGTAAGGAGCCCATCAAAAGAAAACATAGAACTCCTTAACATTACCCATAGCTTTTACCATGACTCGTACGTTAGTGACGATCTTCCTGCTTAATCCTCGAAACCGGATCTACTATAATCCGTCAACATAAAATTCAATCTTTACTTTACACCCTTACAGGGGGTTTCCTTCACTTACCGCTAAGCTCGCGTTCCTCATGCCAAGCATCTTGGTGTCCCATAATAAAGGAAGGTAATCTGTTTCATCTGTCCAATATTTCGCTTAATCCATAAATAAATCTCTTACTTGTCGGATATTAAAATCTCATCCTGCCCAGGTGCGTAAGTCCTTCCATCCTTACACACTATATCCTTACTGAAAGTCCAGAGCTTCCCATAATTAACTGATCACTCCTTATGCCAAGTCGTTGGGTTTGGTACCGTAATTCTTTACCTCTGTACCCGGAACAAAACTTTATTCCACTTTAACTTTTCAAATTGCGGTTCCCGTTGAGATTCCAAAACATTCCTTAGAGTATTTCCATAGTTCTTTACTGTTCATGTTTCCTCGGAGAAGGCATCGTTCAATGATGCGTCCAACTAGTTAAGGTACCTGACCTTACTCTTTAATACCTCTTATATTCCTGAAACTTTGCCATTAACTGGCTCAGTTACTTCACTGTTAGAGAACCATCCTTTGACCTTAAACATTTTGCAAATTTTCGTCTTGGAATCTGACGTCTTAACCTTCACCCTTCGTACGCCTCTTTCCTCCTTGGTCACATTCAGCTCTCGGATATTTGTCCTAACTGTCACATACTAGACTGAGTTGATCAGGCTCAACTAGACATGACATTTAGAACAACATCTGGAACCCAATGATTCCACTACTTTTATTGAATCTTAAATGACCCATGGCACGGTCTGAATCGACCTGCTCTGATACCAATTGTAACACCCATACTAACTTTAACTAGTATATTAGCATGTGCGTTAAACTGATACTGGATACATTTAAAAATTTCAATAATAATAATACATCACAATGAATGAATACAAGTTTACTCGTTGTACAAATAATCCATTACTATTACAAATACTTATACAATGTCCTTTAAGCTCCTGAGCTGATACACAACGAGCAACTGTACTCCATCCAGCATCTCTATGAAGAACTTCATCACGAACCTCTGACATGCCTGTAAACCTGCACCAGAAGGAATGGGATGAGACATAATGTCTCAGTGAGCTCTACCCAACCTACTGTTGGCAACCACAGGGAACCTAGGGTTGCCATGCCTACCTTGGCAATCTTGGGGATTTTCTATGATCGCCAAGTCTTTTATCTGCCTATGACTATAAGTCCTCCTGTAACTATAACTTAAACTGCCTATAACCTTATTGCAACTGTCTATAACCATAACCGTAATCTGCCTATAACTTTAACTTAGTGATCGAGGGGAAAACCTAGGATCACTTTCTGATAACTGTCTATAACTATAACTGTGAATTTCCTGTGACTATAACTGTAACTTTGACTTTAACTGTGAAACATAAAACATATAACAGTTCTATAGCAGTTTTATGTTAGCTGTTAGCGTTGAACAAACAATTAATCTGAGTTCATTTTACGGAGGGCACCCGGGTGGAGCAACCCCGAGATACGTCTCCCTATAAACCGGTGAAATTCCTATCATATCAGGCTAACACCGGACTCCCTATGAAACGTGTGGACAACCCTCTCGGAGAAGTCCCATCCGGCGAATCCCGGAGTCTGATGAACACGCCCTATGACTGTGAAACGTGCAAGCACGCCAATATCTTTAATCTTTAATTCTTTAACTTTAACATATGAACATATAATCTGTTACTGTAATCATATGACAATCCTATAACGTATATCCTATAACCTATGATTCTGGGCTTATCGTTCTCATAAGCCACCTATGATTGTTGGAGAACCAACGCTATAACTTAACTGTAACTTCGATTGCCGAAGCATTCCTAACATCCTCGTATTCTAAAGGAAATTCATCTATAACTTTATTCATAAGTGTTTATCCTATAAAAGGTTCTAACTTAACCACTGAAATATTCTTGGCTTGCACATTGCTTAACGAGTATACGAAGTTGCTTAGTAAGGGGGAATCCCATTACTAGCTCTATTATTCCTCTACATAACTTGGAATTTGAGTAATCATCTTCCCATGCCATACCTATTACCTATCATACCTTAATTCCATGCCATTCCTTAAGAATAAAAATCTGGGTAGATGCAAAATCGTAGTCCGATTTCTAAAAATCGTAGCACGATTTTTGCCGTGAGTTTTCATGAAAAACAGGGCACAAAATCGTAGCCCGATATCCAGAAATCGTAGTCCGATTTTGGCTTCAGCATCACTCATAATTTTGCTTCCTAGGCTAATCCAAACCTCTCCAATCATCAAAACAGCTTATGGGAATGGATTTCCAAGGCATTTAATCAACGTATAACATAATAGTTCATGTAATCACTAGCCAACAAGGGATTTAAAGCATGAAACTAGCAATTAAACTCTTAATAATATAACTTCAAAGCTTAAACAAAGTGGGTTTCTAAAACCCTCTAGGAGCTCACCTTATACTTGATTCCAATCTTTGCCAAGCTTTAACTCAAAACCCTAGCTCATCTCTTACTCTTCTCTTGCTTTTCTTTAACTTCTTCTTGCTCCCAATTCCCCCAAAAGCCATGCTTGCTTGAAACACAAGGTTTAGGGATAAGTTTATTGCTTTGAGGGGTGATGATTGATGATGAAGTGAAGATGAAGGGGGAAGGGCGAAAATGAGAGAGGAAGGGGGAACAATTTTCTGATTTGGAGTGGTGAGGAAAGAATGGAAAAATGAGTAGAAACAAATATCTTGTCCCATTTTAATTAAACTCCCCCCTTAGCTTTAATTACAAAATTGCCATTCCCACTTTACTACTTATTTGCCTTGCTTGCTTCTCAAGTTTCTAACACAGTTAAACGCTACATCTAAGCGGGATATTACAGTTAGTCAAGAAGAAAGATGAAAGTATGAGGCTGTGTATAGATTACCGCCAATTGAATAAAGTGACCATTAAGAACAAGTACCCCATTCCAAGGATTGATGATCTCCTAGATCAGCTCAAAGGAGCGACAATATTTTCTAAGATTGATCTTCGGTCGGGTTATCATCAGATCCGCATCAAGTCTTCAGATGTGTCCAAAATGGCGTTTCGAACGCGCTACGGGCACTATGAATTTCTGGTTATGCCTTTCGGTGTAACTAATGCTCCAGCGGTATTTATGGATTATATGAACAGGATATTTCAGCCTTATCTGGATCAGTTTGTGGTGATTTTCATAGATGACATCTTGATCTATTCCAAGGACCCTCAGGAACATGCTCAACACTTGAGAATTGTTTTGAATGTCCTCAGAGACAAACAGTTGTATGCTAATTTCAGCAAGTGTGAATTCTGGTTGTCTGAGATTAAGTTTTTGGGTCACGTTATTTCTCAAGGAGGAGTAGCCGTTGATCCGTCCAAAGTTGAAGCCGTTCTCAGTTGGGATAGACCCAAGAATGTGGCTGAAGTCAGGAGTTTCTTAGGCTTGGCGGGTTATTACCGAAGGTTTATTATGAAGTTTTCTCAGATTGCCTTACCCTTGTCACGCCTCACCAGAAAGGATGTGCCCTTTATTTGGGACGAAGAATGTGAAATGAGTTTCAGAATCTTAAAAAGGAAATTGACTAAAGCACCAGTGTTGGCAATACCAGATCCTGATAGGAGATACACTGTTTTCTGTGATGCATCCTCTAAGGGACTGGGTAGTGTACTTACGCAAGGAGAGAATGTGATAGCATATGCATCTAGACAGCTCAAGACTCATGAAGAGAATTATCCCACCCATGATCTCGAGTTAGCAGCTATAGTTTTTGCATTGAAAGTGTGGAGGCATCATGTGTATGGTGCACAGTTTGATTTGTTCAGTGACCACAAAAGTTTGAAATATTTGTTTGATCAACGGGACCTAAATATGAGACAGAGACGGTGGATGGAATACCTGAAAGATTTTGATTTTGATTTGAAATACCACCCAGGAAAGGCTAATGTGGTAGCAGATGCTTTAAGTCGAAAGGCTTTAGTTAAGGCTGAAGTAATGATGCATGCATGTGGTCTATATGAAAAGTTTAGAGATCTTAATCTCCACGTTACCGAGTTGGAAGGTGGCACCCTGTTGAACAAATTAGAGATTTCATGTGACCTACGGTCTAGAATTGCACAAGCCCAGAGTATGGATATGGACCTTCAAAGAAGAGCTGGTCAATCAGAGTTTTCTTTGGCGCCAGATGGCACACTACTATTTGAAGGAAGAATTTGCGTTCCGAATAATGCGGAATTGAGAAGGTTGATTTTAGAGGAGGCGCACAAGAACAATTTTAGTATACATCCAGGTACCACCAAGATGTATCAAGATTTGAAGAGAGATTATTGGTGGCCTGACATGAAGACGGACATTGCAGAATTTGTGTCACGATGCATTGTATGTCAGCAGGTAAAGATTGAACACCAGAGGCCTGCAGGAATGTTAGTACCCTTGGAAATTCCTCAATGGAAATGGGAAGAGATAACTATGGACTTTGTGAGTTGATTACCTCGAACACAGCGAGGACATGACTCCATTTGGGTAATAGTAGACCGATTAACCAAGTCTGCTCATTTCTTGCCAGTTAAGACTACTTACCGAGCCTCGTAGTATGCTGAATTGTTCATCTCAGAGATTGTAAAACTTCATGGTGTTCCTGCTAGTATTGTATCTGATAGAGATCCGATCTTCACGTCCCACTTTTGGAAAGCTTTTCAAAGAGCTTTAGGAACAAGATTAAAGATGAGCACGTCCTATAATCCTCAAACAGACGGTCAATCCGAGAGAACTATTCAAACATTAGAGGATATGCTACGTGCGTGTATCCTAGAAGATGGAGGAAGTTGGAATGATCACTTGCCATTGATTGAATTCTCTTACAACAACAGTTACCATTCCAGTATTGGAATGGCACCTTATGAGGCCTTGTATGGTAGGAAGTGTAGAACCCCACTTTGTTGGGCTGAGGTCGGAGATAAGAGCATTTTGGGACTAGAAATCATTCAGGAGACTACTTTGAAAATTAAATCCATTCAGGATAAGATGAGAACAACACAGAGTCGCCAGAAAAGCTATGCAGATAAGAGGCGGAGACCTTTAGAGTTTGAAGTGGGAGATCATGTATTCCTCTAAGTTACACCTAAGTTGGGCTTAAGAGGAGCTTTCATAACCAAGAAACTTTGTCCAAGGTATGTTGGGCCATTTCAGATACTTAAACGTGTCGGTCCAGCAGCCTATCAGTTAGTGCTGCCACCGGCTATGTCAGGTTTGCATGATGTCTTCCATGTCTCTCAACTGAGGAAATTCATTCCCGATCCTTTTCAATCAGTAGAGTTGGACACTATTGATTTAAGATCAGATTTGACGTTTCAACCTGAACCGGAGCAAATTGTTGATCGTGATGTTAGGTCCTTGCGGAACAAATAGATTCCGATTGTTAAGGTGGTTTGGAAAGGCTCTCCCGATGGCGAAGCTACATGGGAGCTAGAATCAGAGATGCAAGAGAACTATCCGCATCTATTCTCAGGTAAATTCTAAATTTCGAGGACGAAATTTCTTTAAGGGGGGTAGATTGTAATATCCCGCTCAGACGTAACTTTAATCGATGTTAGAGGATTAATGAGTGAGTAGTGGCAAACTTGTAATTATGGAACAAAGAATTTTTATATAAGGAAAAACCAAGATATTTCCCTCATTTTACTTCTTCATTTCTCTCTCTACCATACTAGAATTTTCTCCTCCCTCACTCTAGGAATTTAAGCTATCATCTTTCCTCACCATCATCCATCTAAAATTCATCAAGTCTTGAGGAGTCTTGGCTAGCAAGCTTAATTTAAGAAGTTAGAACAAGAAGAAGTTAAGAAAAAGCAAGAAAGGATCAAGAGATCAAGCTAGGGTTTTGAAGTTAAAGCTTAACCAGCACCAATCCAGTTCTGAGGTGAGCTCCACAGGGTTTTAGAACCCACTATGTGTGAGGATTACAACTGAATTTATAAGTTACTAAGGAATTACCCACTTGCGGTGACGTATCACTAGTCTTACCTACTTACACGATATCCCATACAACAAATCTGAGAATAGATTTGGTTCTCCATGCTTTGATGAAAAACCTCTCTACCTTTAGCAGAGTTCATTTTTCGTTGTTGCTACCAAGGTGAGTATCATGTTCCTTTGTGAGCTTGCTTTCTTCTTGCATGTTTTTATTATGATTTAGTTTTATGCTTACCAACCATATTGTTAAATCATGTTAATTTTTTACATTTCTTTGAAAACAAATAGCTGTTTCAGGAGATTTATCACGTTTTTTTAGATTTTTCTTAACTTTGATTGTGTATTCTTAGATTTGATGTTGTTGTATTTTTTTTTTTCGCGTTCATGTATCAGAGCTTTTAAGCTCACAAAGAATGTTTTGCATGTTGCTTTTATGGCTATATCCGAATATATTTATTAATTTCTTCATGTTTTTGGTTAGATTTTATGTTCTTATCAGTAATTTTATTTTGTAGATGCAATTGCATACCATTAAATCAACTTTTTATGGTTCATTTTGACATTATGCATGATATATAGAGTAGATGTACAACAATTTTTTTTTTCACTGCCTTGAATAATGTTATGTTAGACAAAACTGATTATAGAGATGGAACAACAAAATCTTACTAATCGTTTGAACACATTTTAATCCGTAGGATGGAAGATCATGTAGTAGTTGCTCGTTCGTTTGATGATATAAAAGATATCGATGAATCTAAAGATATTTGGACTCTCTCAGTAAGGATTGTTGATAACTGGCCTGTAATCAGTAAATTCAAGACTGATCATATTGAGATGGTTATTATGGATTCCTAGGTTTGATCATTATGTTACATTTTCTTTTGAATTAAAATCTCTATTGCCACATTGATTTATTTTTAGGTGAAAATGCAGAGTGATAGCATTCAGGTCATTGTTCCAAAGGAATTTGTTCAACATTTTAAAGAGATTCTGCTTCTCAGCAAAACATATGAAATGAAGAATTTTAAGGTTTGCAGTAATGACATTATGGTCAAAGAAATAGCTCATCCATAGCGGTTGATTGTCACTGGTGCTACTGTCATTACATCTGAAGATTTTCCTACAATTCCTATGGCAGTGTACCGTTTTAAGGACTTTGGAGAGGTTCGTGCTGGGAATTACAGGACTGAATTATTACTGGGTTAGTATTTCATGTCCATTAAATGATTTGATTTTTGCCTTATTATAAATAGATTTCCTGAAGCTTTTTGTATTGTGGAGCAGATGCAATTGGTGCTTTTCAAGATGTTACCTCAACAAACAAGATTGGAGGAAATGTTAAATCAGGAAAAGTTGAAATTTGCCAGGGATTTAAGCCAGGAGCATGCACTCCTGGCAAAAAAACGAGGGAAAAAGCCAGGGAAGCTCCTGGCTAAATGACAAAGCAGTTGGCGCGCATATGCTTCCTTATACCAGGGGAAATGTAACACCCATACTAAATTATCTAGAATATTTAGCATGCGTATTAATCTGATACCGGATACATTAAAATTTTCAATAATAAATATATATACAAACCACTGAATGAATACAAATTGCTCGTTTACATAAATATCCAAATGTCAGATACATTTACTCATACATAAACATATATAAAAATCTATCAACCTCCTGAGCTTGACTTGACGAGCATCTGCACTCCATCCAGCGCCATCTTGAAGATCTTCACGAACATCTCTTGCTAACCTATTAACCTGCACCAGAAGGATAGGGATGAGACATAATGTCTCAGTGAGCTCCTACCCTACCTACTGTTGGCAACCACGGGGGAAACCTAGGGTCGCCGTGCCTACTCTCGGCAATCTTGGGGATACCTATGATCGCCGTCTTTCTCTACATAATTCGCGATCAAGGGAAAACCTAGGATCGCTACATATCTCTATCTTTCTTATACTGTTCATGTTCCTAATCTTACGTGTTTCATACTCTATTCTTATCTTAGTCTTAAGCGTAGTGATCTTGGGGACATCCTACGATCACATCGTGTTCACTAGGAATTAATCTTCATGTCTCGTATTACATATACAATATACGTATTCATTTCATATTCGTATTCATCTTTTCGTATCACTTTAAGTTAGAAGTTAGCGTTGAACAAACAATTATCTTGGTTCGTTTTACGGAGTGCATCCGGGTGGAGTAACCCCGAAGTACATCTCCCATCATACCGGTGAAATTCCTATCATATCAGGCTAACACCGGACTCCTCTTATCTTTGTGTAGGCAACCCTCTCGGTGAAGCCCCATCCGGCATAATCCGGAGCCTGCTGGACACATCTTGCATGTAGACAACCCTCTCGGAGAAGTCCCATCCGGCGAAACCCGGAGCCTGCTGGACATGCTTAAGTCTTTTAACATACGTGTGGACAATCCTCTCGGAAGAGTCCCATCCGGCGAAACCCGGAGTCTGATGAACACGTTTAACATTCGTCTTATAAATTACGTGTGGATAGCCCTTTCGGAGAAATCCCATCCGGCATAATCCGGAGTCTGATGAACACGTTATCATATTCTTATCATTAGATTCTTAACTTAAATTCATATACATATCTCATACATCTATAATCTTATACATAACTAATGCATAATTGACTATTCATTCTTAAAACTTAACCTTTGTACTTAAAGGTACGTCTAACACTTATCATACGCTTTGCATACTTAATGCGTCTCTTAAGGGAAACTAATCCCCAATACATAACCTATGAGGGGTCCTTAACTTAGACATTTATTCTCATCTTGAGTACTTGTGAGTACTTCTAATACTTTCTTTAGCCTTAGCATAACAATGCATTCTTAGGGGAAAATAACTTTCCAAAACATAACTTATTAACTTATGGTCTTATACTCATTGTGCTCCTAAGCCTTGCTTAGTTATTGGGACATATTCCATAGTTTAATAATCTCTCTTGACATCTTAGGGATTGAGTATATATCTCCCATTATGCACCTATCCTCATCCTAGTGTTCATTTATGCAATTCTGAGGAACAGTGAAATCGGGGGCCGATTTGGAGAAATCGGGGGCCGATTTCATCATCTGCAGGATCCCAAATCTTGCTTCCTAGGCTAATCCAATCCTATCCAATCCTCATAACAGCTTATAGGAAGATATTCCAACACATATAGGTAGCTAACAACATGATTAAATAAGGGATTTACCAAGCATAAGGATTTGGACACAAATCATAAATTTATCCAATAAACAACTTAATCATCAAAACTAAACAAGGTGGGTGCTAAAACCCCTAGGGAACTCACTTGATTTAGCTAGCTTCCTTTCCAAGCTTTCCCTTGCTTCTTCTCCAACCTTGGCTTAGGTTTTCCTTCCTTCTTGTTCCATTCTTCCTTTCTCTTGTTCTAGTCTTGACCAAAATCCAACTTGCTAGTAAGAACTTATACAAGAATTGGATGAAAGCTTGATGGGTTTGGTGAGAGAGAGGGAGGCGTGTGGTAGGAGAAGAGAGGGAGAGAACAAAACTGATTTTGAGAGAGTGTGAGGAAGAGAAGACAATTGAACAAGAAAATATCTTGTTCTCTCTTTTAAATAATTCTTACCATTTCAAATATCTACCAAAATGCCATTGCCTTAAGTTTGCAAAATTGCCATAGCTTGCTAAACAAGTTTCCAACACTAATAATCGATACATATGAGCGGAATACCACACTTACCACATAAATAGCCCGTTAACTGACAATTTACCAAATTGTCCTTTACTTAAAACATTTCTGATACTTCGTCTCAATATTATAAATATTCGAGTCTTAGGCGGGATGTTACAATCTACCCCCCTTAAAGAAATTTCGTCCTCGAAATTTAAAATCCACTATCGTACAAATTAATCTCCCGTATTACTTTCTTTATTGGTCAAGACTCGAGTTCATCTTACTTATCGGAATCCCTTAGATTCGAACTCTATAAGTCGAATGTATTCGACAATCTTTTCATTATCTGAAACGCTTGATGTGCATTACTCTTTTCTTGCGTAGTAGAATATGAGGTTATCCGAACCATCGCATCCAACTTGTTGACCATACCCTTGTTTATACACTTCTTGCAAACCCAAACTAGCGCTATCCAATCCTAACACTTGTGCTAAATCTTAAAATCTCGTCATAGTCCGCGTAACCTTTCTTAAACGACATTGGACTTTCTTATTATCCTCGACGATTCCATTGAATTCTTATACTCAATCTTTGCCTTATGCAACGGCATCCTACTTTTATGGTTTTACCATAAATATACCATCCTTTCATGAGAGTAAAACTACCGCACTACCTCCTTTATACTAATACAAGGAGGAGGCATCTTGGTGTGTTACTTTCCACAATCTTAATCATTGCTTCCACTCCGGAATTCCTCAAGGACTCGCGAAATCTTACTGATTACTCGCGCTCTGCTTCGATTGATTTTTAACGTAACTTAGAAATCATTCTTCATACTAGGAGTTTGCCAATCTCCCATCGTTCTTGTCACAACTTATTCTCGTTTTCTTGTCGTAGCATAAATGTTTTCTACACCGATAATCCCAAACTTATAGGAATTTAGTCCAAGTGATGAGTGGCTTAAGTCGTCGCACATAACATTATACAATATATATCATAGCATATAACTTACATACATAAGCGAGCTCGTGTACACTATACATTATCTCATCTTTGTCCGTCTAACGGGACATCATTCTTAACCTTAACATATTTGAGACACTACCACATCAATTGGAAATCTTTTCTTACTCTTAACTCATTTCGTAACATCCGGGATTTGCCTTTCAACTGGCTTGCCAGGTTTGCCCCGCCAATGTTACTCATGTTTATTCTTAAATATACAACAACCTATAATGCAAATTTACGGTTACAATTCATCTGCTTCACAAACTTATTTCTCGTCCTGGACGTCGAATTCAAGATTCTTATTTCCAACAGAAAACTCTACTTGATTGCTACCTATATGACACGTTCAGTCTTTAATCCTTTAGTCATAACCTGAAATTACGCAGCCCTTTTTACCGTGGACTACGAATAACTTTTAATCTACGTAAACATTCTCCTTCCTTTACTTGTAAACATTAAGTTCAAGACTTCCGAAATCTTCGGCTGATATAGGTTAACATGACATGGTTACAACATGGAACTAAACTCATTCGCCACTGCATTGTCGTATCTGTTCAAGGCCTCTATTCAAATATTTCATTCCTCATGGATTCCGAGGTTTAAAGCATTCATCGACTTAACTTCCATAACTTTCCTTCAGAACTCATGATATGTTCAGACCGCTTATACTTACTACTTTCCCGTATAATAGAAATTAAGCACTTAACATCTTCTCATTCCCTAAGCCTCAGCTTAGCGTTGTTCATTATATCATTCTTGAATTACCACTCCGCTGCGCCACTCTGATTTTAACATTCGAGTTAGTACCGGAGATAGACTTCACTATTGTCACATAAAATTTCCATCGATCAGTCATTTTACTCTATCACTTGTAATCTCTGTAACAAATTTGTCTGACGTTACCATTTCTCTTGGTCAGCTCTTCATGCAGAATCATTAAGCATTGCAGAAACCCGACTGGAATTATATCTGAGGCAGTTTAAATTCGTGTACATTCATTTGTGGCGACTTCTAAAAACACGTATAGCTTCTGAAGGTTCATACCTTTCATTTGAGTCTTGTTACTATTCTCTTTTGCCTTATCCGTAATGATTTCATATCTATAATCTTCCCGAAACAACATTGGTCTCCTAAGCTCTATCATGTTCCTTAAGTTACTCTTGAGTTTCCACGGGGCAATCCGTCCTGAAAAGATCCAAACTCTTACCGGTTCTCTAGAACGCCCAACATCGGTTGCGTTTCTTCGAGTGCCCAATTAATCGATCTTAAACTTTTGCATTTATCATAATCTATCGGATCCCTCCAGTAACTTGTTACCGTACCCACAATTCAAATCTCGATTCTTAACATCTGAGTAATTCCGCATATAGTTGAACAACCCGAATTATATACTTATTATCGCCCTCGGAACTTAACCACACGGGGCGACCTCTTTACACTTCTAGAATATTCGCGGAAGAAAACTCTTCAGTTGAAAACCTATAACACCTTCGCCTTAACCTTAAACTTAACTTTTCATATTCAAGACGATCCTTCGTATATTAAAATCTCAACATAGTTTCTCGGCTGAATTCCCGATCATCCTTCGACACTAGTCTACTATAACCTTGTGTTATCTCGAACTTACCTTCTTTAACCAATCAGGGAAATCCAATATTGTTCGTCTAATCAAGAGTGTTCAACTTAATTCGTCCGTCAGTATATTAAATTCCAATCTAGCTTAGCTTGTTTCTAATCTTCTTACTACTAGGACACATCCGAATATCTGATTCCCGCTTTGACATGCACCTATCTTATTATCATCACTTTTCATCCATCGTCTCTTCTTAATTTCCAAATCTAGCATTTATGGTTCGGGAGGTGCGTCTGATCTGATGAGGTTAAATTTACTTGTGATCCATGCTCATTAACCACACTTAAGTGGTTAATTTCCTCTGTCCAAGTAACTCACGTAATCCATAATTAATTCTCTTGACTATCCGGACATTAAAATCTCATCCGATTTCAAGTTCGATTCTTCAACTCTGTACTCAGAATTGTTACTTAGTCCACACTTCACTTTAACTCCTCAAACTAAGGTTTCCGTCAAGGTTCCACGTCATTCCCTAGAGCATTTCATGTTTTCTTAATCCTTATGTCTTCCGCAGACGAGGCATCGTTCAACGACGCGTCCAACTGGGTTGAGGTGCTTCACCTTACTCTTAAATATCCTTTATGTTTCTGAAACTTTGCCACTGACAGGCTTCATTACTTACAGTTTAATAGCCACCATTTGGCATGAATACTCCTTCGCCAATTCCGTCTTAGAATTCTGTCACCATAACCTTCGTCCTTCATACACTTCATTCCTCCTTGGTCACATTCAGCTCTCAGACATTTATCCTAACTGTCACATACTAGACTGAGTTGATCAGGCTCAACTAGATGTGACCTTTAGAACAATATCCGGAACCCAATGGTCCCACTACTTTTATTGAAACTTTAATGACCCAAGGCACGGTCTGAATCGACCTGCTCTGATACCAATTGTAACACCCATACTAAATTATCTAGAATATTTAGCATGCGTATTAATCTGATACCGGATACATTAAAATTTTCAATAATAAATATATATACAAACCACTGAATGAATACAAATTGCTCGTTTACATAAATATCCAAATGTCAGATACATTTACTCATACATAAACATATATAAAAATCTATCAACCTCCTGAGCTTGACTTGACGAGCATCTGCACTCCATCCAGCGCCATCTTGAAGATCTTCACGAACATCTCTTGCTAACCTATTAACCTGCACCAGAAGGATAGGGATGAGACATAATGTCTCAGTGAGCTCCTACCCTACCTACTGTTGGCAACCACGGGGGAAACCTAGGGTCGCCGTGCCTACTCTCGGCAATCTTGGGGATACCTATGATCGCCGTCTTTCTCTACATAATTCGCGATCAAGGGAAAACCTAGGATCGCTACATATCTCTATCTTTCTTATACTGTTCATGTTCCTAATCTTACGTGTTTCATACTCTATTCTTATCTTAGTCTTAAGCGTAGTGATCTTGGGGACATCCTACGATCACATCGTGTTCACTAGGAATTAATCTTCATGTCTCGTATTACATATACAATATACGTATTCATTTCATATTCGTATTCATCTTTTCGTATCACTTTAAGTTAGAAGTTAGCGTTGAACAAACAATTATCTTGGTTCGTTTTACGGAGTGCATCCGGGTGGAGTAACCCCGAAGTACATCTCCCATCATACCGGTGAAATTCCTATCATATCAGGCTAACACCGGACTCCTCTTATCTTTGTGTAGGCAACCCTCTCGGTGAAGCCCCATCCGGCATAATCCGGAGCCTGCTGGACACATCTTGCATGTAGACAACCCTCTCGGAGAAGTCCCATCCGGCGAAACCCGGAGCCTGCTGGACATGCTTAAGTCTTTTAACATACGTGTGGACAATCCTCTCGGAAGAGTCCCATCCGGCGAAACCCGGAGTCTGATGAACACGTTTAACATTCGTCTTATAAATTACGTGTGGATAGCCCTTTCGGAGAAATCCCATCCGGCATAATCCGGAGTCTGATGAACACGTTATCATATTCTTATCATTAGATTCTTAACTTAAATTCATATACATATCTCATACATCTATAATCTTATACATAACTAATGCATAATTGACTATTCATTCTTAAAACTTAACCTTTGTACTTAAAGGTACGTCTAACACTTATCATACGCTTTGCATACTTAATGTGTCTCTTAAGGGAAACTAATCCCCAATACATAACCTATGAGGGGTCCTTAACTTAGACATTTATTCTCATCTTGAGTACTTGTGAGTACTTCTAATACTTTCTTTAGCCTTAGCATAACAATGCATTCTTAGGGGAAAATAACTTTCCAAAACATAACTTATTAACTTATGGTCTTATACTCATTGTGCTCCTAAGCCTTGCTTAGTTATTGGGACATATTCCATAGTTTAATAATCTCTCTTGACATCTTAGGGATTGAGTATATATCTCCCATTATGCACCTATCCTCATCCTAGTTTTCATTTATGCAATTCTGAGGAACAGTGAAATCGGGGGCCGATTTGGAGAAATCGGGGGCCGATTTCATCATCTGCAGGATCCCAAATCTTGCTTCCTAGGCTAATCCAATCCTATCCAATCCTCATAACAGCTTATAGGAAGATATTCCAACACATATAGGTAGCTAACAACATGATTAAATAAGGGATTTACCAAGCATAAGGATTTGGACACAAATCATAAATTTATCCAATAAACAACTTAATCATCAAAACTAAACAAGGTGGGTGCTAAAACCCCTAGGGAACTCACTTGATTTAGCTAGCTTCCTTTCCAAGCTTTCCCTTGCTTCTTCTCCAACCTTGGCTTAGGTTTTCCTTCCTTCTTGTTCCATTCTTCCTTTCTCTTGTTCTAGTCTTGACCAAAATCCAACTTGCTAGTAAGAACTTATACAAGAATTGGATGAAAGCTTGATGGGTTTGGTGAGAGAGAGGGAGGCGTGTGGTAGGAGAAGAGAGGGAGAGAACAAAACTGATTTTGAGAGAGTGTGAGGAAGAGAAGACAATTGAACAAGAAAATATCTTGTTCTCTCTTTTAAATAATTCTTACCATTTCAAATATCTACCAAAATGCCATTGCCTTAAGTTTGCAAAATTGCCATAGCTTGCTAAACAAGTTTCCAACACTAATAATCGATACATATGAGCGGAATACCACACTTACCACATAAATAGCCCGTTAACTGACAATTTACCAAATTGTCCTTTACTTAAAACATTTCTGATACTTCGTCTCAATATTATAAATATTCGAGTCTTAGGCGGGATGTTACAGGAAAGCCCCTCGCAAAATGCAACTGGCCCTGGCAAAATTTTAGGCGGCAGATTTGAATTTGAAAAAGGGGACAAGGGTGCAGCTGTGTCAGCCATTTGCGAGGGCCTATACCAGGGGTTGACCCTGGGACACGGCAAGCAAGGCTTGACAAGACAACGCTCTGCCAAAAGCTAAAAAAATCTGCCATGCCCCTCGCATAACCCCTGGGAAAACGCGTGCAAGCCAGGCTTTTTCTGACCAAGCAGTGGACCTGTAATATCCCGCTCAAACGTAACTTTAATCGATGTTAGAGGATTAATGAGTGAGTAGTGGCAAACTTGTAATTATGGAAGATAGAATTTTTATATAAGGAAAAACCAAGATATTTCCCTCATTTTACTTCTTCATTTCTCTCTCTACCATACTAGAATTTTCTCCTCCCTCTCTCTAGGAATTTAAGCTATCATCTTTCCTCACCATCATCCATCTAAAATTCATCAAGTCTTGAGGAGTCTTGGCTAGCAGGCTTAATTTAAGAAGTTAGAACAAGAAGAAGTTAAGAAGAAGCAAGAAAGGATCAAGAGATCAAGCTAGGGTTTTGAAGTTAAAGCTTAACCAGCACCAATCCAGTTCTGAGGTGAGCTCCACAGGGTTTTAGAACCCACTATTTGTGAGGATTACAACTGAATTTATAAGTTACTAAGGAATTAATAGTTAGTTGCCCCTATTTTAATTCTATCCTTGATCCTGTTATTCCTTGGTGTTCAGTATGTTTTAGAGTTTTAAAATGAGTCCCTGTTGTGCTATCAAAGATCACTGGGTAGTGGGTATTAAGTCTTAAAACTGAAAACATGTTTTTCCAGAAAAATTCTGAGTTCTGCTACAGTCGCAGAGCGACGCCAGAGTCACAAAGCGAAGTAGCAGAGCCCAGCCACTACCTAGCCATCGCCTAGACCTTCGTACTGCGAAGTTATGAGAAGCTGAGTTCGCAGAGCGAAGTTTTCCACGCTCTGCGAAGCTTCAGACTCAGAAACACCAGGTTCTGAAGGTTCAGACTCTGAACTTCAGAGTCTGAAGGTTCAGACGCAGGACTTCGCAGAGCGAAGACTGGGGGCGCAGAGCGAAATCACCCAGAATGGCATTTTTATTTTAAACAACTGAGCCATGCTATGATCTTTGATATGCTTTGGGGTAAGATTACTTATGAACTTTCAAGGACTAATATGGGATGAGGATAGACATATTAATGAGAGATGAATATCTTAATTTATAAGTTATTATAGAGAAGTTAAGGGGCTAGTTTTGGGTTTATCCCTTACTAAGCAATTTTATGGACTCAATTAAATATGTGCAAGCACAAGAATGATTCAGTACTCAAATTCAGAACCTTTTATAGGTTAAGTATACAATAGTAATTATTTAAAGAATGAGAAATAATGTTAATTAAAGGACTAGATGTGTCTCTTGTAGTTTCGCTAGTTAGAATACACGGGGTTCCAGTTTATGCTGGAATGGTGAAGTTACCGCTCGTGAGGGCAGCTACACGTCCATGTCAAGAAAGTTAATTTGTCTCATGTAGTCTCGCTAGTTAGAATACAGGGGGTTCCGGTGAAGTTACCGTCTTAAATGACAGCTGGAACGGTGAAGTAACCGTCCGCGAGGACAACCACACAAAAGGAAAGAGGAGTCCGGTGTTAGCCTAATATGATAGGAATTTCACCGTTAAGAAGGGAGATGTACTTCGGGGTTACTCCACCCGGATGCACTCCATAAAATGAACCAAGATAATGTATTGTTTGTTCAACGCTAACTTCTAACTTAATGAAGTGAAAGATGAATATGTATATTTATTATATGTTGAGAATTAAGACAAAGTAACTTCCAATGCAAATGAAAGTGATCGTAGGATACCCTCAGATCACTAAGTATGAGTTTGAACATAAGAGAAAGACTTTTAGCGATCCTAGTTATCCTTGATCGCGAAATATATGTAGAAAAGACGGCGATCCTAGGTATCCCCAGATTGCCAAAGTTAGTGCATGGCGGCCCTAGGTTTCCCCGAGGTTGCCAACAGTAGGTAGGGTCGGAGCTCACTGAGACATTATGTCTCATCCCTTTCCTTCTGGTGCAGGTTTACAAGTAGCACGACGCAAAGGTAAAGATAAAGTTTTGGATTGATCGTGCTGACTTCTTGGTTTATGGATAATTGTATTCAGATGATGTAATATGATGTATAATATCAAGAATATGTTGTATTGGAATTCAGATTGTATTAATGACTCGTATTATGTATAATATAAAAGTAAACTTTCTGTATTGTATTTAATGTATCCAGTACGAAATTTTAACACTCGTATGAGATCCTAGGCAATCTCTATATAGGTGTTATAAGACCGTTCTGATGCCATTTGCGAGGGGCATATCCCTCGCTTTGGCCTTGGCATAAAATGTCCTATATGACCGTGTCTTCCTTACGTACATCAGTGACTTAGAAAAAATTGAGAAAAAATTATTCCCTTCATCTCTTCTTCCTTTCTTCAACAGACCTCTTTCTTCAACACAACACACACCAATCTTTCTCCAACAACACTAATTTTTATTACTTTGGTAAATCTCTTTATACTTATATTTTCTTGATTCAATTTTTATCTTATATATGTTGACATATACTTTCTTCTTTGTCATTTGCATGTCAAAGTGAAGCTGCCTCCTTTGATTCTTTGCTCAACTTGGATCTTTTCTTTGTGAAGCTTGAACAAGTTAGTAGTTTCCCTATTTTAAATTGTTGATATGTTATAAATGTTGTTATGTAATTTTTTGAATCTGTTAATTAATGGCTTAATATACAAGTGTATGTATAAATTTTTGGATATGTTATATATAACTTTTTTGGAATAATGATGTTAATTAATGGCTGAATAAATTAGTGTATGTATAATTTTCGATTTTTTAAAATAATAATGTGTTATATTTTGAATTTTTGTTTTTTAGAATAATAATGTTGTTATATTTCTAATTTTTTTTAATGGAATGTATAAATTTTTGAATTTTTTTTAGTGTATGTGTATTGCATGTTGAATATGTTTTTTTAGGGTATGTTATAATTCAATTTTTTTTGTATACATGTTGTTATATATATTGTTTTATACATGTTATATATTTTTTTAGGGTATGTTATATGTGTTAAATATATTGTATTTGAAAATAAACATAGTCTTATATTCAGTTTTTAATAATAACATTAGGTTTCACTAAATTGGGTATACTTTTATTTTAATTTAAAACTGTATTTTTTTAAGTTTAATTTGAGAAAAATGTTATTTATTCCTAGGATACAAGATAGTTATTTATTCAAAATATACAAGAAAAATTGTGTATACATATATGTATAATTATAGTTCTAGTGTTATTAGAATTACAAAATATACAAGATCCAACAATAAGTTTTATAATTGTGTATACATATATATATAATTATAGTTCTACTGTTATATTTTTTAAAAAATATTTACCACTGCTTTTTAATTAATTAATTTTAGAGAAAACTGTTGTTTTTTAGAACTATGAGATAGTATTTTTAATTTAGAGAAAATAGTTCTTAGTGATATAAATAATTAAAAATAAGAGTTGTAATCTTTATTTTAAAATTAATAATAAAAAAATGGTTATTAATGTTTATTAATGTTTTATGTTGTTATTAATGTTTGATATGACTGAATTTTTTGAATTTTTTTAGGTTATGTATAATTTTTGATTTCTTTTATTTCTCTTATGTCTTTATTTCTTTTTATGATGAATATGTTTGTTGTTGAATAATATATGATGTTTATGGATTATTAATATTTATATGTAGAATATAAGTGTAGTATGTATGTTGTTGTGTTTAATAAGTATGTATGTTTGTTGTGTTTATGATATTTTTTTTTCAAGATCTCTTGAATATATGTTTTTTTTTTGTCTATATCTCTTGATTAAATATAGTCTTATATTAGGTTTTTTTTAATAATTAAATTTGGTTCCCCTAATTGTGTATATTGTTTTTTGTTAATTTAAAACCATATTTTTTTAAGTTAAATCAGCGAAAATTTTGGTTTATTCAAATTTTAACTGTTTTTCAAATTATTAAAACTGTATTTTTTTAAGTTAAATTAGAGAAATTTTTTCCAAATATTAAAACTGTTTTTTATATTTTTTAAAATTTTAAAATGTTTGTTTTCAAGTGTAATAAATTATAATAATGTTGTTGAAATAAAATTGTTTTTTAACTACAAAACTATTTTTTCTTAATTATTAAAAGGAAGTAAAACTGTTTTTTTTATCTAAAACAAATTATTATAATAATGTTTTTGATATGAAATTGTTTTTTTATAAGTAATTGAAATAAAAAAATTAATTTAAATGAATAATTATTAAACTGATATTATTTAAAGACTAATTTTTTTAATTATAAAAGTGTTTTTAATTAGTAGTGCGTAAAGAAAATTTTTGGCGTAAAAAAAGTTCGCGCGTAAAGGAATGTCGTGCAATTTTTTAAGTTAGTATTAAAATATTTCGCGCGTAAAAAATTTTCTTTATTAAAAACAGTTTCGCGCGTAAATAAATTTCACGAGATTTTTTTTTAGTTTGTAAAAAAAAATTGCGCTGTAAAAAAATTTATTTTTTAAAAATAGTTTTGCGCCTAAAATAAATTTGTGCGTAAAAAAACAGTATACACAATATAGTAATTATAGGTTAGTTAGATAAATAAATTTTTTTACTCGTTACGTGATCGACTATTTAGTCTTATTGATTGAACTTATAATTTTTTGCGTTAGTATGTAGCGATACTAAGCAAAAAATTACTAATCGTGAAATATGTGAACATTATAGTTAAACGTGCAAAATATGAAGTATTATCAGCATTATCGTAGTTGGATGTATGATAGAACGTTTCCAGAAAGAAGAGGATTAAAGCCCCATTTTGTGGATGGAGTTCAAGGATTTATTGCATGGGCATGGGTACAGCAAGTTTGTAAAGATGAGGGAGGGATAAGATGTCCGTGTGTTAAATGTACCTGTAGATATATAAAGAGTGACCCCATAGAAGTTAAGAAACACTTGGATAGAGTTGGGTTTATGCCTGATTATTGGGTTTGGGTTTATAACGGTGAAAAGTTTCAAAATTTCGGGCAAGGAGTCAATGCACAAGCTTCGAGTAGTGGAACAAATGTGGAATACAATGAACAATTCAACGATGAACAATTCAACATGATGGATGATATGGTCGCTGATGCTTTAGGTGTGGAACTGTCTTACGCTAATGATGTTGAAGATGAACAAGGTGAACAACTCCCAAATGAGAAAGTACAAAGATTTTACCAATTGTTGAGTGAATGCAATGCCCGATTGTTTGAAGGATCTTCAGAATCAAAGTTATGTATGTGTGTGAGACTTTTAGCTCATAAGTCGAATTATAGTGTTGCTGATAAAGGCGTGGATGATGTTACGAAGATGTTGTTGGATGCGACTCCATTTAAAGATAATTTGCCAGGAAGTTATTATGATGCTGAGAGGTTGGTGATGAAGTTGGGATTAAAAGTTAAAAAGATTGATTGTTGCATAAACGCCTGCATGTTGTTTTATGACAATGAATTTGGGATAAATGACGGAGCATTGGAGGAATGCAAATTTTGTGGAAGTCCACGGTATCGTGTCGGCAGGCGAGGGAGAATTCCGAATAAGTCAATGTTTTACTTGCCAATAATACCAAGATTACAAAGGTTGTTTGCATCGATGAAAACGGCTAGTCAAATGACGTGGCATCATTCAAATAAAATTCCCGAAGTCTTGCGACATCCTTCTGATGGTGAAGCGTGGAAACACTTTGATCAAGTATATCCTGATTTCGCAGAAGATCCACGAAATGTAAGACTAGGATTGTGCTCTGATGGTTTCACTCCATTTACCAGTAGGAACATGATCTGTATGAATTTCTTCTGCTTCAGACTCTACTTGATTTTCTGGTTCTAGAGCTTCTGACAGTTGTTCTTCTGATGTTTCAGTATCTGGAACCTCTTCAGACTCACTTCTTTCTTTCTCAGCAGACAGATCATCAATCACAACATTAATGGACTCCATCACAACCTTGGTTCTGGAATTAAACACTCTATAAGCTCTGTTGTTCACTGAATAACCCAGAATAATTCCCTCATCAGACTTAGGATCCAGCTTTCTTCTGTTTTCTCTATCAGCGAAAATATAACATTTGCTCCCAAAAACATGAAAATATTTGACTGTAGGCTTCCTTCCTTTCCACAGTTCATACAAAGTAGATGTAGTTCCCTTCTTCAAAGTCACTATATTGTGTATGTAACATGCTGTATTCATTGCTTCAGCCCAGAACATGTAAGGTAGCTTCTTAGCATGTAACATGACTCTTGCAGATTCTGCTAAGGTTCTGTTCTTCCTCTCAACTACACCATTTTGCTGAGGTGTTATAGGTGCAGAAAACTCATGCTTAATTCCTTCAAATGCACAGATGTAACATCCGGTGGCTCCCAATGGGCTGGCCTCCCTATCTTTCAAGGGCCGAGATGTACTCACGATCTTCTCCACCCCCCATGTGGAGTTTTTGCCTTCCGTGGGAATCGAACCGTGTACCTGGGGCCTAAGTACAAGTTCTTTGAATTCCCACTACCAATTGAGCTACTAGCTCAATTGGTAGTGGGAATGCAAAGAACTTGTACTTAGGCCCCAGGTACACTGTTCGATTCCCACGGAAGGCTAAAACTCCACATGGGGGGTGGAGAAGATCGTGAGTACATCTCAGCCCTTGAAAGATAGGGAGGCCAGCCCATTGGGAGCCACCGGATGTTACAACAAAACTCATAAAACTTCTTGTTCTCAAACTCCTTCCCATGATCACTTCTGATTCTGATAATACCACAGTCCTTCTCTCTTTGCAACTGAGTGCACAACTCTTTAAACACTTCAAATGTATCTGACTTCTCTCTAACAAAGCTAACCCATGTGAATCTTGAATAGTCATCAACAACCACAAAAGCATATCTCTTTCCTCCAATACTCTCAACTTGCATAGACCCCATTAAATCCATATGTACCAGTTCTAGTACTTTAGTAGTTACCTGGTGTACTCATCTGGGATGAGACTTTCTTGTTTGTTTTCCAATTTGACAATCACCACAAACACTGTCCTCATTGATCTTCATATTAGGTAGACCTCTGATAGCTTCAGAATTCATCACTTTCTTCATACCTTTCAGATGCAGATGACCAAGTTTCTGGTGCCAGAGTCTGACTTCCTCTTCTATGCTCATGAGGCAGGTAGACAAGCTTCTCTCTTCTTCAGACACCCACAAATAACAGTTATATTTTGATCTGCAGCCTCTCATCAGAACTTCTCCTTCTTGACCAGTTACCAAACACTCATCCTTGTTGAAATTCACCTTCAAGTCTTGATCACATAGCTGGCTTATACTGAACAGATTTGAAGTCAAACCTTTCACCAATAGAACATCATTAAGTCTTGGTAATCCATCACTGATTAAATCTCCTATTCCAAGAATCTCACCTTTTGCTCCATCACCAAATGTTACATAACTTCTGGAAGATGGTTTTAAATTACTCAGAAGCTTTTTCACACCAGTCATGTGTCTGGAACAACCACTGTCAAAGTACCAATCTTCCTTAGAGGTGGCTCTCAATGATGTATGAGCTATGAGGCCAACAGTCTTGTCTTTAGGTTTCCACAGCTTCTAAACATTGTTTCTGGTGGCAGCTGGTTCTACTCTTCTATACTGAAAATGCTCAGGATAACCATACAGTTTGAAACATAATGGTTTAATATGCCCCTTCTTTCCACAATGATGACAAACCCATGTATGATTTCTTCTCTTGTTCTTGTTAAACTTCTGAGGTTGCTTCTGAGGTTTCATCTTAGATGTTCCAATCATAGGATCATAAGTTTAAGTAGCAGGAACAAACCTTTTAGCAGGATTCTTCTGTTTGAGGTTCTGAGTCTGATCAACAAATCCTAAACCAGTTTGTTTTTCTTGTTTCTGATTCTCCAATATCTCCTCCAGCACATCAGTAGCAGTATTCATCATTCTGACCTGCTTTTTCATATTCTCAAGCTAGGAATTCAGTTGGCTTACTTCTTCCTTGAGATCAGAATTTTGCACTAATAGTTCATCCTTCTCAGCTTCCAGTTGGTAGATGGTCTTCTTCTGATCCACAACTTGCTTGCACACTTCTACACTTCTGATGTATAGGTTCTTGTAGTTGTCAGCCAGTTCATCATATGAGGACTTTTCAACTCTGGCTTCAGACACAAATGAAACTTCAGACTCTGATAAAGTCTCAGACTCTAAAACTGCTTCAGTCTTTGAAATAGCTCCTGACTTCTGAGGTTTTAACCTAACCATCAGACTTGTATCACACTTAGCAGATTCACTTTCTACATCTTCTTCTGAGTCTTCATCAGACCATGAAACAGCCAAGCTCTTCTTCTGCTTCTTAAGAAAAGTGGGACATTCTGATTTAATATGTCCATAACCTTCACACTCAAAGCACTGAACACCTTTTGCTTGATTGCTCTTCTCCTCAGTCTTGGTCTTCTTCACATCAGTTTGTTGCTTACTCTTGTTGAATCTGAAGTTCTGACCTTTGGTTTTGGATTTTCTGTCAACATGCTTCAGAATTTTGTTGAACTGTCTCACCAACAACACAAGTGCTTCTGATAAGTCTGCATCATCCTCATCACACTCTTGTTGATCCTCATCTTCACTATTAACTGCAAAAGCAATTCCTTTCCCTTTCTTCTCAGTCTGTTTGCAGAAAGTAGTTTCAAAATTCAGCAAGGATCCAATCAACTCCTCAACCTTCATAGTGGAGATGTCATGAGCTTCCTCAATAGCTGTCACTTTCATATCAAATCTTCTAGGGAGTGACCTGAGTATTTTTCTGACTATCTTCTCATCTGACATCTTCTCTCCAAGAGACTCAAAGGAATTAGCCATATCCAGAACATTCATATAGAAATCTTGAATGTTTTCATCCTCCATCATCTTCAAATTCTCAAACTTAGTGGTAAGTAATTGGAGTCTGGACATCTTAACCTTTGAAGTTCCTTCATGAGTGGTCTTTAATATCTCCCAGGCATCCTTGGCAATGGTACACTGCTTGATCAGTCTGAACATGTTCTTGTCCACTCCATTGAACAGTGCATTCAAGGCTTTGGAGTTTCCAAGAGCCAGATCATCTTCAGCCTTTGTCCATTCTTCCTCAGGTTTCAGCACTTCAGTTTTATTCCCATCTTTGTTTAAAACAACTGGATGATCCCAACCTTTTAACACAGCTTTCCAGGCTCTGCTGTCAATGGATTTCAGAAAAGCACACATTCTAGATTTCCAGTATTCATAATTTGTGCCATCCAGCAAAGGTGGTATGTTGACATATCCTCCCTCCTTGTCCATAATTGCCAGAAAAGTCTTCCCTAGAGCTCACCCAATAACAGACAGGGTGCCTGCTCTAATGCCAATTGAAATTCTGGCAGGTATGGTAACAGGCAATAAAACAGAGCACGATGGTTTGCAAAACAGAGCACAAAGATGCAGGTTCAGAAGCAGCAAATAAAAGTGCAGAAAAGTAAAGAACACAGATATTTGTTAACCCAGTTCGGTGTAAATACCACCTACGTCTGGAGGATACCAATCCAGGAAGGAAATCCACTATGAGGAATTAATCCTAAGACTCAAGACACAGACCCCCTGTTCCTAGTCTTCTGACTTAATCTCCACTAGTCTGATTTCTACCCAACACCTGAGTATAAGAAACCCCCTTCTTACTTCCTATTCAAGTAACAACCCAGTTACTAACAACTTCTGAATAACAACCCAGTTTATGAAGACAACTTCAATAAAACAAAAACATCATTCGTACTTAAAAGCTTAGAATGATTTACAACTCAACACTTCTAAACCAACTCAGATGAGTGGTGTACAATAAAAGCCTAAGCTTACAAAACTCAAAAACTCTTAAAAACTCTAAGACTCAATTTTCTAGTTTTTGATTAACACTTCAATAAGCAGAACGTCTTCCTTTATATAGACTTCAGCACAATTCTGAACACAATCTTCAATTGATATGATTCTGAAATTCTTCAAAGGCTCATTAAGGAAACAAATATTTCTGAATCAAATAATGCAAAGATCCTTCAGCAAATATATTCAATCATAAAAACAACGCTAATCTTCAATAGGATCTTC
Source organism: Medicago ruthenica (assembly GCA_018208015.1). Lineage (NCBI taxonomy): Eukaryota > Viridiplantae > Streptophyta > Magnoliopsida > Fabales > Fabaceae > Medicago > Medicago ruthenica. The sequence goes on from CM031378.1 coordinate 45,810,861, forward strand.
AACAAATCAATCAACCTTCTAGAAACCAAATGCCTGAATAAATCTTTGATAAATCTTCAATAGATACGCACAGAAAGAATCAGATAGAAAGCAAAAATCCAGCTACTAAAAACAGCTTCTGAAGTTCAGCTTCTGAAGGTCAACGCTGGTCAACGTCTAAAGCTCAGCTTCTGAAGGTCAACGCTGGTCAACGTCTGAACAGTGCGTCAGAAGACCTGTTCAGCGTCTGAAGGCCATTTCTGCGTTTGAAGGTCCAATCTGTGTCTGAGGGCCATTTCAGCTTCTGAACCTCCTCAAAACCAATTACTTGCTTCTGAAGACTTCTTAAACAACTGGAGACGCATTGCTTGAGCACTTTGATTTTACCAAACAATGTAGCCAACCTCAAATAACCAACAGCAGGCATAGATGTGTTTCTACAACCTTTAATTGATGATTTGAAGAGGTTGTGGATTGGAGAATGGACTTACGATATTTCAACCAAAAAAAAATTTCTAATGAAAGCATCTTTGATGTGGACAATTAACGATTTTCTAGCGTATGGCAAGTTGTCTGGTTGGAATACTTCGAACCTCGAACCCATGAGAAAAGGAATATCAAATAGTTTAAGAATATATGGTAAGGAAGTGATTCTAGCGCATTAAGTTTGAAACATTGGAAGTTATCCCTAAAATGGTAGTTAGACTATTTTAGCTCAGTAACATCAAGTATACTTGAAGAATAAGTTTAGTCTAAAGAGAATTGAGCATGAGATAGCAGCAGTGCAGGTTGCACTCGTAAGATGAAATTGGTGAGTTGCAGCATTGATCAGAAGCGATAATGCTGTGGCAAATGAGTTTAATTTCATGTTGTACCAATGTCATGTCAAGATATCTTAGCTGAAGAGTTCGGAAAGTCTTGAACTTAATGTTCGCCAGTAAAGGAAGGAGAACTTTTAAGCAGATTAAAAGTCACTCGTAGTCTACAGTAAAGGGGCTACGTAAGTTCAGATTTTGATTAAAGGATTAAAGATTAAGTGTGCTATTTTTGGTAGCAATCAAGTAGAGTTTTCTTTTGAAAACAAGGATCTTGAACTCAGCGTCCAAAATGAGAAATAAGTTGTGATGCTGATAGAATGTAACAATAATTTATGGGTTGTGATATACTCAAGAAATAAACCCGAGTAACGTTGGCGGGGCAAACCTGGCAAGCCAGTTGAAAGGCAAATCCCGGATGTTACAAGGTAAGTTAAGAGTAAAATAAAAGATTCCTAATTGATGTGGTGGTGTCTCAAATATGTTAAGATTAAGAATGATGTCCCGCTAGTTGGACAATGATGATGCGATGTACTATGTACCCGTTAGTAGTGTACATGTACTCTAACATAGATGTAAATTAAGTGCTATGAAATATGCTATATGATGTTATGTGAGACGACTTATACCACTCATCACTTGGACTGAACTCCTATGAGTTTTGGATTTATTAGTATAGAGAATATTTATGCTACAGCAAGAAAACGAGAACAAGTAGTGACAAGAACGATGGGAGATTGGCAAACTCCCATTATGAAGAATGATTTCTAAGTTATTAAGATAAATGACATCGTAGACCAATTGGAGCGGAGCAGGAATAATCTGTAAGAATTCCGCAAATCTTTGAGATATTCATAGTGAAGGTAATGATTGCGATTGTGATAAGTAGCACATCGTGATGTCAGGAAGAAAGGAGCAGGTGCTAGAGGTGAAACTCCTGCTTATACTTAGAATAATAATGAAGTGGGAATGATCCTTGCATTCGCATGTGAGTATACTATATCAGATGTTCGGTGTAATAAAGACTCTATATGGTAAGGTACGATATAGGTCTATGAGTAAGATGTCGTCGTATGGGACGAAAGATAAAGATAAGAATTCATTGGAATTAGTTGCAGTACAACAAACCCCTGAAGAGTGAAAATATTCAAGGAGGATAAGATTATCCAGTAAAGTATTTGAGGTTTAGTAACCTTAAGTTGGAATTGTAAGAAGTGAGCCGAACAAAGAACATAGTCAAGTGAATTGGATAAGATGGTTCAGACAATCACATATTCTATTTCGTAAGAGTTATGTAATAACATCAAGCCTTTCAGTCAAAGGAGAGATTCCCGAATACCTTCGAATTAAAGAGTTGGAAACCATGGGATTCCGATAAACACGTTAAGCAGAGATTTGGCTAATAGGGAAACTAAGTATTAAGAATCTTTTAATATGTGATTTCAAGATGGATTCTAAATTTCGAGGACGAAATTTCTTTAAGGGGGGTAGATTGTAATATCCCGCTTATGAGTATCAGTTATTAGTGTTGGAAACTTATTTAGCAAGCATGGCAATTTAGTAATTTGTGGCAATGGCAAAATGGATATTATTTGAAATGGGAAGATTTGTTTAAAATAGGAACACAAGATATTTTCCAATCATTTTCTCCCATTCTCTCTACTCTTCTCTCACGCCACCCTCTCCTCCTCCTCACCTCAATCTTCACTTAATCATCCTCCTATATGGTCAATTCAAGAGCAAGCATCAAATTTGGGAACTCTTGAACCATTGGGAGTCAAGGAAACAAGAAAGGAGAAAGGAATTGGAAGCTAGGGTTTGGCAAGGAATTAAGGAAACAAGATGGATCAAGCTAGGGTTTGGTGATTGGAAGCTTGACAAGGATCAAAGCTAGCTAAATCAAGGTGAGCTCCCTATGAATTTTACCCCTTTTTGGGTAGTTTTATGGTTTAGAGAGGAAAGGAATTCATGAATGATTTTAAGCTAGATTTGTATAAGTTAGTTTCCCTTTTGTTAATACATGATATGCTATGATCTTATGTGTTAAAAACCTTTGATTTTGATGTATAAATGCTTGCTGAACTGTGTTGGAATGGAAAACTCGTTTTTGAACTTTCTGGAACAGCTACAGGGCCTGGCACCCCTGGATTTATCGTGCCACGATGGCACCCATCGTGCCATGATCATAAGGATCAGCATGCCATCATGCCACGATGGGATCCTGTCGTGCCACGATGGAGGCAGAATGCCACTCCATTTTTGGAAACTTATTTTAATGCCATAAACCATCCGCACAATGCCAGTATGCCTTTATGCATTTAGTAATGTAAGAATGGATCATAGTATACCTTGTATTAGCATGAGAGTGGGGTTAGAAACTTAACATAACATTGAGGTTTAACCTCTTAAGAATCAAGTGTCATTATGACAATGGGTAGATTAAACCCTAAGTTATCAAGTAAGATAGAGGGGCTTAGTTCCCAACCATTAGATAATGGCTTATGATAACAATAAGTCGAGAACCTTTATAGGTTAAAGAGATTAAGATGGTACTTATCATGTACTAAGCACAAGAATGATATATGCTTATAGTTAAGAACCTCTAATAGGTTAAGCTTTACAGAATGCATTAGATATGCACAAGAAATATGAAACGTAATAGATATGCTTATGAACGAAAGTTAAGAATTAAATGATAAAGATTATACGTGTTCATCAGACTCCGGATTATGCCGGATGGGATTTCTCCGAAAGGGTTATCCACACGTAAGTTATAAGACTATTATTTTTAAAGAATGAGAATTAATTATAAGAAGGGCTTGATGTGTCTCTCGTATGCTCGTCAGTTAGTATACGAGGGGTTCCTGTGAAGTTACCGCCTTTAATGGCAGCCGGAACGGTGAAGTTACCGCTCGTGAGGGCAGCTGCACATCCAAGTCTGAAAAGTAATGTGTCTCCTGTCTGCTCGTTAGTTAGTATACAGGGGGTCCCCGTGAAGTTACCGCCTTAAATGGCAGCTGGGACGGTGAAGTTACCGCTCGCGAGAGCAGCCACACAAAGAAAGAGGAGTCCGGTGTTAGCCTGATATGATAGGAATTTTCACCGGTAAGAAGGGAGATGTACTTCGGGGTTACTCCACCCGGATGCACTCCGTAAAATGAACCAAGATAATGATTGTTTGTTCAACGCTAACTTCTAACTTAACGTTATAAGAAAGATGGATACGAATATGAATATGATTATGTAAATGTATTATGTACTAAGAGATGTGACTAGTAGTCATCAGACAACAGAAAGTGATCATAGACTTCCCCCTCGATCACTAAGCATAAGATTATGTACATGAAAAGTATAAGTTAAGGTAAAGACATAAAGCGATCCTAGGTTTCCCCTTGATCGCTAGATATGTAGAGAATGACGGCGATCGTAGGTATCCCCAAGATTGCCAAGAGTAGGCACGGCGACCCTAGGTTTCCCCCGTGGTTGCCAACAGTAGGTTGGGCTGGAGCTCAATGAGACATTATGTCTCATCCCATTCCTTCTGGTGCAGGTTTTTCAGGTAAGCAAGAGATGTTCATGAAGATCTTCAGGAAGACGCTGGATGGAGTGCAGTTGCTCGTCATGGACAAACTGAGGAAGTTTACAGATTGCATAAGTATATGAAAATGTATTTTGATGATATTTGGATAACTGTATAAACGAGCCAATTGTACTCATTCAGTAGTTTTGTATATATTATTATTATTGAAAATTTTAATGTACCCAGTATCAGATTAATGCACATGCTAAATATTCTAGATAATTTAGTATGGGTGTTACAAGAAGAAGTTTGGACAAGAGTTTGTGATTATCCAAAAGTCACTGATTTTGGCCAAACTATCCCAATACCAGGATACGGAGTTGACCACAACTGGACTAAACAAAGTATATTTTGGGACCTCCCATATTGGAAAGATAACTTGCTCATACATAATCTTGATGTAATGCACATTGAGAAGAATTTTTTTGACAACATATTTAACACAATGATGGATGTCAAAGGAAAAACGAAAGATAATGAGAAAGCCAGGAAAGATTTAGAACTGTATTTTAAAAGAAGGGACTTGGAGTTAAAACCTCAACCGAATGGAAAGTTGTTGAAACCCAAGGCAATCTACACTCTAACTTCCAAAGAAGCAAAATCAGTTTGTCAGTGGTTGAAGGATTTGAGAATGCCTGACATATATTCTTCTAACTTGGGCAGGTGTGCCGATGTTAAAACTGGAAGGTTACATGGGATGAAAAGTCATGATTGTCATGTCTTCATGGAGAACTTAATCCTAAGTGCGGTTAGTTCACTGCCCACCCATGTGTTAAACCCACTCACTAAGATTAGTCAATTTTTTAAAAATATGTGTGCTTCAACTTTGAGAGTCGATGAACTTGATAAATTGGACAAGATAATTCCAATCATACTCTGTCAGCTGGAGCAAATTTTTCCCCCGGGTTTTTTTGACTCTATGGAACATCTTCCGGTTCATCTGCCATATGAGGCTAAGCTTGGCGGGCCTGTTCAATATAGGTGGATGTACCCGTTTGAAAGATTTATGGGTGACTCAAAACGAGCAGTTAAAAATAGGGCTAAAGTTGAAGGATCAATATGTGCTGTTTACATTCACAAGGAAACCTCATACTTTCTCAGTCATTACTTCATCGACCGTGTGCTTATTCCAACTACTACAAGAAATGATGTTGTTGTTGAAAATGAAAGGGATCCGTCGACCTTATCAGTTTTCAATCTACCTGGTCGTCCCTCTGGCAAGGCGAGTGAACATTGGATGGCAGATCAGAAAGAGTATCGATCAGCTCATGTTCATGTGTTGATTAATTGCGCAGAGGTTAAACCATACCTTGAGTAAGTAAAACAAAACTATTACTTTTTACTAGGACATTAAGTTAAAACACGTCTAACTTTGACTTAAATTTTGGTGTAGGGAATTTAAGACCTTTTATGAAGAATTTGGTGATGATTCGCCTGGTTATATACATGAATATTTTCCCAGTTGGTTTAAACAACAAGTATACAATGACGAGCCAACCGAAGAAATCATTCGTTTAAGAGGTTTATCTCAAGGTCCTTTACAATGTGCCACTGAATATCATACATACTTCGTGAATGGATATAAATTTCATACTCATTCATGGAGTGAGGGGAAGAAGACATATAACAGTGGTGTATACGTAAAAGGAGTTACGGAAGGAGGTGAAGATGACTTCTATGGCGTGATCAAACACGTTTACGAGTTGTTTTACAATCAGGATAAAGTGGTGTTGTTTTATTGTGACTGGTTTGATCCGTCACCTAGATGGACAAAAATTAACAAAATAAGCAACAATGTTGACATTCGTATGGACAAAAAATATAATGTTTATGACCCGTTTATCATGGCACATAACGTTAGGCAAGTGTACTATGTTCCTTATCCCCCAACGCAACAACGCAAACGAGGATGGTCAGTTGCAATCAAAACAAAGCGAAGGGGTCGCATTGAGACTGAAGAATCAATTGATGAAGTTGAACAAATTGATGAAATTTCACATGTTAATGAGATAATTGGAGTTGAGCAAGTTACAGGTTGGCGTGATTCACAAGTTGAAGGGGATCATGTTGATCCTACTGTTTTGTTGACTCCTAATGAAGATGAAAATGATGAGGATGATGTTGATTCTGAAGAGAAAAATATTGATGAAGGGAATCATGATGAAGGGGATCAAGTCGATGAAAGTGTTTTTGGATTATAATTGATGTATTGTTGTATTGTTATAATTGATGTATTGTTCTAATTGTAATGATTTTAATTTCAAAATGGATGAATATTAGTGTTAATTAGTGTTATGATGATTTATTGTTTACATAAGAGCATTTTCTGTTATTGATAAATAGTCAGCAATGCCTCCGAGGATTGAGGATAAGAGCAAGAGCAAAGCCCGCAGGAGGCGGTATGTTACTCAAGTTGTGGACCCAGCCACACAAGCCAGATTAACCCCAATGCCTCCCACACCTACTGTATCTTCTAGCCAGGGATCGACTGGGTCCTCCCAGGCTAGTGCAGCTGCTCCTCCTATAGCTCCACCTTTCTCGTCACCATCTTTCTCGTCATCTCCTTACCTTTTCCCTCAGGGACCTCCGGGATATCATTTTGGGTCTTCACCTTCCTTTCCCTACCCTGCGGGCTATCCCTTCCCGTATCCAATCCCACCACAAACCCAACTTCAAAACACACCACAACCACAAAACACACCACAACTACAAAACCCACCACAACCCGAGCAAGAAAATGTGGTCGAAGAGGATGGTGCAGGCCAGATGGATGGTGGTGGAGAGGTGGTGCATGCCGTTGATGAGCCAGAAGTTTATCCCACAGATAATCGGAATCGCTTTATCTTAAAGCCTAGTGGGAACTCGTAAGTATTATCATAATTCGTACATAGTTCAATTTTAATAATTTTATGATTATTTTAAGTTTGATTATGAGTTTTTATTGTTTCAGCTTTTTGCCTTGCAAACCCACGGCGGAAGCTATCAGAGATATCATTCACAATTGCTATAATAGATTGTGGAAGACTTATGGTGATGTGGATGATGATGAGAAAGAGCGCTGGTTTAATCTCTTTCAGGTTAGTTTAAATATATATCATAATTTGTAATTTCATTTATATGCACATTTGTTATAGTATCCTAATTTTCTTTAATATGTTAACAAAAATGCAGGCTAAGTGTACTTGGGACGCCAGGTACTATGAAACAATGCGGCGTAATTTCCATATAAGAGCTGTTGCGCGTCTTTCAGATATACTTCGAAACTCCCGTGTTCGTTATGAGGAGAAAAAAAAAGCGGCCACATTGGATCGGGAGGGAGTTGATGAGCCAGTTGGTTGACTATTGGGCAACTGAGGAGTTCAAGTCAAAGTCTGAGAAAGCAAAGAAGAATCGGGCGTCGGAAAAGGGGGGGTGCATTCACACCGGTGGCTGCATAAGCAATGGAGAGCATGCTGAACGTTTGGTAAAAATAATAAACTTTTAAATATTTAAATTTGATTGTATTAAATCATTTTATTTATATTAATACTTTTATTTCTTGTGAAAAATAGGCCAGGAGGCTTGGGAGAGAGCCGTTTATTAACAAGCTTCACAACGAGACACACAGACATAAATCCGGACAATTTTGCTGATGAGAGTGCTAGGAAAGTTCAGGTAATATTTAATAAGTATATCGTAATTATTTGCTTTACATTTTATTATGTTTTAAAAACTAATTGTTATTTGTCATTAACTATTTTGTTGTTATTTATGCAGGAGGAGTATGATCGCCAGCTTGCTGAGGCTCTTTCTCAAGGGTCGACAGTTAATCATGGTTTGAGCCTCCGAACCTGGACCAAAGTTGCTGGCGATAAAACTAAAGGAAAGTTATATGACTGCCGGTAACTTAGCCGCTAACTACCGCAAGGGTATTGCAGCATCCCTCAGACTCACCCTGAATCATGGTGAAGGATCCTCCCACCAGCCTGAGCTGACCCTTGAGATGTGTGAGCTTATTCAAAGGTTGACACAAGAGCAGCTCACGCAACAAATGGCGAGTCACCAGGCTATTGTGCAAGATTTGCTTGAAAGGCAACGATCATATGAGGAGCAACTGGCCCAATTTAGGCAAGCACGGGCTGGAAGTTCTTCAGGTGAGCAATTTCAAGACCCCGCCCACACGGGCTGGGAGTTCTTCAGGTGAGCAATTGCAATTGCAAGCACGGGATGAGGTATATCGTTTATGTCTGAAAGGAAAGACAAAGTCAGGAGATGACCAATCAGTAAAGTAAGTAGGTGGTCTAATCCACAAGAGAAGTATCAACGTGAGATGGTTCTGCTATGGTAGCTACAAAGTTATTAAGGAACGAGATTGGCCAGGAGATTTAATTTGGTAATAGTTGTGTATTACTCCTATTCCAAAATGCGTTGTTTAAACCAGAGTTGTGCAGCGGAGAAGTAAATTGAGAATGAGTTAACGAACAATTCTAAGATGAAACTTACGGAACAAGGAGGCTTGTGAAGTTCTTGCCATGTAAATCGCAGGAAAGGTATTCAGTGCTCAGTTCTCGTAACAACATAATAGCAGTGAGCAGTGACGAATCGAACTTAGCATGAGTTCTAACAGGAAATTTTAAAAGTTAAGCTAAGGAAAATTTCAAACCTCAAAACTCAGGAGAAATTGAATTGAAGTAGTATAAGAGTATGTGGTAAGAACATGGAAGATGTTTTCCTACCAAGTTAAGTCTAAAGTAATTGAAGTCTCCGCTGGTATGGTAATCTAGCTATTTAGCTCAGTAACTTCAAGTGGACTCGAAGAGTAAGTTTAGCCATAAGAGAATTATGCATGAGGCAACATCAGTAAAGGTTGCACTTGCAAGATGATGTTTTGAATTTGAAGCATTGATCATAAATGACAATGCAGTAGCATATGAGTTTATTCCACATTGTACCCACGTTATGTCAACATGTCGCATGTACCAGGTTATGCTTAGTATTATATATACTTATCAGGCAAAGTTTATGCTACTCAGACAGTGCTGTAACATATTTTTAGTTATGTAAAATGTATCAGCAACCGTGGTACGCAGTGAGTAATGATTAAGTAGGAAGGTACTAATCAGAACAGGTTTGTTGATATTAAACATATCTTAGTTGAAGAGTTAGGAAATTCTTGAACTTAATGTTCACAGATAGGGAAAGAAGTATGTTTACACAGATCAGAAATCACTCGTAGTCTACAGTAAAGGGCTACGCAGGTTCAGGTTATAAATAAAGGATTAAGAGATTAAGTGCGCTATTTTGGTAGCGGTCAGAATAAAGTTTTCTTTTCGAAAACAAGGAGCATCTTTTGAACGATATAAGTTAAGTTGTAGACGGGATTCATGAGACCAGTTCTACTCACCCCGATACAACCAAGAAGTATCTTGAATGAGGCAAGATTGTCAGGATCCTAGTAAGGAGGAAAATTCCTAAGTCATTAGATACGCGTTGTCGTCGACTAGTTAAGGCGGAACACGAGTAGCCTATAAGATTTCTCGAGCCCTTAAGGATTCCTGCAGTGGGAATGGAAGCAATAATTATGGTTGTAATGAGTGTTACACCAGTATGTCAGAAGGAAAGGAGCAGGTACCATAAATGATGCCTCATCCTTGTATTTGGATAGTGAAGGTAGTTGCAGTAGTCTTTACTGCTGTTGGATATTTGAATGTTGGCTACATGTTTGCTAAAATCAAAATGTACAAGCAATGCGTCCTCAAAAGCTAATATGTGTATTCAGAAGCTGGAAACTGGATTTCAGAAGCTGGTACTGTTCATCAGAAGCTGAACTGGTCTTCAGACGCTGGTGCTGTTCATCAGACGCTGGGAGGGGCTTCAGACGCACTGTTCAGACGTTGACTTATGTTGACCTTCAGAAGCTGCCTTCAGACGTTGACTTCTGTTGACCTTCAGAAGCTGCATTTCAGAAGCTGAATTTCTGCGTTTGTTATGTTAATTATTTCAGTATCTTTTGAAGATTTGTTTGAAGATTTATCCAGGCTGATGTTTCTAGAAGGCTGATTAATTTGCGTGAAGATCTTGTTGAAGATTAGTTTCTTTTATTTATGAATATATTTTCAAAGGAATCTTTGCAAAATATATTTCGGAAATATATGTGCTTCTATTTGCTTCTAAAATAATTATGGGAGTATATCTTTGAAGATTTGGTTCAGAATTATATGTGTTGCTGAAGCCTATTTAAAGAGGACGCTGCTATTGAAGACGTTAATAAAAAAAAACCAGAAGTTGTCTTTAAAAATAGTCTTAAGTGTTTTTGAGTCTGTGAGCTGTTGCTCTGTTTTGTACACCACTCATCTGTTAGAGTTGGTTTAGTGTGTTTTGAGTTGTAATTCACTTAAAGCTTTTAAGCACAAGTGACTGTTTTGATGTTTTGAAGTGTGACTTCGTATTTGTTTGTTTAAGTGTCTGATAATCACTGGGCTGTGATTACTTGATTGGGAAGTAAGTGGGTTCTTATATCTAGGAGTTCCTAGGTAGAAGTCTATACGGGTAGTGATTAAGTGATAAGGCTGGAAAAACAGGGGTTGTGTCTTGAGTCTTAGAATTAATACTACTTAGTGGATTTCCTTCCTGGATTGGTATCCTCCAGATGTAGGTGAAGTTTGCACGGAACTGGGTTAACAGATAATTGTGTTCCTTTACTTTCTGTCTGTTTAATTTTCTGCTTCTGAACTATTGTTTTTCAGACTCTGTTTTTTAGTTCAGAACCAGTCCTGCTAGGAATTTCAATTGGTATCAGAGCAGGCGCCCTGCTTGTTATTGGGTGAGCTCCAGGGAAGGTTTTTCTGGCAAGAATGGATAAGGAATTTTTTCAATGTGATACTGAAGAAAGCATCAGGCAATTTGATAAAAATTTGAAGAGATTGGACAGAAAGTCAAGACCTAATGTCAAAGAACTGTACATCAGAACTGAAGAAGTGTGCAAGGAACTAGAAAATCAGAAGAAGACTATCAGTCAACTTCAGGCTGAAAGAAGTGAACACTTGGGACAAATTTCTGATCTCAAAGATGAGGTAATCCATTTGAACTCTCAACTTGAACATTTGAAGAAACAGGTCAGAATGTTGAAAAGTCAAAACCAAGGGAAACCAAGTGGTAGTGGATTTGATGATAGGACCTTGAACAATAAAAAGCAACATCCAGTTAAAAGGTTCACTACAGCTGTTAAATCATGTGATCCAATGAAACATCAGAACCAAACTCAGGGATCTAAAGACAAGAAGACATCTCATCCTTGGGTATGTCATCATTGTGGTAAAAAAGGACACATTAAACATTTTTTTTACAAGCTGCATGGATACCCCAAGCATTTTCAACACAGAAAAGTGGTACCAGCTGTGAACAAAAGCAAGGTGAAGAAGGAATGGAGACCCAAACTCAAGGTTGTTTATCACCCTGAGTCTACCCCATCCAAGTCTGATGGTGGTTCTGAGGTAGGCTCTAATGTGGGTTCTGATGATGGTTCTGATGACCCTGTGAAAACCAGTCAAGAAAAGACTCCTGGAAAGTCTGCCTGTAAGTTTGTTGTTGTGTCACCTTCTGACAATTTGCAAGAGAAGGAGACTGATGAGAATTCCCAGGATACTGTGTCTGACCAAGAAGTTCAAGAAGTTAGTTCTGACATAGGTTCTGATGTGGAGTCTGATGTTGAACTCATTGGAAATAGGCTTGAACAAAGTGTAGCAAAGAGACTGGATCCTAGTGAATCTGAGGATGATGCTAACATCAGACTCTCTGTGCAGAAGAGGATTGTTAGACTTCAGAAGAAGATGGCTAGGAAGAAAGTTCTGAATGTGCCTGAGGCACACATCAACTGAGCAGCTTCTGGTGTTGTGTCTAATGAAGACTAAGGAACTTTTGATGCTGAGTCTGAAGACTGTCAAGAGTGTGACTGTTGTCTGAGTTTTCTGTTTGTGTTTCTGATCTGCAATTGTGCTGTTCTCTGTAGTTTTGTCTTCTTCTTCTGTGTGTGGATGCTGGTTGGTTCTGATCCTGATGCTGGTGTTGTGCTGAGTTCTGTGCTGATTAGTTTGTTTGCTTTTCTGTGATGTGCTTATGCTCTGTTACTTCTGTTTCTTGCTCCTGGTGTTTGCTAGTTGTTTTGTCAACATTGTTTGGCTAAAAAGGGGGAGAAATATGTGTTTGTTTCAGAAGTTGTTCAACAATTCAGGGGGAGTTCCTGAATGTATGTTTCAGGGGGAGTTCCTGAATGTTTGTTTCAGGGGGAGTTCCTGAATGTCTGTTTCAGGGGGAGTTCCTGAGTGATGTGTTTCAAGGAGGAGAAGCTGTACCTCAGAAACTGCTGTTGTATGTTGCAGGGGGAGTGTTTTGTGTGAAATTGAGTGAATTGTTCCGCTGCTGACTCTGCTACATATGTGTAGTTCTTCATGGTTGAATACTTTTGTTGAGTGAAAAACTTGTCTTTGTGGACAATTTGATTTTAGCCAAAAATTTGCCAAAGGGGGAGATTGTTGGATATTTGAATGTTGGCTACATGTTTGCTAAAATCAAAATGTACAAGCAATGCGTCCTCAGAAGCTAATATGTGTATTCAGAAGCTGGAAACTGGATTTCAGAAGCTGGTACTGTTCATCAGACGCTGGGAGGGGCTTCAAACGCACTGTTCAGACGTTGACTTCTGTTGACCTTCAGAAGTTGCCTTCAGACGTTGACTTCTGTTGACCTTCAGAAGCTGCATTTCAGAAGCTGAATTTCTGCGTTTGTTATGTTAATTATTTCAGTATCTTTTGAAGATTTGTTTGAAGATTTATCCAGGCTGATGTTTCTAGAAGGCTGATTAATTTGCGTGAAGATCTTGTTGAAGATTAGTTTCTTTTATTTATGAATATATTTTCAAAGGAATCTTTGAAAAATATATTTCAGAAATATATGTGCTTCTATTTGCTTCTAAAATAATTCTGGGAGTATATCTTTGAGGATTTGGTTCAGAATTATATGTGTTGCTGAAGCCTATTTAAAGAGGACGCTGCTATTGAAGACTTTAATAAAAAAACCAGAAGTTGTCTTTAAAAAGAGTCTTAAGTGTTTTTGAGTCTGTGAGTTGTTGCTCTGTTTTGTACACCACTCATCTGTTAGAGTTGGTTTAGTGTGTTTTGAGTTGTAATTCACTTAAAGCTTTTAAGCACAAGTGACTATTTTGATGTTTTGAAGTGTGACTTCGTATTTGTTTGTTTAAGTGTGATAATCACTGGGCTGTGATTACTTGATTGGGAAGTAAGTGGGTTCTTATATCTAGGAGTTCCTAGGTAGAAGTCTATACGGGTAGTGATTAAGTGATAAGGCTGGAAAAACAGGGGTTGTGTCTTGAGTCTTAGAATTAATACTACTTAGTGGATTTCCTTCCTGGATTGGTATCCTCCAGATGTTGAGTATTTAGAAGTTGGCTGCATGTTTTGGTAAATTCAATGTGTTCAAGCAAATCATCTCCATGTGCTTAAGAAGTCTTCAGAAGTAAGAAATCGTATTTGAGGTGGTTCAGAAGCTGAAAATGCCTTCAGAAGCTGTTTTGGGCCTTCATACTCTGAATGGGCCTTCAGACTCTGGAACAGTGATGAAGACAAAAAAGGGGTAATTTTGATTTTAATGTATCTGTGAATAATGGAGGAAAATTTTGGTATTAAGGTTAAAGAATGATGGAAATAGACAGAAAATGGTAACCAAACAAATTCCCAATCCAAGGAAGATGTTTAGCTTGGTAGAGGATCGCCACCAGAAACGTGGTTTCTTGATAAGATCAATTAATGGTTCAATCCAGAACCAAAAAGAAGCAAAGCTTCCAAATTCACATAAAGTGATTTTCTTTATCAAAATTCAACTCCCTACATATCATTTTCGATGCTCTATTTATATGAGCTTATTACATGATGATATTGATTGTAAAACTCCAGGAAAATGAAAGGAAATGCAGCCACTAATTGCAATAATGTTTGGGTGGCTGATTAATGAAAATAAAAGTGAAATTCTGGCCAGGCAATACTTAAGAGATACTAACAGGTTCTGATTAAAACTGGTTCTGAACCTAACAGGTTCTGAACATAACTTAGCACAATATAAATGCAAATAATCAGCAGGAATATAAAGTGCAGGAAAGCTAAAAACACACAAGGTTTGTTAACCCAGTTTGGAGTAAACACCTCCTACTCTGGGGGATACCAATCCAGGAAGGAAATCCACTATAAGATTTAACCCAAAGACTCAAGACACTGACTCCCAGTTCCCAGCCTTAGCAATTAAACTCCTCCTAGTCAGACTTCTACCCAACTCTGAGTATTAGAATCCTCTAACTTCCTATTCAAGCAACTAAACTCAGCTACTTGAACAACCCTTAACAATCCCCTGTTTTTGAACACAATTTAAATGACAACACTTCATTCGTACCTAAAGGCTTAGAATGAATTACAACTCAGTAAAAACTCTAAACCAACTCAAACAATGAGTGGTGCACAAAGAAATCTCTAAGTTAAAAACACAGACTCAATTTTCTGAAATATAACTCTAAATTCCTCTCTCTTGAAAGCAGCAGCACTCCTCCTTATATAGTCCTCAGTCTTGCCGCATAAATAACAAACTAATCTTCTGATTTGATTTGTTACTGAAATAAGATTGGTCCAATAATGTAACAAATAAAACTGCATTGAATCTTTTAAAGATTATAACAGGAAAATATGAATTTCATATCTTTGAACCAAATCTTCAATAAAATCTTCTCCAAATAAATCAGCATTCTAGAAGCCATATGCGTGGATAAATCCTCAATAAATCTTGCAAAGATTCGCATAGAAAAACCTTGAAAATAACCAGCTTCTGATGAAGTCAACTTAAGTCAATGCTGGCTTCAGAACCTGAAATCAGCTTCTGAACTTCTACAGTGCTTTCAGCTTCTGATGACCTTTTCAGCTTCTGAATGGCTTCAAAACACAAAACTTGCAACTGAAGAAATGTTTCAAATATGGAGATGCTTCTATTCAATACTTTGGTTTTGCCAAAACATGCAGCCAACACCAAAAGACTCAACAATCTCCCCCTTTGGAAATTTTTTGGCTAAAACCATCCAAGTTCTTCACTCTCCCTTATAATCAACTCAGCAATGAAGAACTCCACAAAAACATATCATAGCATAAACATAAGCAGGACACAGCTATGAATAACACAAACCAGCTTCAGTTCTACAAAACATCACAGCTACTGAAGCACACAACAACCAAGTACTGATCAACTTCTGATCACAACCATGGTATCAGAGCTACTGATCAACTCCTGATCATAACAAACTCCCCCTGAAACTTCTCAAAACACATAAACAAACACTCCAGCTTCACAACACTCCCCCTGCAACTCAGCTTCTCATACAAACTCCCCCTTACAACTGAACTACAGAGAAATGTTATCAGAGCATATCAGAAGCACACTTCAGGACCACTGAAACACTCAGGATCATAACAATCTTGTACTCCCCCTGAGACACATATTCCCCCTTGATCATATCTGGACATATATTGCTTGGTATCATAGCAAAACTAGTCACCTTCTGAATTAATGACACACTTTCTGAACCACACTGACAGCTTAACATCTGAAATGCAGCAATATATCTTCTAATTCTTGGTATCAGAGCCAACACAGTGCATAAGATTTTCTCCCCCTTTTTAGCCACAAAATTCTGACAAATCTCAGACTTCAAATAGGGAAGGAAAACTGCACAAACATCTTCAACTATTATCCCAGTTTGAACTTCAGACTTAGTATCAAAAACAGCATCACACTTAGCACTAACAAAGATGGCAGGTACTCTATCTTCCTCACATCCAGTTTGCTTTAATTGCTAGAATTCTTCAAATAAGCACACACCTAACTTGCTCCTTAAGTTTTCAAACTGTTTAGCATCCAAGGCCTTTGTGAATATGTCAGCAACTTGTTCTTCAGTAGCTACATGTTCCAGCTGAATGACTTTATCCTCCACAAGGTTTCTGATAAAATGATGTCTGATGTCTATGTGTTTGGTTCTGCTGTGCTGAATTGGATTCTTAGAGATGTTGATGGCACTCAAATTGTCACAAAACAATGTCATAGTTCTTTGTTCAATGTTGTACTCCTCCAGCATCTGCTTCATCCACACAAATTGTGAGCAACTACTTCCAGCAGCAATATACTCAGCCTCAGCAGTTGATAATGACACACAGTTTTGTTTCTTGCTGAACCATGAAATCAAGTTATTTCCTAAGAAGAAACAACCTCCTGAAGTGCTCTTTTTGTCATCAGCACTTCCAGCCCAGTCAGCATCACAAAATCCCATAATTCAGAACTTGAACTGTGTGAATACATGATTCCATAGTCACTTGTGCTATTCATATACTTCAGGATCCTTTTAACTTGTGTCAGATGACTCATCTTAGGATCAGCTTGGTATCTTGCACATACTCCAACAGCATAAGTGATGTCAGGTCTGCTTGCAGTTAAATACAATAGGCTCCCAATCATGCTTCTGTACTGACTTTGGTCTACTGAAACTCCATGTTCATCCTTAGTTAACTTCAGGTGAGTAGCAGTTGGTGTCCTTTTGTGAGCAGCAGATTCCAATCCAAATTTCTTCACTATGTTCTTGGCATACTTACTTTGAGAAATGAAGATTGTATCTTCCATTTGCTTGACTTGTAGACCAAGAAAGTATGTCAGCTCACCAACTAGACTCATTTCAAACTCTGACTACATTTGTTGAACAAACAGTTTGACCATCTTCTGAGACATCCCTCCAAACACTATATCATCCACATAAATCTGAGCAATCATCAGACTCCCATTTTCATCTTTCACAAACAAAGTCTTATCAGAACCTCTTTTTCTGTAACCTTGAGCCACAAGAAACTGAGTCAGCCTGTCATACCATGCCCTTGGTGCTTGCTTCAATCCATATAAAGCCTTCTTTAACTTGTACACATGTTCTGGAAACTTAGGATCCACAAAACCCTTAGGCTGTTCAACATATACCTCTTCTTGCAAATATCCATTCAGAAATGCACTCTTCACATCCATCTGGAACAATTTGAACTTGAGAATGCAGGAAACACCCAACAGTAGTCTGATGGACTCTAGTTTGGCCACAGGTGCAAAGGTCTCATCAAAATCAAGTCCCTCAACTTGAGTATAACCCTGAGCAACCAACCTTGCCTTGTTTCTGACTACAGTACCATTTTCATCTGTTTTATTCTTGAATATCCACTTAGTCCCAATCACATTCAGCCCTTCAGGTCTTGGAACTAGATCCCACACTTCACTCCTTTTGAATTGATTCAACTCATCTTGCATTGCTTCAATCCAAAATTCATCAGTTAGAGCTTCTTTCACATTTTTAGGCTCAACCTTTGATACAAAGCATGAATCAGTAGCAGCAGCATCTGATCTCCTGGTTCTTACACCTTGATCTAAGCTTCCAATGATTAAGTCTTTAGGATGATCCTTCTGAACTCTAACTGATGGCCCTTTACCATTTGGAACTTGATCTGGTTGATCTTCTGCTTCTTCAGACTCTGAATGCTTTTCTGCTTCTGAAGTTTGTTCTTCTGAGGCTTCAGGCTCTGGAACAACTTCAGGCTCATTCTTTTCATTCTCAGCAGACAAATCATCAATAACCACATTTATGGACTCCATCACAACCTTGGTTCTGGAATTAAACACCCTGTAAGCTCTGCTGTTCACTGAATAACCCAGGAATATGCCCTCATCAGATTTAGGATCCAGTTTTCTTCTATTCTCTCTGTCAGCCAAGATATAGCATCTGCTCCCAAAAACATGGAAATATTTCACAGTTGGCTTCCTCCCTTTCCACAATTCATACAGAGTAGATGTTGTTCCCTTTTTCAAAGTGACTCTATTGTGTATGTAACATGTTGTGTTCATTGCTTCAGCCCAAAACCTATATGGCAGCTTCTTAGCATGCAGCATAACCCTTGCACATTCTGCTAAAGTCCTGTTCTTCCTCTCAACTACACCATTTTGCTGAGGTGTGATAGGTGCAGAAAACTTATGCTTTATACCTTCAGAAGCACAAAATTCTGAAAAGCTCTTGTTTTCAAATTCTTTGCCATGATCACTTCTAATTCTGACTATGCCATAGTCTTTTTCTCTTTGTAATTGAATGCACAGGTCTTTAAATACTTCAAAAGTATCAGACTTCTCTCTAACAAAACTGATCCATGTATATCTTGAGTAGTCATCTACCATTACAAAAGCATACCTCTTTCCTCCAATACTTTCTACTTGCATAGGCCCCATTAAATCCATATGAATAAGTTCTAGTACTTTGGTAGTTACCTGGTGAACTAATCTGAGATGAGACTTTCTTGTTTGTTTACCAATCTGACAATCACCACAAACACTGTCCTCATTGATCTTCAGATTAGGCACACCTCTGATAGCTTCAGTACTTAGGATTTTCTTCATGCCTTTCAAATGCAAATGTCCTAGTTTCTGGTGCCAGAGTTTGACTTCCTCTTCTGAGCTCATAAGACAAGAAGTCAGACTTCTTTCTTCTTCAGAAACCCACAAATAACAATTGTCTTTGGATCTGCAGCCCCTCATCTGAGTTTTTCCATCCTGATCAGTAACAATACACTCCTGCTTGTTGAAATTAACTTTCAAATCCTGATCACACAGCTGGCTAATACTGATCAGATTAGAGGTTAATCCTTCCACCAGTAGCACATCATTAAGTCTGGGCAAACCTTCTCTGATCAAATCTCCAATACCCAGAATCTGACCTTTTACACCATCTCCAAATGTCACATAACTTCTGGAGTATGATCTGATATTGCTCAGCAGCTTCTTCACACTAGTCATGTGCCTTGAACACCCACTATCAAAATACCAGTCTTCTTTTGAAGTGGCTCTCAGTGAAGTATG
Source organism: Medicago ruthenica (assembly GCA_018208015.1). Classification (NCBI taxonomy): domain Eukaryota; kingdom Viridiplantae; phylum Streptophyta; class Magnoliopsida; order Fabales; family Fabaceae; genus Medicago; species Medicago ruthenica. The sequence goes on from CM031378.1 coordinate 45,830,190, forward strand.
AGCAATCAAGCCTACATTTTGAACTTTGGGCTTCCACACCTTCTGAACATTGTGTCTGATAGTAGCTGGTTCCACTTTTCTATACTGAAAATGTTCAGGATAGCCATAAAGTTTGAAGCAGAATTGTTTGATATGCCCTTTCTTTCCACAATGATGACAGATCCATGGATGATTTCTCCTTCTTCTGTTTCTGAAAAATTTCTGGGGTTGCTTCTGAGGTAGCATCTGAACTTGCTTCTGACCTTGCATCTGAGGTCTCTTTTGAGCTTGCTTCTGAGCTTGCATCAGGGCTTGTTTCTGAGGTCTCTTCTTAGATGTTCCAATCATAGAATCATCAGTCTTAGTGGCAGGAACAAAATTCATCTGTTTAGGAATCTGAGTCTGATCAACAAAGCCTAAACCAGTTTTTCCTTGTTGTTGATTCCCCAAAATGTCCTCCAACTTATCAGTAGCAGTATTCATCATTCTAACCTGCTTTTTCATATGTTCAAGTTGGGAATTTAACTGGTTCACTTCTTCTTTTAAATCTGAATTCTGCACAAGAAGTTCTCCTTTTTCAGCCTCCAGTTGAAAAATAGTCTCCTTCTGATCCAGAACTTGTTTGTAAACCTCAACACTTCTGGTATACAGCTTCCTATAGTTGACAGCTAGTTCATCATATGAGGTTTTAGCAGCTTCAGACACAGATGAGGCTTCAGACTCTAAGTCAGACTCTGAAAAGGTCTCAGACTCTAAAACAGCTTCCTTCTTCAAGATAGCTCCTGACCTCACTACTAGACCAGTATCACACATGCCAGATTCACTTCCAGCATCTTCTTCAGAATCATCATCAGACCATGCAACAACTAGGCTCTTCTTCTGTTTCTTAAGGAAAGTAGGACATTCAGATTTGATATGCCCATAGCCCTCACACTCATAGCACTGCACACCTTTAGCTTGATTACTTTTCTCCTCAGACTTGGTCTTCTTCTCATCAGTTTGTTGTTTTTTGTTATTGAATCTGAAATTCTGACCTTTGGCTTTGGCTTTTCTGTTAACATTCTTCAGAATCTTGTTGAATTGTTTTCCCAGCAACACTAGAGCTTCTGATAAGTCATCCTCATCAGACTCTTGTTGATCATCAGCTTCAGCATTCACAGTAAAAGCCATACCTTTCCCTTTCTTATCAGGCTGTTTGCAGAATGCAGTCTCAAAATTTAACAAAGACCCAATCAGCTCCTCAACCTTCATAGCAGAAATATCATGAGCTTCCTCAATTGCAGTGACCTTCATGTCAAATCTTCTGGGCAGGGACCTGAGGATTTTTCTGACTAACTTCTCATCAGTCATCTTTTCTCCAAGTGAATCAAAAGAATTTGCCATGTCCAGCACATTCATGTAAAAATCCTGAATAGATTCATCTTCCTTCATCTTCAGGTTCTCAAATTTGGTGGTCAGCAGCTGCAATCTGGACATCTTCACCTTAGAAGTTCCTTCATGAGTGGTTTTCAGAATTTCCCAAGCATCCTTAGCCACAGTACATTGTTTGATAAGTCTGAACATGTTTTGGTCCACACCATTAAAGATTGCATTCAAAGCTTTTGAATTTCCCAGAGAGAAGTCATCTTCAGCTCTGGTCCACTCCTCTTCAGGCTTCAAAACTCCAGTTTTGTTACCATCTTTGTCCAAAACCTCAGGATATTCCCAGCCTTTTATCACAACTTTCCAACTCCTGCTGTCAATAGACTTTAGAAAAGCACACATCCTTGACTTCCAATACTCATAGTTTGTGCCATCTAGTAGGGGTGGTCTATTGACATATCCTCCTTCTCTATCCATGCTTGCCAGATATTAACTCCTCTGGATCTCACCCAATTTACAAGCAGGGTGCCTGCTCTGATGCCAATTGAAATTCTGGCCAGGCAATACTTAAGAGATACTAACAGGTTCTGATTAAAACTGGTTCTGAACCTAACAGGTTCTGAACAGAACTTAGTACAATATAAATGCAAATAATCAGCAGGAATATAAAGTGCAGGAAAGCTAAAAACACACAAGGTTTGTTAACCCAGTTCGGAGTAAACACCTCCTACTCCGGGGGATACCAATCCAGGAAGGAAATCCACTATAGGATTTAACCCAAAGACTCAAGACACTGACTCCCAGTTCCCATCCTTAGCAATTAAACTCCTCCTAGTCAGACTTCTACCCAACTCTGAGTATTAGAATCCTCTAACTTCCTATTCAAGCAACTAAACTCAGCTACTTGAACAACCCTTAACAATCCCCTGTTTTTGAACACAATTTCAATGACAACACTTCATTCGTACCTAAAGGCTTAGAATGAATTACAACTCAGTAAAAACTCTAAACCAACTCAAACAATGAGTGGTGCACAAAGAAATCTCTAAGTTAAAAACACAGACTCAATTTTCTGAAATATAACTCTAAATTCCTCTCTCTTGAAAGCAGCAGCACTCCTCCTTATATAGTCTTTAGTCTTGCAGCATAAATAAAAAACTAATCTTCTGATTTGATTTGTTACTGAAATAAGATTGGTCCAATAATGTAACAAATAAAACTGCATTGAATCTTTTAAAGATTATAACAGGAAAATATGAATTTCATATCTTTGAACCAAATCTTCAATAAAATCTTCTCCAAATAAATCAGCATTCTAGAAGCCATATGCAGTGGATAAATCATCAATAAATCTTGCAAAGATTCGCATAGAAAAACCTTGAAAATAACCAGCTTCTGATGAAGTCAACATAAGTCAATGCTGGCTTCAGAACCTGAAATCAGCTTCTGAACTGCTACAGTGCTTTCAGCTTCTGATGACATTTTCAGCTTCTGAATGGCTTCAAAACACAAAACTTGCAACTGAAGAAATGTTTCAAATATGGAGATGCTTCTATTCAATACTTTGGTTTTGCCAAAACATGCAGCCAACACCGAAAGACTCAACAAAAAGGTTAGAAAATAACTCTCTAAGGTGGGTGGCTGTATCAATTCATGGAAAGGTTACACATTCATTTGCTCCTTTAATCATCATGGTTGAGTAGCTTCAAGACGTTACACTTTCATAATTCAGCTCCATCTAACCTCCATTGTGCTTTTTTTTAATGTGTTGTTTCTTCTCTTACATCAGCCCATTCATCAAAATCACGTCATCCATAATGAAATAATTTTCTAAGCTAACATAAGAAATATAGGAAATATAGGAAATTTTCTGATCTTGAGTCCAACATAAGAAATATAGGAAATTTTCTAAGCTTTCCAACGCATTAAAGATCACCTCAATCGGAGTTGCAGAGCTCTAGATACGATGAAAACAAGACAGATACATAATGACCTACGAAAATAACAATTTGAACCAAAAATAATTTGGTTCTTTTATTCCATAATGAAATTATTATTCTTGTCAAGGGAGAATATCTTAGGGTCACATCAAACAGTGCTTCAGACGCTGAAAGTGTCTTCAGACGCACTATTCACCTGTTGACCAGCGTTGACTTCTTCAGAAGCTGAACTTCAGAAGCTGGATTTTTGCATTCAATCTGATTCTTTCTGTGCGTATCATTGGAAGATTTGTCAAGGATTATTTCAAGCATTTGGTTTCTAGAAGACTGAATTAAATTGATGAAGATCTTATGAAAATTGGCTTCGTATTATTTGTTGAAGAATCTTTGCAAGATTGAATTCAGAATTATTTGTTTCCTTATTGAGCCTTTCATAATTCAGAAACATATCAAATGCAGAAGATTGGATTCAGAATTAAGAAAGCTGCTGAAGCCTATAAAAGGAGATGTGCTGCTATTGTTGAAGACTACGAAATATAGATTATTATTCAGAGAAATAGAGTCTTTGTGTTTTAAATTTAGGTTTATTTGTACACCACTCATCTGAGTTGGTTTAGAGTTTTTTGAGTTGTAATTCATTCTAAGGCTTTAGGTACGAATGAAGTCTTTGTTAGTTTGAAGTGTTTCTTCAAAACTGGGTAGTTATTCAGAAGTTGTTTAGTAACTGGGTTAGTTACTTGAATAGGAAGTTAGTAGTGTTCTAATACTTAGGTGGTGCTCCTGAGTAGAAATCAGACTAGAGGAGATTGATTGCTTAGGCTTGGAACAGGGGGGTCTGTGTCTTGAGTCTTAAGGATTAATTCCTATAGTGGATTTCCTTCCTGGATTGGTATCCTCCAGATGTAGGTGGTGTTTAAACCGAACTGGGTTAACAAATATTTGTGCCACTTTATCTTTCTGCACCTTTATTACTGCTTCTGAACTTGTTTGATTGTGTCCTGTTTTGCAAAATTTGTGCTCTGTTTTATAGTTCTGATCCTACCAGCCAGAATTTCACCAGATGTAGGTGAAGTTTGCACCGAACTGGGTTAACAAATAATTGTGTTCCTTTACTTTCTGTCTGTTTAATTTTCTGCTTCTGAACTATTGTTTTTCAGACTCTGTTTTTTAGTTCAGAACCAGTCCTGCCAGGAATTTCAACTGCCATTTGAGAATACTCAACACTAGATGCTTTTCAGTATAGGGATAATTCTATATGAAGAATAATATGGTCATAACTGTGAGTTGCCGTCATACGAGGCAAAAGTCAAAGATATGGATTCAGTGGAATTAATTGAGGAGAATAAAATTGACTCAATGTCGTCAGGGTAAGACCAAGTGGTCAACGAAGGAAACTTATAAAATCCAGTAAGAGTATCCAATACTTAACAACCTTAAATGGAATTCGCACGAAGTGTGTGAACGAGAGACATAGTCAAGTAAGATGGATATGTTGGTTCGACAACCACACACCCTAATATGTAAGAATTATGTTATGTACATCAAGTCCTTCAGTTAAGGAAGAGATTGTTGAATGTTTTTTACTTACAGAGATGGAAACCATGGCAAAGGAACAATTTTAACCAGTCAGGTTTAAGCGAGGTGCATGAATAATCTATATGTCAGACCCTAGAGTAGCCATGGAATCCCGATGAGCAAATCGAATTGGAGAATTGGCTAGTAGAGAAAGAGGTAGAAATGATCTATTCATATATGATCTCAGGAGAATTCTAAATTTCGAGGATGAAATTTCTTTAAGGGGGGTAGAGTGTAATATCCCGCTTCAGACTCAGAACCTCAGACTCTGGACCTCAGACTCTGAACCCCAGACTCTGAACCTTCAGACTCAACACATCAGACTCTGAACCTTCAGACTCAGAACCTAAGACTCTGAACCTCTGACTCAGAAACTTCAGACTCAGAATTTTCAGTTTCAGACTCAGACTCAGGATGCCTTTTTCTTAACTAATAGCTGTGCCATGCCATTGATCTTTGAAATGCCTTGGAACATAGATTACTCAGGAGCCTTCAAGGATTAATCTAGGATAAACATATGTATCATACAGAGTGATGGGTAATTTATCCATAGGATTTTCGGTTAGAGGAAGATGAAAATTATTACAGATGGGATAATAAGCCCATAAGTATGACATATGACAACGATATGTCTAGAACCTATAATAGGTTAACAGGAACAGAGAGGTAATCAGATTTAAGGTACAAGAGTACTAGGAATGTTTCTCAACATTCAAGGTTTCTAATAAGAATAGTGTCAGGTATGTTAAGGGTTGGATTTTCAAGATACCCTTAACTAGGCAGATTATAGTGTACCTTAGGCAGTGGTACCAGATTTTCACCAGGTTCAGGTACATTTATATGTACATCAGGATCAAAGTGACGCTGAGGGTACACGTATCAGTTCAGGATAACTATCAGGATTATATATATATATATATATATATATATATATATATATATATATATATATATCAGAAATAATAATAATAATAAATTATCAGGATAAACTTTGTGTCTTCTGTGTTCTCCCAGTTAGAGAGCACAGGGGGTTCCAGTTACAGCTGGAATGGGAGGGGACCTTCCGCGAGGATAACCACACATAAGTTTTAATTAAAAGATAATCGTGTGTCTTCTGTGCTCTCGTCAGGTAGAGACCACAGGGGGTTCTAGATACAGCTGGAACGGTCAGGAATCTTCCTCGAGGATAACCACACACACAGGCAAGAGGACTCCGGTGATTAGCCTCAGATAGGAATTTTCACCGGTTATCAGGGGAATGTGCTCCGGGGTTACTCCACTCGGGGTTATTCCGTAAAATCAACTCAGATAATAATGTTTGTTACACGCTAACGTATTAACATAATAATATCAGGAAAATACTTTATTATGTTCAGGCAGGTATCAGGTATCAGGTAGCAGTTATCAGGCAGTGATCCTAGGTTTCCCCTCGATCACTAAGTTAGCAGTTCGTAGTCTAATTTCATGACTACACAGGATAACAGGAACAGGCAGGTATAATCCGATATGGGTTGAGTTAGAGCCTTGCGATCATAGGTTTTTCCCCAAGATTTGCTACAGTAGTGCATGGTGACCCTAGGTTTCCCCGAGGTTGCCAACAGTAGGTTGGGTGGAGCTCACTGAGACATTATGTCTCATCCCAATCCTTCTGGTGCAGGTTTACAGGTAAGCAAGAGGTTCGTGATGAAGTTCTTCAGGAAGACGCTGGATGGAGTGCAGTTGCTTGTCATGTACCAACTCAGGAGTTTATCAGACATATGAATAAGTATTTGTAATGGTATTTGGATAATTGTATAAACGAGCCACTTTGTACTCATTCAGTTGTATTATTTTATTGTTGAAAATCTTGATGTATCCAGTATCAGTTTAATGCGCATGCTAATATTCTAGATAAAATTAGTATGAGTGTTACATAAACCATTCAGGCATTTAAGTAACTATGGTGTTTTGAGATAGTGCCCTTACATGAGCAACACATTTCTTATAACATATAACTCTACAAATCGTAAGCATCTACAATAGAAACATCTCTAAACCCTCGAGATAAGTATCCTCACAGAACACCAATAACAATCTTGATCCATGTGTCCCACAAACCACCAACTACTCCTCTAAGGTTTGTTTCCATATTTTTTTCTTTATAAAGTTGATTGAACCAAACCAAACGGCATGCTTTTTTATCTTGGGGTTTGGATGAATTTTAAGCTCAAAATAGAATCAAACCACACCGTTAGCACCCTTGTACATACATAATTACTGTATGTTTGTAACTGATGTGCAATAGGTCGAAACACAGTTAAAAATTGCAACGATATAGAAAGCAACTACACATTGGAGTCTAGACAAACACAGCTTGTGTAACACCCTAAATGCCATAATTAATATTCAACGAAAATTCAATAAATAATAATAAAGCATGTCAAGGTGTTACTCTTCGTCATCAATCCAAAACCAATAACTCCATCATTAATATAAAATATCGCAATAGAAAATTAGTATCAACATCATAAAGTCAACATCATGTCTCAAATACATCATCAAGATGAACTCAAAAGTTCGGCAAACAAATCTGATAAAAGATAAAACCCCAAAATTGTCCTAAATCAGAGCATCCTAGACCAGACTCCAAAGAAAGCGGTAAAAGAACGAGTAGGCTCCAAAGCCATCCTCAGGAACTCACAGATACTAGACTTCCTCTTCCTGCAAATCTACACCACAAGGGCGTAGGCGGAAACCCTCAAGAGATGGTGAAAAATAATCAACATAAGGAAAAATACGATCTCATGTATAGATTCAAGGTAACAATACATCATGTATGCAAATATTCATCATAATCAGGAAATATTCACATGTATTCTCATCCAATTAATTAAATAGGTACAACGAACTTCAAATCATCATCACAAGAATACAAACAAGAAATCCACATCATCAAATAATCACCAAGTTAAATATTCACACATCATCACTATCATCAAATCACACATCTTCCACATAGATATACATAATCAATTCAAACATCTCCACATAGACTCATCGTTATGCATGCAATGTTTCTGACTCGACTCTATAAGCATGGGGTACTGTTTTTAAATGTTAGAGGTATGTTACTGATTTATCCCACCATCTTCATATCATCGTTTTTCACCATCGTTAAATCAGACTGACCATGAATGCATGAACAACGCATCTTGACTCGACAATGCACATCATTCATAAGACTCAACAGTTAAACATCAACTACATCGTCATATCACCATCATCATACCAACATCATTATATTAAATCAACATCGTTATATCACCATCATCATATCAACATCATTATATCAAAACACCATCTTTATATCATCATCATCATATCGACATCATTATATCAAATCAACATCGTTATGTCACCATCATCATATCAACATCATTATATCAAATCAACATCGTTTTATCACCATCATCATATAATCAACACATCTCATCAAGCATATAAACTTGTATTCACATTATCACATATTCACATCACCTTACTGCATATTCACAACACATCATTCTACATCATCTAGCATACTTCATTAATTACATCATCTTTGCTAACCGTCTAATAAGTCCACAAATCAATTCACAATTCATTTTATAACTAATTACAAGTCCATTAATGGCCATTCCATTCACTAAGTTTATTTTCTTCGTGAGCTCAGGTAATTACTCTTACAATACTAAATTATACTCCTATCATTCAAGTATTCCCATCTTTAATTTACACATTATCTTCACATCCTTAGATACACATCATTAAATATCACAACTTTACATAGATACATATTCATTTATTCACTCTAACGACTTCTTTAAACTCGTTATTAATTTCAAGGATGTTTCATGGTCCACTGAAAAAGTTATGCTGAAGTTTCATGAAAAACGCAACATGACCTACGTGTAGTATTTTGATCATAACTCAAGTTCTAAAAATTCCAATGGAGTTAAACCAAAGGCAAATGAAAGCTAACATCCATATATACAACTTTCATGAAGACACCGAGACCCAATTCGGAACGAAAAATGGTGAAAAAATTAATTTTCCCAAGTATGGAAGAAAAGGCCGAGAGCTGAGCATGAACCGTGCGCATGCATCAGGTGCTAAAATCACAATTTTTCAGCTTATTTCCAAAATGCGATTTTCACCATTTTATGCTTTTCTAAGGCTCCTAAATCAACCCCAACACACCCAAATTCATCCAAAAACATTATCCATGATCAACACATTCTAAATAAGCATTGTTAACACATCAAAACACCAATCATGCATCAACTTTCATGAATTTCACCAATTTCAACATAGAACTCAAGAACACAATTTTAACATAATCAAATCATGGTTTTAACATAATAACATCATGTGTTCACAAATAAACACATACCCATAATCACAACAACATACTAGAACACAATTTCATCATCAATTCATCATTAGAACATGAAAACAATAAAAATTACACAAAACCAAGTTACTACCCATTTGCTCATATAATCCCAAATGAGAATAGAACTCCCCTCACCTCTTCAATCTCCAAAACTAGCCTCCCTCAAGCTTGGGTCACCCTCTCTCCTTTGATTCCTTGAGCTCTTATCTTCTTTCTCTAGATCCCTTTTTCTCTATCTTTGCCTCTTTTCACATTTGTCACATATGAGTTCTAACCTAATTCTCCAATCACTACAACATATTTATATCATCTTGTTTGGGCTTGTTTTCCTCACATCTTTTAATGGGCTTAGTCTCTATCATGTTTATTGTAACACCCCGATTTTTAAATATTAATTTATTGGTATTATTGTTATATAATATTAGTAATATTAATATTATTAGGAATTATTTGTTTGGTATTTTCAATACAAGTTGATGGATTGTGGATATTGAGCAAATAGATAGGTTAATTAGTTGTTGAAAAATAGGAGATTAAGAGAAATTAAAGAGAAAGGGATGTTTTTAGAAAAAATAAGGGTAGTGGTGTAATAGTAAAGAGGGGGGTTTGAATGAAGAAATTAAGTAGTGTTTTAATTAGATAAGATAGAAGGAGGTGTAAATAGTGGAGAGTAAACCTGTTAGAAAGTGATTTCTTAGTCTCCAAGTTTTGCTAAAATAATTTCGGAATGCAATCTAAAATATTTTTATGCACAATCTAATATATTTTGGTTCGTGATATGAAATTTATTTTGATACTCAATAATATATTTTTATAGTGAATATTATATATTTTGGTACTCAATTTGAGATATTTTTGTACAAAATCTAATATATTTTTGTACTCAATAATATATTTTAATAATGAAGAGTAAACTGTTAAATAGTTATGAGAGAAACCTAGTCCAATTAAAAGGTTATAAATAGAGGAAAGTCATAAGACAGTTAGGTTATAGAACACAAAGATCAAAATTGAAAGAAGAGGCAAGGAAACTAGGGCTTTGAAGAGAAGAGGCAAGGAGAGAAGCTTAGAAAGAAACCTAACCGTAGAAGTTGCTTATTTTGCTAATTTAAGGTAAGGGGGGAGTTTTATTCATCATAAGGGTTGTGTACTCATGTGGGTAGTGAAGAGTTGTTAATTTTCGTTGTTTTCTCATTCCTTTGGTGAATCTATGATTAAATTTGTGTTCTTTTATGTCGCTATAATTATAGTTTTACTTATTGAGATTGGTAAAAAGTTATTTTCGATGGTCATCCATGATTTTCGTTTCATAGATTAACCCTATTATTGTATGAACCTTAATTTGTAAATTGGGAATATTTTCTTTGTTGCATAAAACTGTGTGTTGACAAACCTTTTATTTGTATACAATAAGTTACTGAGTATATGTTCGAACTTTTATCGTATATTGCTGAATTGTTTGAGATGCCTTCTTATATTTAAGTTTCTTTTGTCCTTTGAGTAAATTGGATCTAGTTGCTTAAGTTTTGTATCGGCACACATATGTGATTTTATTTTGCCTTTAATTTTTAATTTAAAAAAAAGAATAATAATAATGAGATAAGGTTTGCTTTTGAAAACGTGAATAAAATATCATTTTGATTGCTTGAATTTAGCCAACCAAATCAATTTTGAGTTTTTGTTGCCTATCTATTTTGAAAGTAATTTATGTATATAATAGTTATAATTGAAATTATTTCTACTATTTTTAAATATATTATTTTAAGAGGAGTAATTATTTGATGATGTGAAGATAATGTGTAATTTTAAGATGTGTAGATAAACATGTTATATAAAGATGTGATATTTGAAGATGTGTTATGTAACACCCATACTAACGTTAACTAGTATATTAGTATGTGCGTTAATCTGATACTGGGTACATTAAAATTTTACAATAATTAATATATATAAATCACTGAATGGATACAAATTGCTCGTTTACATGAATATCCAAATGTCAGATACAATTACTCTTTCATATACATACATAAAATCTATCAACCTCCTGGGCTTGCCTTGACGAGCATCTGCACTCCATCCAGCGTCTTCCTGAAGATCCTCATCTGAAAACCACTTGGTTGCCTGGAACCTGCACCAGAAGGATAGGGATGAGACATAATGTCTCAGTGAGCTCCTACCCTACCTACTGTTGGCAACCACGGGGAAAACCTAGGGTCGCCGTGCCTACCTCGGCAATCTTGGGGAAGACTACGATCGCCAAGTCTTATCTTTACTTATTTCGCGATCAAGGGGAAAACCTAGGATCGCTGCATATCATAATCTTATCTCATACTTTCATATTCTAACTTGAACTTTAACTTACACTTAGTGATCTGGGGACATCCTATGATCACTTTCTTTCTCTGCTGACTAATCATCATATTCTCATAATAATAATTTCATAAGTATTAATATACATCATTCTTAATTAAAGTTAGTAAGTCAGCGTTGAACAAACAATAATTATCTTGGTTCATTTTACGGAGTGCATCCGGGTGGAGTAACCCCGAAGTACATCTCCCATCTTACCGGTGAAAATTCCTATCATATCAGGCTAACACCGGACTCCTCTTTCTTTGTGTGGCTGCTCTCGCGAGCGGTAACTTCACCGTCCCAGCTGCCATTTAAGGCGGTAACTTCACGGGGACCCCCTGTATACTAACTGACGAGCAGACAGGAGACACATTAACTTTAGACTTGGATGTGTAGCTGCCCTCACGAGCGGTAACTTCACCGTTCCGGCTGCCATTAAAGGCGGTAACTTCACAGGAACCCCTCGTATACTAACTAACGAGCATACGAGAGACACATCAAGCCATCTTAATAATTTGTTCTTATTCTTTAAACATATATATATAGTCTTATAACTTACGTGTGGATAACCCTTTCGGAGAAATCCCATCCGGCATAATCCGGAGTCTGATGAACACGTGTAATCTTTATCATTAAATTCTTTCTTAAGTTCATATACATATCTTATACGTTCATAATCTTGTGCATGTCTAATACCTCTTAAGTATTCATTCTTAATTGCCTAACCTATAAAAAGGTCCTTATCTTAAACATTATTTCTCATCTTAAGTACTCGTAAGTACTTCTAATACTTTCTCTAGCCTTAGCATCTTAATGCTTTTCTTAAGGGGACTAATCTCCCATTCTATATCATATGAATCTATGATCATAGGCTTATCGTTCTCATAAGCCATCACTTAATTGTTGGAAACGCTCCATAGCTTAGATAACTTCTATTCTTGCATCTCTAATGCTTTGCTATCTTAGAATTGTCCATTCAATTAACCCTTATACTCCTATTGCATCACTAAACCCTTGTTCATTCATTCCGTATAAGTTATGGGCCTTCGGATATGTCACAATGGTGTTTTTCTTATAAAACAAGGTTTTTCTTTGAAAATGGTTACCAAAAGCCTCGCCTGACACGTACATAGGTCCCAGAACGAAGCAGAAAAGACATGAAAAGCCTGTCTATTTTCGCTGGGCGAAATCCCTCTCGCTGGGCGAAGGTAGGCAGTGAAGACTTGCCAAACAGTAACTGCACGATCGCCCCGAGGTCGCCCGGCGAAAATGACAGTTCAGGACTGGTTCAAAACGTGATTTTTCCACCATTTTCGACATATCTAAGCATACCCAAGCACCATAACATCATAAGGAAAGATTTACAACTAAGTATTGATTGATTAAAACAGGTTTGAACAAGGAATTAGTAGCAAAAGGGATTAGGGTACCAAAAATACAAACTTTGCTCATAAAACATAAAACTCTCAAAGGGGGTTCTAAAACCCCTAGGAACTCACCTCAAACTTGATTGTTGCTTGACAAATCTCAGAACTTGGAACCCTAGCTTCACTCCTTGATTCTCTTTGTTTTTTCTTTCTCTTGCTCTAGCTTCCAACCCAAGTTTGCTTTGCAATACTTCTCTCAAGAATTTCTTTAAAAGATATTGAATTGATGGAGAGGGAGATGAGGGAGAGGAGGCGTGTGAGTTGAGGGGAAGAGAGGGAGGTGGAAATCAGATTTTGAGGGAGAGGGGAGAGAAGAAGAATGAATGAAAAAAATATCTTTCCCCCTCTTTTCTTATAATCCTCCTTTTCAAAATAATTACCAAATTGCCATTCCTCTTAATTACAAAAACACCCTTGCTTGCGGCATAAGTTTCCAACACTGTTAACCATCACATTTAAGCGGAACATTACTCTTGTCATATAAATAACCCATTAACTGACAATTTACCAAATTGTCCTTTACTTAAAACTTCTCTGATACATCGTCCCAATATTAATAAATATTCGAGTCTTAGGCGGGATGTTACAATCTACCCCCCTTAAAGAAATTTCGTCCTCGAAATTTAAAATCCACTATCATACATGAATTAATCTCACATACTACCTCCTTCATTAGCTATGACTCTAGTTCATCTTACTTATCGGAATCCCTTAGATTTTCAACTCTATAAGTCGAAGGTATTCGACATTCCTTTTCGTTATCTGAAGCACTTGATGTGCATTACACTTTCTTGCGCAGAAGAACATGAGGTTATCTGAATCCTCGCATCCAACTTGCCGATTGTATCCTTGTTCATACACTTCTTGCGAACCCAACTAGAGTTATCCAATCTTAACACTTGTGCTGAATTCTTATAATCTCGTCATAGTTCGCGTAATCTTACCTTAAAGACATTAGACTTTCTTATCATCTTTGACGATTCCATTAAATTCTTATATTCGATCTTTGCCTTATACAACGGCATCCTTCATTTATGGTTTTACCATAAACATACCATTCTTTAATAAGAGAAAAATTACCGCACTACCTCCATTAAACAAATACAAGGAGGAGGCATCCTGGTGTGTTACTTTCCAAAATCTTAATCATTGTTTTCACTACGGAATTCCTCAAGGGCTCGCGAAAACTTACTGATTACCCACGTTCTGCTTCGATGGATCTATGACGTTGCTTATCGTAATAACTTAGGAATCATTCTTCATACTAGGAGTTTGCCAATCTCCCATCGCTCTTGTCACAATCATTCTCATTTTCTTGTTGTAGCATAAATGCTTTCTACACCGATAATCCCAAACTTATAGGAATTTAGTCCAAGTGATGAGTGGCTTAAGTCGTCTCACATATCATTATACAATATATTTCATAGCACATATCTTACATACATAAGCGAACACGTATACACTTACATTACCTCGTCTTTGCCCGACTAACGGGACATCATTCTCAATCTTAACATGTTTGAGACACTACCACATCAATTGGAAATCTTTTCTTACTCTGAACTCACTTCGTAACATTCGGAATTTGCCTTTCAACTGGCTTGCCAGGTTTGCCCCGCCAATGTTACTCGCATGAATTTCTTGACATACTTTATTACATAGAATAGATCATATTTACACTTATCGATATAGTGAACTCCTTTCTCATTTCTGAACATCAAGTCCAAGGTTCTACTTGGTTGCTGCCAAAAATAGCATAATTAGTCTTTATTCCTTTAATCATAACCTGAAATTACGTAGCCCTTTACCGCGAACTGCGAGCAACTTTTAATCTGCCTAAAAATTCTCCTTCCTTTACTGGTGAACATTAGTTCAAGACTTCCGAAATCTTCGGCTAATATAGGTTAACATGACATTGTTACAACATGGAATTAATCTTACTCACCACTGCATGGTCGTTTCTGATCAAAGCCTCACATTCAAATATTTCATTCCTCATGGATTTCGAGGTCTAAAGTATATATTCACTTAAATTCCATAACTTTCCATTAGAACTCACGATATGTTCAAATCGCTTATTCTTACTACTATCCCGAATAATAGGAATTAAGCACTTAACATCTTCTCACACTCTAAGCCTCAGCTTAGCGTTGTTCATTATATCATGCTTGGATTACCACTCCGCTGCGCCACTCTGATTTCTAACACTCGAGTTAGCATCGGAGGAAGACTTCACTATTGTCACATAAAATTCCATGGATGAATCATTTTACCCTATCTCTTCGTAATCACTGTAGCAAATTTGTCTGACGTTACCACTTCTCTTAATCAGCTCTTCGTGTATAATCATTAAACATTGCAGAAACTCGACTGGAAGCATGTCTGAGGCAGCTTAAATTCATGTGCATCCATTGTGGCTACTTCTAAAACACTTATAGCTTCTGACGGTTCATACCTGTCATTTGAGTCTTGTTAATATTCACTCTTCCTTTATCTGTAATGATTTCATATCTATAATCTTCCCGAGACAACTTTGGTCTCCTTAGCTCTATCATGTCCCTTAAGTTACCCTTGAGTTTCTATAGAACAATCCGTCCTGAAAGTTCCAAATTCTTACGGGTTCTCTAGAACGCCCAACATAGGTTGCGTTTCCTCGAGTGTCCGATTAATCGATCTTAAACTCTTGCACATTATCATGATCCATTTGATTCCCCCAGTAACTCGCTATTGTATTCACAATACAAATCTATGCCTTATTACTGCCCTCGGAAACTTATCAACACGGGGTGATCTCTTTCTATTCTATGATTTGTGGAAGGAACCTCTTCAATGGGGTGCATACAACTTCTTAGCATTTACCTCAATCCTGAAATTTTCATGTTCAAGACGATCCGCCGTATATAAAAATCTCAACATAATTTCTCGGCTGAAATTCCGATCATCCTTCATCACTGGTCTACTATAACCTTGTGTTGTCTTGAACTTATCTTCTTTAACTGTCTAATCAAGAGTGTTCAACTTAATTCGTCCATCAGCGTACTAAGTTCCAGTCTAGCTTATCTTACTTCTAATCTTCTTACCATTAGGATACATCCAATATCTGATTCCCGCTTGACATGCACATATCTTATTATCATCAACTTTCATCCATCATCTCTTCTTAATTCCCAAATCTAGCATTTATGGTTCCGGAGGTGCGGCTGATCCGATGAAGTTAAATTTACTTGCGATCCTTGCTCAAAGACCACACTTGAGTGGTTAACTACATCTGTCCAATAACTCACGTAATCCGTAATCATTCCTCTTAACTGTCCGGTAATTCATCATTTCATTTCTATAGGTTTGGTACTGCAATTCCTTAATTCTATACTTAGAATCGTTACTTAGTCCACACTTCACTTTAACTTCTCAAACTGCGGTTCCCGTCAAGGTTCTACGTCATTTCCTAGAGCATTCCATGATTCCTTAATCCTTATGTCTTCCGCAGACGAGGCATCGTCCAACGATGCGTCCAACTGGGTTGAGGCGCTTCACCTCACTGTTAAATATCCTTTATGTCTCTAAGACCTTGCCACTATTAGGCTTCGTCGCTTCACTGTTCGATGGCCACCATTTGGCGTTGATTACTTCTTTGCCAAATCCGTCTTAAAATTCTGTCTCAGAATTCCATCACCTTAACTATTAAGCCCTTCATACACTTCATTCCTCCTTGGTCACATTCAGCTCTCGGACATTTATCCTAACTGTCATATACTAGATTGAGTTGATCAGGCTCATCTAGATGTGACCTTTAGAACAATATCCGGAACCCAATGGTCCCACTACTTTTATTGAAACTTTAATGACCCAAGGCACGGTCTGAATCGACCTGCTCTGATACCAATTGTAACACCCATACTAACGTTAACTAGTATATTAGTATGTGCGTTAATCTGATACTGGGTACATTAAAATTTTACAATAATTAATATATATAAATCACTGAATGGATACAAATTGCTCGTTTACATGAATATCCAAATGTCAGATACAATTACTCTTTCATATACATACATAAAATCTATCAACCTCCTGGGCTTGCCTTGACGAGCATCTGCACTCCATCCAGCGTCTTCCTGAAGATCCTCATCTGAAAACCACTTGGTTGCCTGGAACCTGCACCAGAAGGATAGGGATGAGACATAATGTCTCAGTGAGCTCCTACCCTACCTACTGTTGGCAACCACGGGGAAAACCTAGGGTCGCCGTGCCTACCTCGGCAATCTTGGGGAAGACTACGATCGCCAAGTCTTATCTTTACTTATTTCGCGATCAAGGGGAAAACCTAGGATCGCTGCATATCATAATCTTATCTCATACTTTCATATTCTAACTTGAACTTTAACTTACACTTAGTGATCTGGGGACATCCTATGATCACTTTCTTTCTCTGCTGACTAATCATCATATTCTCATAATAATAATTTCATAAGTATTAATATACATCATTCTTAATTAAAGTTAGTAAGTCAGCGTTGAACAAACAATAATTATCTTGGTTCATTTTACGGAGTGCATCCGGGTGGAGTAACCCCGAAGTACATCTCCCATCTTACCGGTGAAAATTCCTATCATATCAGGCTAACACCGGACTCCTCTTTCTTTGTGTGGCTGCTCTCGCGAGCGGTAACTTCACCGTCCCAGCTGCCATTTAAGGCGGTAACTTCACGGGGACCCCCTGTATACTAACTGACGAGCAGACAGGAGACACATTAACTTTAGACTTGGATGTGTAGCTGCCCTCACGAGCGGTAACTTCACCGTTCCGGCTGCCATTAAAGGCGGTAACTTCACAGGAACCCCTCGTATACTAACTAACGAGCATACGAGAGACACATCAAGCCATCTTAATAATTTGTTCTTATTCTTTAAACATATATATATAGTCTTATAACTTACGTGTGGATAACCCTTTCGGAGAAATCCCATCCGGCATAATCCGGAGTCTGATGAACACGTGTAATCTTTATCATTAAATTCTTTCTTAAGTTCATATACATATCTTATACGTTCATAATCTTGTGCATGTCTAATACCTCTTAAGTATTCATTCTTAATTGCCTAACCTATAAAAAGGTCCTTATCTTAAACATTATTTCTCATCTTAAGTACTCGTAAGTACTTCTAATACTTTCTCTAGCCTTAGCATCTTAATGCTTTTCTTAAGGGGACTAATCTCCCATTCTATATCATATGAATCTATGATCATAGGCTTATCGTTCTCATAAGCCATCACTTAATTGTTGGAAACGCTCCATAGCTTAGATAACTTCTATTCTTGCATCTCTAATGCTTTGCTATCTTAGAATTGTCCATTCAATTAACCCTTATACTCCTATTGCATCACTAAACCCTTGTTCATTCATTCCGTATAAGTTATGGGCCTTCGGATATGTCACAATGGTGTTTTTCTTATAAAACAAGGTTTTTCTTTGAAAATGGTTACCAAAAGCCTCGCCTGACACGTACATAGGTCCCAGAACGAAGCAGAAAAGACATGAAAAGCCTGTCTATTTTCGCTGGGCGAAATCCCTCTCGCTGGGCGAAGGTAGGCAGTGAAGACTTGCCAAACAGTAACTGCACGATCGCCCCGAGGTCGCCCGGCGAAAATGACAGTTCAGGACTGGTTCAAAACGTGATTTTTCCACCATTTTCGACATATCTAAGCATACCCAAGCACCATAACATCATAAGGAAAGATTTACAACTAAGTATTGATTGATTAAAACAGGTTTGAACAAGGAATTAGTAGCAAAAGGGATTAGGGTACCAAAAATACAAACTTTGCTCATAAAACATAAAACTCTCAAAGGGGGTTCTAAAACCCCTAGGAACTCACCTCAAACTTGATTGTTGCTTGACAAATCTCAGAACTTGGAACCCTAGCTTCACTCCTTGATTCTCTTTGTTTTTTCTTTCTCTTGCTCTAGCTTCCAACCCAAGTTTGCTTTGCAATACTTCTCTCAAGAATTTCTTTAAAAGATATTGAATTGATGGAGAGGGAGATGAGGGAGAGGAGGCGTGTGAGTTGAGGGGAAGAGAGGGAGGTGGAAATCAGATTTTGAGGGAGAGGGGAGAGAAGAAGAATGAATGAAAAAAATATCTTTCCCCCTCTTTTCTTATAATCCTCCTTTTCAAAATAATTACCAAATTGCCATTCCTCTTAATTACAAAAACACCCTTGCTTGCGGCATAAGTTTCCAACACTGTTAACCATCACATTTAAGCGGAACATTACTCTTGTCATATAAATAACCCATTAACTGACAATTTACCAAATTGTCCTTTACTTAAAACTTCTCTGATACATCGTCCCAATATTAATAAATATTCGAGTCTTAGGCGGGATGTTACATGTTATATAAAGATGTGATATTTGAAGATGTGTTATATAAAGATGTGATATTTGAAGATGTGTTATTTAAAGATGTGATATTTGAAGATGTGTTATATAAAGATGTGCTATTTGAATATGTGTGATTTAAAGATGTGTTATATAAAGATGTGTTATTTGAAGATGTGTGATTTAAAGATGTGATTATACAAAGATGTGTTACTTAAAGATGTGTAATTGCTGAGTCATACAAAGATGTGCATTGCTGAGTCATTATTTGATGTTCATGGTCAGTCCGATTTAAAGATGTGATTTAAAGATGGGGGATAAATCAGTAGCATACCTCTGATATCCAAAACCGATACCACATGCATATAGAGTCAAGTTAGGGACATTACATACATACTTGTAAGTCTATTTGAAGATGTGAAATCAAAAGATGTGTCATTTAAAGATGTGTAGCTATTTAAAGATGTGATATTCAATGATGAGTTTCCTTATATGTCTATGTATGAATGACTAGTATATTGTTAAATACTTACTAATATTCGTAAATGTTATAGATGCTTACTTGTTATTATATGATGATGATGATTTGTGTATTGTTGATGTTATTAAATGAAAGTGTATAATTATTTATGAATAATATATGACGTGATGTATACATGTTTATTGTGAGTTATGTATAATTTATCTGAATCTATACATGTGTTTGTACCTCTCTTGTGTTGGATATATTCTCACCCTCTAGTGGCGGGTTGGGCACCTACACCTTTGTGGTGTAGATTTGCAGGAAGAAGAATCTTAGTAGCAGTGAGTCTTGAAGGATGGCGTTGGAGCCTTCTCTTTTTATCGCTTTTGGGAGTCTTTATCGAGTCGATGCTCTGATTAGTAACACTAGGGATTGGGAGCTTATTTTTATTTAAAACTTTGTTTTAGAATTCATTTTGAATTCAGTTTTGATGTTGATTTCATGATGTGACAATTACTTTGAATACTTTGAAATTTATTCCGCTTCGACGTTTTTAATATTAAATGAAGTATTTTTGGATTGATTAAGATGTCTGACACCCTTGCGTGTATAATTATTTATTGAATTTTATTAGAAAATAAAATGTGGGGTTTAGGGTGTTACATTTATTCTCCATAAATAACACACTACTCATTTACTTCAATTAAACCTCATATTTACTCATACACCTCTATTTCCTTAATGTTGGATATTTGGTTGTTGGCTTCATGTTTGCTAAAATCAAATATACAAGCAAGATGTGCGTCTTCAGAAGTTGATCCTCAGAAGCTCAACAGTACCTCAGAAGCTGGGTCTTCATAAGCTGAACAGTACTTCAGAAGTTGGGTCTTCAGAAGCTGAACAGTACTTCAGACGCTGAACCTTCAGAAGCTGATGTTCAGACGCTGAACAGTACTTCAGACGCTGAACCTTTAGAAGCTGATGTTCAGACGCTGAACAATACTTCAGACGCTGACCTTCAGAAGCAACCATCAGAAGCTGAAATGTTGAGACGCAGAACTTCAGACGCAGACCTTCAGAAGTACCTTCAGAAGTTGGTTTTCTGCGTTCTGCTTTTGTGCCTTGGAGTTGTTAATTTTCTCACATGATCTTTTGTAGATTTAATTGAAGAATTCTCCAAGCTGCGTTTCTAGAAGAAAGAATATTTTCGCAAGATATATTCTGAAGATTGGACATTTTTATTTGTGAATATATTTTCAAAGTAATCTTTGGAAAATATATTTCTGAAGAATAATTGCTTCTATATGTTTCTAAAGAATTTTGGAAATATACTTTGAAGAATATTTGGTTCAAGTATTTGTTGCTGCTGAAGGCTATATAAAGAAGGCGCTACCTTTGAAGAAATTCAACCAAAAAACCGAAGCTAGTATTGAGAGATTATTCTTAGGTTTTGAGTCTGTGAGCTTTGTGCTCTGTTTTTGTATACCACTCAATTGTTTGGAGTTGATTTGTTTTATTGAGTTGTAATCACTTGAAGCTTTTAAGCAAGAGTGACTGTTTATGTCTTTGGAGTGTGTCTCCTACTTAGTTGTTTGTTATTAAAGTCTGATAATCACTGGGGCAGTGATTGACTGAGGGAAGTGAGATGGGATCTCAGGTCTAGGAGTTCCTAGGTTGAAATCAATACGGGTAGTAGCTAGGTGATAAGTTGTAAACTGGGAGTTTGCTGAGAACTTAGAACTAGGACTATCATAGTGGATTTCCTTCCTGGCTTGGTAGCCTCCAGATGTAGGTGTGTTTGTCACCGAACTGGGTTAACAAATATCCTGTGCACTTTTACTTTCTGTCTGTTATTCTGCACCAGAACTTGTACTCTGTTTTACGTTCAGAATCAGGACCTGCCAGAATTTCAATTGGCATCAGAGCAGACACCCTGCCTGTTTTAGGGTGAGCTTCAGGGACGTTTTTTCTGGCACTATGGATAAAGAAGGAGGATTTGTGAACCGACCACCTCTGTTGGATGGTTCCAACTATGAATATTGGAAATCATGCATGAGTGCTTTCCTTAAATCCATAGATAGTAAGACCTGGAAAGCAGTTCTGAAGGGTTGGGAACATCCTGTTGTGCTTGACAAAGATGGAAAGAAGACAAGCTGATCTAAAACCAGAAGAAGAGTGGTCCAAGGTAGAAGATGAATTAGCTCTTGGAAACTCCAAGGCCTTGAATGCTATATTCAATGGAGTGGACAAGAATATGTTCAGACTGATCAAGCAGTGCACTGTAGCTAAGGATGCCTGGGAAATTCTCAAGACTACTCATGAAGGCACATCCAAGGTAAAAATGTCCAGACTTCAACTTCTCACCAACAAGTTTGAAAATCTCAAAATGTTGGAGGATGAGAACATACAAGACTTTTATATGAATGTTCTGGACATGGCTAACCCATTTGATTCACTTGGAGAAAAAGTGTCTGATGAGAAGCTTGTGAGAAAAATTCTCAGATCTCTACCTAAGAGATTTGATATGAAGGTGACTGCCATTGAGGAAGCACAAGACATCTCCGGTATGAAGGTTGAGGAATTGATAGGATCCTTGCAGAATTTTGAGATAGCCTTTAATAACAGAACTGACAAAAAGGGGAAAAGTGATGCTTTTGTAGCAAATGATGAAAGCATATCAGAGGATCTTGTGATGCTTGGTAGACAATTTAACAAGATTCTGAAGCAGAAGACAAGAACTGATGAGAAAAGCAATCAAACCAAAGGTGTTCAGTGTCATGATTGTGAAGGATATGACCACATCAGGACAGAATGTGCAACGTATCTCAAGAAATAGAAGAAGAGTCTGACAGTTTCTTGGTCTGGTGAAGATGACTAAGAAGGAGAAGTGGAAGTATGAGTCTGCCAAACATGTTGTTGCTTTAACTGGTAGATGCATGTCTGATGATAAAGTTAAGGATTCAGAAGCACCATTAGTTTCTATAATACCATCAGGTTCAGAACCATCATCTGATACTGAATCCAGTGATGAAGAATTGTTTTTTGAAGAACTAGCTGCCTCTTACAAAGAACGATACCTCAGAAGTGAAGAAGTTTGCAAGCAGCTAGAAGAACAGAAAAGAACTATCAGTCAACTGTATGCTGAAAGAAGTGAGCACTTAGGGCAAATCTCTGATCTCAAAGATGAGGTAACCCAAATGAACTCTCAACTTGAACATGTGAAGAAACAAGTCAGAATGTTGAACACTGGTACTGATGTGCTAGAATAAATATTGGAGAGTCAGACCCAAAGGAAACCAAATGGTATAAGATTTGCTGATAGGACCTTGAACAACAAACAGCAAAATCCAGCTAAAAGGTTCATTGTTGTTGTTAAAACATGTGATTCAATGATGAGCAAACCTAAGTTGGAACATCAGAATCAACCTCAGGGATCTAAGAGCAGGAGGGCTTCTCATCCTTGGATATGTCATCACTGTGGTAAAAAGGGGCACTATAAAGCCTTTCTGTTTCAAACTGCATGGATACCCCAAGCACCTTCAGCAAAGAAAATCTGAACCTGTTGTAGTCAATGTGAAGAAGGAATGGAGACCAGAATGTGAAAGTGTTGACAAGAGGCTGAAGAATAGGAAAGGAAAGGCTGTTGCTGCTGCCAACAGGCCTACTCCTGTTGCTAAGAAGAGTGCTGGTGTTGGATCATCTAAAGGCTGGAGCAAGGTGGTGGTCCCTGTCCCAAAGAAGAAGACACTAAAAGAAAAGGAAGTGGATCCTAGTGAGTCTGAGGATGATGTTGAGCAAGACATCATGCCCTATGTTCAGAAGAGGATTGCTGAACTTCAGAAGCAGATTGCTGGGAAGAAGATTCCTCTAAATGTGCCTGAAGCACACATTGACTAAGCAGCATCTGATGCTTTGTCTAATGAAGACTAAGCAGCTTCTGATTCTGAGTCTGAAGACTGTCAATTTTTTGACTATGTCCTGGATTTTGTGCTTCTGGTCTGCAATTTTGTGCTATACTCTGCAGTTGTGTTCTTTTGTTTTGATCTTCTGTGAAGACTTTGTGTGTGGGTACCATGTTTGTGTGATTCTGATCCTGTGATGGTTTTAATGATGGTACTGATGATGGTTCTGATGTGGGCTCTGTGTGTGGTGATGTGATGTGCTGGTCTCTATTGGATGGTTATATCCTCTGAATTTGGTGCCTTTATGGTTAATATGGTTATGGGATTGTGGATGAAAGCTCTTATGAGTTCTTTTCATCTATGGAGTGAGATGGAATTGTGTTTCAGATTTCTGGATGTGTTCTCTTTGATTTCTGGGCGTGTTTTTCCTCTGTTTAGTGCATATGCTCTATAACCTCTGTTGTTTCTGTCTTTCTACTCCTGGTGATTGCATGGTTATTTTTGTCAAAATTGTTTGGCTAAAAAGGGGGAGAAATAAGTGTGTCAGAAGCTGCTGATGATGATCTATTTCAGAGGGAGTCTCTGTTTCAGGGGGAGTATATGTGTTTCCTGATCTTGATTAAGTTCAGAATTGGAAGCTGATCTGTTTCAGGGGCTGTGTGTTTTAGGGGGAGTGTGTGTTTCAAAAGCTGCTGCTGAATGATATGTTTCAGGGGGAGTTTATGTGTTTCCTATCAGAAGATGATGTGTTCAGGGGGAGTATATGTGTGAAACGTAGTGTTTTATCCGCTGCTGACTCTGTTGCTATTGTGTTACTACGTTTGTGTTCTTCTTGATGTGTTCAAAATATGCCTTGTGTATCTCAGTTTGATTTTAGCCAAAAAATTTGCCAAAGGGGGAGATTGTTAGATATTCGGTTGTTGGCTTCATGTTTGCTAAAATCAAATATACAAGCAAGATGCGCTTCTTCAGAAGCTGATCCTCAGAAGCTGAACAGTACCTCAGAAGCTGGGTCTTCAGAAGCTGAACAGTACTTCAGACGCTGAACCTTCAGAAGCTGATGTTCAGACGCTGAACAGTACTTCAGACGCTGAACCTTTAGAAGCTGATGTTCAGACGCTGAACAGTACTTCAGACGCTGACCTTCAGAAGCAACCTTCAGAAGCTGAAATGTTCAGACGCAGAACTTCAGACGCAGACCTTCAGAAGTACCTTCAGAAGCTGGTTTTCTGCGTTCTGTTTTTGTGCCTTGTGTTGTACCCTAATTTTGTCCCAAGCCTTTTCAAAAAAAAAAGAGTCAACAAAAAAAAAGAGAAAGTCAACTTTTATTTTTTCTCCTTTTAAAAAAAATATATTTTAAAAAAGAAAAAGGGATTTCGCAGAGCGATGTCATAATGGCTCTGCGAACTTTGCGAAGGATTTCGCAGAGCGATGTTCTAAATCGCTCTGCGAACTCTGCGAATTTTGCAGTTTTTGATTTTCTGATTTACCTTTCTTTTATTATTATTATTATCATCTATTATTATTACTGTTATTATTAATTTTGCTGTTGGATTCAACAAAGAAAGAAAGAAAACATGTATCATTGCAAATAAAGGAAAGAAGGAAATTGTGCCAAGAGGGCATGTGCCAAGCAAGTTGGCTGCCCTTGGGCAGCACTCATCCCTACCATTTAGCCTGCTACTGACCCTGCTACTTTCCAGCAAGCACCTTGCTCTTTTTCTTCCTTCTTTCTCCAACCAAAACCAGTCAAGCATAGCTGCAAATTGCTTGCCCAAGGTCTGAAATTGCTGGACCCTGTTTCAGCATTCTTTCTTTCCTTCTCAGAACAGCACACTTGTTCCTTTTGTTTCTCCCAACCTCTGCACAAACAGCACACTACTCTCCCTGTTTGTCTTCTCAAAATTGCAAGGATTAATCCCAAAGGGCAGCTCAAGTTGCAAACAGCCCTGTTTTCCCACTTTTCCAGCATTTTTCTGTCAGAAATCAGCTCCATTGGGTGCTGAATTTGGCCAAAGTCTTGACCATTGTCACAAGGCAAGGTCACCTCTTCCCTTTTGCATTAAATGCAAAGCAAATGTCATGATCATAGCCCACAAAAACAGCTCTGCTTTAGGATTTTTCATGATGACAATTGATCTCATTTTTGCCTATAAAAGCCATGCAATGCTGCAGGATTATGGACAGATTTTTTAGTTAAAAGACAGTGAATTTTACAGTAAATTTCTACACAATTCAGACCCTCTTTGACATACATCTTAGACAGTTTTCTTTGAGCAAGTTTAGAGAGAATTTTAGGAGGAAACTTTAGAGCAAATTCTGTTCATTTCCTTCACAAATTATCCAAAACCAGCACAAAGTAACTAAGCAACCAAAACAGCCTTTAAACCTCATACAAAGAGGGAAGAACAATAGCACAATATCATTGTTCCTGCTGTTTGTATTCATCAACACTTCCAACCTTGCAAAACCATCATCATCCAAGCATTTTCCATTTTTCTTGCTACACAAGCATTGGCTAGGAGTTTGTAAGTCATTCTGAACTTATCATATTGCATTTGCATTACTGTTTGCATTTGTTTTGATTCCTGCTTGATTCAATCTCAGTTCTGCATCATTAATAGTTTGTTTGAACTTCAAGGAAATCCCAAGGTTTGCAAAACATTTAAAACTGAAGTGTTTTACTCTTTTTCTTGCTAATTTCAAAAGCTTTTCACTCATCTTAAAGTTCTGAAGCTTGTTCAAAAGCAGCTTCTGAGTTCAAATTTTCGAAGGGTTCGCAGAGCCAAGTTCTGGTCGCTCTGCGACCATGACAGAACTCAGGGTTCACAGAGCCAGATTCAGGTCGCTCTGCGACCATGACAAAACTTAGTTTCTGAGTTCAAGCTTTTGAAAGCTAACTTTTGAGGTTCTGACTTGAAGATTCAGAATCTAAGAGGATCAAAACTCATTTTGGTTCAAAACATAACAAGGGTTTTTGCATACATTGGGAAATTCACAAGTTTAAATAGTTAACTTGAATAACAAGAAACTTGTTCACTTTTTCAAACTTGAACTTGAACCAAACTTGTTCATTTTCCAAACTTGTGCATTCTCCATAAACTTGTGCATTTTTTTTTCTTCATAAACTTGTTCATTTTTTCAAACTTGAGCAACACTTGTTCATTTTTCTCAAACTTATTCATAAGTTGCAACAACTAATTTGAGCAACAAATTTTTCTTAGGTTTCTAACCAAGTGTTTTGCTCTCTTTGGGATTTCTTAATTTCCAATAACAAATTTGAATGAAAAAGGATTGGTTTGACGTATGTCTCTCCATTCCCCGATTGAACAAACACTTGACGTATGTCTCGTTGTTTAGACAATCGTCATTCTTTTCAAACTTCACAAAAAATACATTTCATAAGTTTCAACATTAAACTTGAATGAAAAAGGATTGGTTTGACGTATGTCTCTCCATTCCCCGGTTGTACGAATACTTGACGTATGTCTCGTTTTTCGGACAATCGTCATTCTATTTTCAAAACCACATCGAAACCTATTCTTGGCCCTCTTTGGTCAATTTGAACCCATTTCTTGGTCCCTCGTGACCAATTAACCCTTTTCTTGACTCCGTTGAGTCATTTGAATCAATGCTCGGCCCGTTAGTCCATTGAACTTTTTCTCGGTCCCCCGTGACCATTTGAATCAATGTTCGACTCCGTTGAGTCCATTGAACCTTTTCTTGACTCCGTTGAGTCAATTGAACCTTTCTTGGCCCCCGTGGTCATTTGAAAACCTCTTTTCCCCAACGGACATGTTTTATTCAAACGCGATACAAACAAACGCTTAAGTCTCCCACGCGCGAGCATACAAGCTACGTTTAACCGCAAAGAATACGATCAAAACATTGTTCCTTAAAATTAACCAACAAATATACGTTTTTCTACCAAAGAACTACGTAGCTTTGAATTCTCCATCGCACCAGGAGATACGTAGGAGCAAGATTCACATCTTGTCAAGCACAATAATAAAATAAACTTTTTTTCCTTATTTTCCCCTTTATATATATATTCAAGCATGCAAGCAAAACTTTAAAAACATTTTAGCCTTAAACTAACTAGGAGGTTCCCGTTGAGTACAACGGATGTGAGGGGTGCTAATACCTTCCCCTTGCATAATCGACTCCCGAACCCGATAATGGTTGTGATGACCATCCTTTCCTCATCGTCAAAGGGTTTTATTATCGTTTCCCTTTAATAAAAAAACTCAAGGGTTTATCAACGTTCCCTTTAAACAAAAACTTTGGTGGCGACTCCGCACTTTCACCCCGAGCGTTCGTACACGTCTCGAGGATCGCGTTTTTTTAGAGAGCGCACAGCTGGCGACTTCGATGGGGATCCTAAAATATCTAGCGAGTCAAGCCTATCCTAGTTAGCTTTTAGGCTAAGTGATTTTTTTGTTTGCTTGCATGATTTTGCTTTGTTATCATTATCTACTTTTTTCTCTTGCATCTATATTTATATGTTCATTATGCTTTATTGTTCATATTGGTATGTCACTGTGAGATGTCACATTGTTCGGGTTAATGCCGAACGTGTGAAGCTCTATACCCGAGCTTTGAGAGAAATTAAGATAAGATGGTGGTTGCGTAGCAGAGGCCCTCATGACGTATGTCTGATAGGGATGATGCGAAAACCCCGCCTAGAGTAGATTTCACTTGGAATTTATTGAGGTCTTGCGAGTATTTGCAATTGACGACAATATTTCCCTGTGGGGTCCATGACTCTAGGGACCTTTTAGAAAGTTTTTCTAGAGCCTACATGTGAGAATGGGGGGAAGTTTTGAACGTTCCTATATCACAAGCCCACATATCATAACATTTGCATTCATGAAAATAATTTTTGCATATCATTTTGCTTTATAAGGAATTAAAAAGGGCAATCAATAATTAGCAAAAGAAATATGGCTTCCGGAAATAGAGACACGCTTCCTTTCAAGGTCAAGGCTCCCAAAGTAGAAAGCCTGCTAGCTTTGAGTAATCAGCTCTCTTCGATCAACAAGAGTAACTTCCAAGCAAGTTATGGATTGTTACTTGATCTCCTGTGCGTAAAGGTGGATACAATGGCTTTAACTACATTGGCTCAATTCTATGACCCACCTCTCCGATGCTTCACCTTCCAGGACTTCCAGTTAGCTCCTACCTTAGAGGAATTCGAGAGGATTTTGGGATGTAGTTTGAAGGATCACGGGACTTACCTCGGTTTGAGAGAGGACCCTACTTTGGAAGTCATCGCCGAATCTTTACACCTTAGTGTCCAAGAGATAGCACCACACTTGGGAACTAGAGGAAACACCAGGGGTTTCACAAGAAGGTTTTTGGAGGCTAAGGCTCGAAGCTTGTTGGCCAACAAAGAGGGGAAGGCCTTTAATGCAATCCTAGCTCTCTTGATATATAAGCTAGTTTTATTCCCTAATATGGAGAACGTTATAGATCTTCCGGCTATAGGGGTATTCTTGACTAAGAATCCGGTTCCCACACTTCTAGCGGATTTCTATCATTCCCTCTATGCTAGGCATGAGAAAGGGAGAGGAGGCACGATTTCCTGCTGTACTCCTTTAATACAAATATGGTTAATGTCCCACATGCCAAGAGACCGGGATTTTGTGGAAAACCGAGCCAAGCTCAAGTGGTCACAAAGGATGACAGCTCTCGCCAAGGAGGATATCCATTGGTATTCCAGAGATTTGGAGGATCCGGAAGTCATTCTTAGTTGCGGTGAATTCCCCAATGTACCCCTCATAGGTACTAAGGGATGCATCAATTATAACCCGGTCCTTTCTCTCCGCCAATTAGGTTATCCAGTGGAGGACAAGCCCGATGACCTTTTGTAGGAAGCTTTCTTTCTAAGAGAAGGAGATAAAGACTCGGCATTGCTAGAAAAAATCCAAAGGGCTTGGAGCCAAGTACACAAGAGAAACGTCGGCAAAAATCATTGTGTAGCCGAACCTCCCTACACTCAATGGGTGAAAGAAAGGGTCAAAATAATCAAGCTACCCTTTGAGGTTGTATGCCCTCCTAAACCTCTCGCGCCTAAGCCAATTTTAACCATTTCTGTCATACCCCATTTTTTGACTTATATATTTTTTTGTATGTTTCATTTTTGTGTTTATCTCATCATTTATTTTTACCTTTTATTTTATTATTGCTATAGTATTTTTTATTGGCATTTTATCATTTTCATCATTAAACATTACTATTATCCTCACCATTATCCTTAATATTTTTCTTTAATAATATCATTATTATTTTACTACTATTAGGATTTTTTATTTTTAATTAACATATTATTAAGTTTCATCTTTTTTATTGTCATTATTTATTATTATTATTAAATATTATCATTTTTCATTATTAGTATTATCTACTATTTTCCTTATTATCATCATCATTTGCATTTCTTGCATTTTTATCATCATTATTATCATTATATATTATTATTATTTTCCCCATTTTACCTTTTATTTTAAATACAAAAAACAAAAAAAGTGGAGTTCGCAGTGCGAACTCACCTTCGCACTGCGACCTCTGCGAAATTTCTGCAGAATTTTATACATTTGTTTATCCTTTTTGCTTTCAACTACAATTATTATTAGTAGCATTATTACTTGTTTTCTTGCTCTTTTGTGACTGATTTGGTGCAGCAAGGCAAGATTTAATGTGTGACATTAAAGGTAAAAGGAAAGAAGAACTTTCTTCCAACCTCTCATGTGATCAAACAAATTGGCTGCCCTTGGTCAGTTTTTGTCCCTCCAAATTGACCCCTCACCCAACCTAAACATGCCAGCCAGCTGCTTGATCCCTTTCCTTCCCTTTTTCCCTGCCAAAA
This sequence comes from Medicago ruthenica, assembly GCA_018208015.1. Taxonomy (NCBI): domain Eukaryota; kingdom Viridiplantae; phylum Streptophyta; class Magnoliopsida; order Fabales; family Fabaceae; genus Medicago; species Medicago ruthenica. Next base: position 45,860,857 of record CM031378.1, read on the forward strand.
CCAGTCAATCACAAGTGGTTTTTGTTGCAAAAAAGCTGTTTGACATGCCCTGTTTTGAGCTGGATTTCTCCTCTCACACATAAGCCCACATGCTAATTTTGATTCCCCCAATCTCCCTGTACATGGCAGTACACGTTTTGATTGTTTGACCTTCCAAGATTGCAAGGATTGATCCCAAGAATCATCCCTTTTGCAGCTGCCCTGTTTTACAGTTTTTACCATCATTATCTTCTAGAATCAATGGCATTTGTGGCTGAGATCAGTCAAGACCTTGCCCCTTGGCACAAGGCAAAGCAAGTTCTATCCATTAGCATTAAATGCAAAGAGTTCTAGCCTGAATTTAGCCCAAATCAGCTAGTGTTTTAGGATTTTGTTCATCATTGTTCATCATTACAAAGATTTGCATTTATGTCTATAAAAGGAATGGCAAGGCCCAAGGATCACACACACTAAAACACATTGAAAACCAGCAAAAAACAGACCAATTCAGAGAGCCAATACACACAAAAATCCCTTGCATTGCAGCACAAAATCAGTTCATCACAAACACTTTGAACCTTGTTCATAACCTCTCACAAAGCAAGCAAGTCACTTCCAATCTTGTTCAAGCATTGCTAGGAGTTCTGTAAGTCTCCTATAACCTTTCTTTTCTATTGTATTTGCTGTTTACATATCTTGCTTTGTCCAATTTTTCTTTGTGAACCAAAACCTCCTTTGAACCTCAAAAAGGACCTCAAAGGGGCCAAGCTTTAAAACTGTGATTTTGCACCCTTTTTTCTTCCTTTTTGTCAAGTTTCTTAACCTCCTTTAGGTTCTGAATCTTGCTTAGAAGCAGTTTCTGAACTTCTGTTCAGAAACAGCTTCTGAGTTGAAAATTCGCATACTTCGCAGAGCCAAGCCTTGCTCGCACTGCGAACACACCAGAACCTGACTTCGCAGAGCCAAGTTCTGGTTGCTCTGCGAAGTATGTGAAATTCAGAACATGAATCAGGCATTCAAATGTCAAATTTTTGGGATTCTAGCCCTTGATTCAGAACCTAAAGAGGGTTAAAAGCATTTTGGTCCAAACCCAACTCATAATCATGCACAACTTTGAAAATTTCACAAGTTCGTGCGACAAAGTTCAAATAACTTGTGAAACAAGTTACGTTCTTAATATTTTCAAAAACCAAGTTTGAGCAACAAGCTAAGTTCGTCTATTTCAAAAGCAAACTTGAACAACCATGTTGTTCATGATTTTCAATCCAAACGCGAACTTAAGCCGAGTTTGCTCATTCTTAAAACCAAGCTCGAATTGAGCCGAACTTGTGAACTTTCCAATTTTTGCATGTTTTATGTTTGTGTTTGCCATTCAAACTTGAACCAAACTTGTTCTTGAGTTTCAATAACTTAAGCAACAAGTAACGTTCATGATTTTTAATAAAATCGAACAACAAATTTGTTCGTGTTGTTTTCTTTTCTTTAACTTTCCTTTTAAAAAAGCTTTGGTTCCCTTTGAGGTTCCTCCGAGTAACAAAACCAAACTTGAATGAAACGGGAATGGCTTGACGTATGTCTCCCCAAACCTCGATTGCACGAATGCGTGACGTATGTCTCGTCGCTCGGGCAATCGTCATTCCACCCTTGACGCGTCTAGCACGCTCAACCTTCCCTTGGCCCCCTTGTGGCCATTTTTTACCCTTTTCTTGGCCCTCGTGGTCAATCCGAACCTCTCGCGCCTTGTGCGTTTATTTTAATCTTTTACGCCTTGCGCGAATTTTTCGCCTCAGTGCGTTTGTCTTTTATTTATTCCTTTAAAACATTCACGCCTTGCGCGAGCTTATCGCCTAGCGTCCATCTTTCACCATTTTAAAACTTTGTACGTCTTCGTACGTTTTTAAAACCTTTGCTCAAGTCCGAGCGTAAAACTTTTGCATCAAATCATTTACTTTTATGCATTGTCGTCAGTGGCCAGCTCGGCAACAACCCGAGCAGCTGACTTTTACTTTCTTGTCGTCAATGGCCAGTTCGGCAGCAACCCGAACAGTTGACATTTACTTTCATTACATCTTTTTTTTCTCAAACTTTTTCGCTCGGACGTGATCAAACCTTTTTTTAACTAAAACGAACCAACATACAAACGTTTTCTACCAAAGAACTACGTACGCTTTGAATTCTCCAACTACCGGGAGATACGTAGGAGCAAGATCGACATCTTGTCAAGCCCATAAATAAAAAACATGTTTTTCCCTTTTCGTTTGTTTTTATCTCTTTCTTCATCTCGCATTATGTTTTTTATATATTTCCTTTTATACATGTATAAACACGCAAGTAAAACATCGAAGCATTTTAAGCCTAAGCCGACTGAGAGGTTCCCGTTGAGTACAACGGATGTGAGGGGTGCTAATACCTTCCCCTCGCATAATCGACTTTCGAACCTAAAATCTTTTCTCAAGGTAATTTAGAACTTTTTTCCTTTTTCCCCGAAAAATTAAAAGTTCAGTCGTAATTTAGAATTAGTGATTCAAAGCTTCCCCATAGCTTGACATCCGAAATTCGACGCGACAGAAATGGCGACTTCACTGGGGACGAGGATTTTTCCTCACTAGTGAGTCAAACCTATCCTAGTTAGCTTTTAAGCTAAATGTTTTTATCTTTTTGCTTGCATGCTTTTATTTTTGTTGTCTTTATATGCTTTTATTCCCTTGCCTTATGTTTATATATTTCATATTGCTTTATATTTTGCGTTCGTCACCATAACAGAAATGGCGACTTCACTGGGGACCATGCATAAAACACTTTGTTTGTGCATAAACAAGTCAAGCCTATCTCAGTCGGCTTTTAGGCTAATTTGCTTCATTTTACTTGCGTGTTTATATTTTCTTGTCATTTATTTTTTTATTCTTTATGCTTTACCTTTATATATCTTTGTGCTTCATATTCATTATATCTCAATTGTGGGGGTTACTTGAGCGATGTTACTCCACATTGTTCGGGTTAATGCCGGACGTGTGAGGCTCTCTACCCGAGCTCGAGAGAAAACTAAGTTAGAAGGAGGTTGTGTGCGGAAGCCCGCGTTGACGTATGTCCGTGAGGTAGGATGCCCAACCCCGCTTAGACGAGATTCTCATATGGAATTAATTGAAGTCATGTCGACGTATGTCCATAGACAACCCTAATTCCATATGAGGTTGATGACTCTAAGGACCTCTTCTTAGGAATCTTACCTATTAGAGCCTACACGTGAGGATGGGGGAAATTTTGATCATACATACCATACCATATGCATGCCATACATTTACATTCATAAAATTGATTCTTGCATATGCATTTTTTTTTAAAAAAAAAAAGGGCATATTTTGTCATATACATTGCATACATACATCATGCATGACATGCATACATTTGTCTTCGAGTCCAAGACTCGTTCCCCTTCTTACCTCAAGGATTTCTTACAATCCACATTGAGTCTTCGGTGTTCGCATTTTGTTCGCAGCACTACCCGTCAACGTCAAGAAAAGTGGATCGATATCCCAAAACAACCTACACATATAACAATAAGCCCCGGTTGTACATGGGGCATGCCGTTCAACTTTGGTGAGGAATTCATCCCTATCCCCACTACTCTTCAAGAGATTCCGGTACCTCAAACCGAGGTTACCCTCCCCCAGGCTACTGCGGCCTTTTCCCCATTTAACAAAAGTTCGATCATCATTGGCACAATCAACAAAAGCCCGACCTAGCTCGGCATCCAATACAGTTCGCATTGACAAGCATTAATACAAAAGTTATATCATACAATTTGCGTTTTTAATGTGTTTATTCTGTGAATCATTTAGGACCAGCCAAAAATGTGAGGAAACCTCAAAATCATTTTTATATATGCATGGAGACCGGCATTTTTTGTCTAACTCGATTTTGTTATGTTAAATCTGAACGTTGTTTTAGATTGTATGAAAGCATCGATAGGATCAAGGCATTTTTTTGATATGAGTAAAAACACTTGACCACAAATAGCCCACCCTGTGAGTAGTGAGTATTTGTTGAACCCCTTTGAGCCTAACGAATCAGAATTATTAACTATGAACTGCCAACTTTCATAAGCTCAATTGCTTATTGAAATTGCCGAAGTTTGTAAAAAAATTCAGTTCATAGTTAAATCATTTTGAATTCTGATATTTTTCTTCCATTTTGAACCCTTAGCCTTCATGATTATTGTCCCTTGCCAAAGGAGGAAGGAACATTCAATTAGGGTATCATCTTGAATTAAGTTGGAAAAGGGAGGTTGTGTGTATCAAGCAATTGGTGAATTTCTTATTTGATCTTGACAACAAAAAAAAAAAGGAGAAAAAAAGAAGGAAAAACAAATCAAGAAATCTCAAAAGAGAAAGAAAAAAGAGAAAAATCATTAAATCAAAAGGTTGTCAAGATCAAACAAAAGTATGTGCAAATCGCCAAAAGTTATGTGTGAAATAAGGAGGAGGTGTGTAATTAGAAAGAATGTTCCTTTCTTGGCCTTTTGAGTTCAATTTCCCCACATATGACATTTCTTTTGTAACCCAGCCAAATTACAACCCTCAAAGACCTTGTGATCAATGCTTTCATGCTTTTAGAAACGATGATTAGATGGACATATAACTCGATCGGAATGTTAGCAAACTTGCCGGGTGAGTGTTCAATACCCCCCACATTAATATTTCAATTTATTCATCTACTTAAATGAGTGATAGGTTGGTTCATCGATAAACATGTTTTTAACTTAAGTTGTATGATATAAATTTTGTATTTAGTGCAACCTTGGAACATCAAAATTGCCAACCCAAAACAAAGCCCGACCTCGCTCGGCAACCAATCAAAAAGCCCAATATTCATTGGCAAACCAAAGCCCAATATTCATTGGCAACCCAAAGCCCAATATTCATTGGCAACCCAAAGCCCAATATTCATTGGCAACCCAAAGCCCAATATTCATTGGCGACCCAAAGCCCAATATTCATTGGCAAACCCTAAGCCTAATTTTCATTGGCACCTAACCAAACAAAGCCCAACCATGCTTGGCACCTAATCACAAGCAAAGCCCAATTGTCATTGGCAATCACAACTACAATTTCACATTAAGCCCAGTCATCATTGGCATTCCTCACAATTTCCAACAAAAAACCCAATTGTCATTGGCACTCCCAAAAGCAATTCACAAGGCCCAACCATGCTTGGCACCCGATCATAACAAAAGCCCAATTTTCATTGGCCCTTACAAACACAATCACATCAAAAGCCCGACCTCGCTCGGCATCCCATAAAAAGCCCGACCTCACTCGGCATCCCATAAAAAGCCCGACCTCGCTCGGCATCCCATCAAAAGCCCGACCTCGCTTGGCATCCCATCAAAAGCCCGACCTCGCTCGGCATCCCATCAAAAGCCCGACCTCGCTCGGCATCCCATCAAAAGCCCGACCTCGCTCGGCATCCCATCAAAAGCCCGACCTCGCTCGGCATCCCATCAAAAGCCCAACCTCGCTCGGCATCCCATCAAAAGCCCGACCTCGCTCGGCAACCAATCAAAAGCCCGACCTCACTCGGCAACCAATCAAAAAGCCCGACCTCGCTCGGCAACCAATTACAACAAAAGCCCGACCTCACTCGGCAACCAATCAAAAAGCCCGACCTTGCTCGGCAACCAATTACAACCAAAGCCCGACCTCGCTCGGCAACTAATCACAATCAAAACCCAACCTTGCTCGGTATCCAATCATTATCCCTAGTGTTAAACATGACATATGTTTATCCCACATTGGGCTTCTTACAAGGGATTCCCCGGCAAAATCCTCAGTAAATCAAAAGGGAATATCCCCAGTGAATCGAAAGTCCGAAAGGACGATTCAGGCGAAGACCAGCCAACCAAAGCATAAGCACCCCCGGTGGAATCATTTGTTCTTCTCCCCGGCGGGTTAGCGCAATTCCCCAGTGGACTACCAATTCCCCAGGGAGTCAATATTTGTTCCATTCTCACAAGCCCAATTACCATTGGCATCGAAGGCTGGATATCGATCATGCTTCCAAGATGATTGTAACACCCATAATAAGATTGCCTAGGATCTTATACGAGTATTAAAATTTCGTACTGGATACATTAATTTACAATATAAAAGTTCATACAAAATATTACATCACATGTAATATTACAATCCCAAAGTTTATACAAATCCTTCTTATTACAAGTACATCAAAATACAAGCATATAATACAGTCCAACTATGAAACATATCATATAATATCAGCACGATCAGTCCGTAGCCTTTTCCTTACCCTTGTTGCGTGCTGAATGCGATCCTGCCTGTGAACCTGCACCAGAAGGAATGGGATGAGACATAATGTCTCAGTGAGCTCTACCCAACCTACTGTTTGGCGACCACAGGGAACCTAGGGTCGCCATGCCTACCTTGGCAATTTAGGGGAATTCTAGAATCGCCAAGTCTTTAACCTGCCTATGACTTTAACTATAACCTTTTTATGACTATAACTTCCTATGACTGTAACTATAACAACTTTAACTTTAACTATAAATCATAAAACGAATAAAGTGTTTTATGTTAGCTGTTAGCGTTGAACAAACAATTATCTGAGTTCATTTTACGGAGGGCACCCCGGGTGGAGCAACCCCGAGATACGTCTCCCTATAAACCGGTGAAATTCCTATCATATCAGGCTAACACCGGACTCCCTATAAAACGTGTGGACAACCCTCTCGGAGAAGTCCCATCCGGCGAATCCCGGAGTCTGATGAACACGCCACTGTAAAACGTGCAAGCACGCCACTATAAAACGTGTAAACACGCCAATGCCTTTAATCTTTAATTCTTTAATTCTTTAACTATAACATATGAACATGTAATCAGTCACTTTAACTCTATAACTATCCTGTAATCTATAACCTGTAACCTATAATCTTGGCTTATCGTTCTCATAAGCCGCCTATAATTGTTGGAGAACCAACCCTACAAATCTGTCTGTAACTGTACTTGCCGAAGCATTCCTATTAACCTTTACTCATGCTATAAATGCTTTGCTAAATCCTCAATCACTTATTCCTTATGCATTATGAATCCTTGGTTATGTCCACAATGGTGTTTTACTTATTTAATAAAAAGGTTTTCTTTGAAGACAGTTACCAAAAAGCCTCGCCGAACTCGCACACATCACCCAGAACGAAGCAGAACAGACAAATGCTGTCTGTCCAAATCGCTAAGCGACCCTGAGGCGAGGTGGGGGCGAAAATAGGCAGTGAGCACCTGCCAAACAGTAACTGCTCGTTCGCCCCGAGCTCGCCCGGCGAAAATATCAGTTCAAAAACCTGCTAAAAGTGTGATTTTCCACCATTTTGACATAATTAAGGATACCCAAACAATCCAACAGCATAAGGAACGATTTACACCTATAAATTGAATGATTTAAGTGTGATTGAACCAAGAATTAGCAAGCACAAAAGATTAGGGTAAAAACTCTAAAACTCTATAATTTACCCATGATGCAAAACACAAGAAATCCACTCTAAGAGGGTTCTAACAACCCAAGAGAGCTCACCTATTTTCTGGTATAAGCTGGTCAAGCTCCAACTCTAGCTTTCACTTGTGAAATCCCCTTTTCCCTTGGTTTTCTATAACTTCTTCTTACTCCAAAATTCCAAAACAAGCTTGCTTGAGAGACAAGGGTTTATGATGGAGTTTACTACTTAAAGAGGTGATGAGTTGATGAGATGATTAAGGTGAGGGTGGGGGACGAAATTGGAGGAGAAAGGAAGAGCAAAAAACCAGATTTTGTGTGTGAGAGAAAATGAGTGGAAAACTCAACTATTTTCATATTTATCCCAAATGTCCAATTGCTCTTAATTACGACTATGCCACTGCTTACAAACGAAGCTTCTAACACGTTTAACTGATACTTCTAAGCGGGATATTACACTCTACCCCCCTTAAAGAAATTTCGTCCTCGAAATTTAGAAATTACCTGTAAAAAGATGCGGGTAGCTCTCCATCATCTCTGATTCCAACTCCCATGTAGCTTCACCATAGGGAGAACCTTTCCATATGACTTTAACAATTGGAATCTCTTTATTCCTCAATGCTTTAACATCACGTTCAACAATCCGTTCCGGTTCGGGCTGAAAAGTCAAATCCGATCTCAAGTCGATAGTTTCCAACTCTACTGGTTGGTGAGGATCAGGAATAAACTTCCTTAACTGTGAAACATGGAAAACATCATGTAATCCTGACATTGCCGGTGGCAGAGCCAATTGGTAAGCTGCTGGTCCGACACGTTTAAGTATCTCAAATGGCCCAATAAATCTTGGACTCAATTTCTTAGTCCTGAAAACACCTCGCAGTCCCAGCTTAGGGGTAACTTTCAGGAAAACATGATCTCCCACTTCAAACTCTAGAGGTCTTCGCCTCTTGTCCGCATAACTCTTCTGTCGACTTTGAGCAGTTCTAATCTTATCCTGGATGGATTTAATCTTCAAAGTGGTTTCCTGGATAATCTCAGGTCCCAAAATACTTTTATCTCCAACCTCTGACCAACAAAGCGGTGTTCTACACCTCCTGCCATACAGTGCCTCATAGGGTGCCATTCCGATGCTAGAATGGTAACTATTATTATACGAAAATTCTATCAAAGGCAGATGGTGATTCCAATTTCCTCCATCCTCTAAAATGCATGCACGTAACATATCCTCTAATGTCTGTATAGTTCTCTCTGATTGTCCATCTGTTTGAGGATGATGAGACGTACTCAACTTTAACCTTGTCCCCAAAGCCTTCTGAAAAGCTTTCCAAAAGTGAGAAGTAAAGATAGGATCTCTATCTGACACAATGCTGGTTGGAACACCATGAAGTTTCACAATCTCCGCTATGAACAATTCTGCGTACTGAGCAGCCCTGTAAGTAGTCCTAACCGGTAAAAAGTGAGCAGACTTTGTTAACCGATCGACAACTACCCAAATAGAATCATGTCCCCGTTGAGTCCGGGGTAACCCGGTCACAAAATCCATAGAGATTTCTTCCCATTTCCACTGAGGGATCTCCAATGGTACAAGCATCCCTGCTGGTCTCTGATGTTCAATTTTCACTTGTTGACACACAATACAACGTGATACGAATTCTGCAATGTCGTTCTTCATCCCTGGCCACCAATATTCCTTCTTTAAATCCTGGTACATTTTTGTGGTACCCGGATGAATACTGAAACTACTCTTGTGTGCCTCTTCCAAAATCAACCTCTTTAAACTAGCATCATTAGGAACACAAACTCTACCTTCAAACAGCAGGGTACCATCTGAAGCCCTTGAGAATTCCGACTGACCAATCCTCCTCTGAAGATTCACATCTGATTCTTGAGCTTGCGCGATTCGGGACCGCAAATCACAAGTAACCTCTAATCTTTGCAACAAGACGCCATCATCTATTTCTGTAACGCTGAGATTAAGATCTCGAAATTTCTCATACAAACCACAGGTATGCATCAATACTTCTGCTTTAATCAAAGATTTCCTGCTCAAGGCGTCAGCAACTACATTCGCCTTTCCAGGGTGATACTTTAACTCGAAATCAAAATCCTTTAAATATTCCATCCATCTTCTCTGTCTCATGTTCAGTTCCCGTTGGTCGAACAAATACTTTAAACTTTTGTGGTCACTGAACAAGTCAAATTGTGCTCCATATAAATGGTGCCTCCACACCTTCAAAGCAAAAACTATTGCCGCCAACTCAAGGTCATGAGTGGGGTAATTCTCCTCGTGAGATTTAAGCTGTCGAGAAGCATAAGCTATAACATTACCTTCTTGCATGAGCACACTGCCTAGTCCTTTAGAGGATGCATCACAATAAACCACATATTTCTTCTCAGGATCAGGTATTGCCAATACTGGAGCCTTGGATAATTTTTTCCTCAAAGTCCGGAAACTTTTCTCACAATCTTCGTCCCAGACGAAAGGCACATCTTTCCTTGTGAGGCGTGTCAATGGTAAAGCAATCTGTGAAAATCTCATAATAAATCTCCGGTAGTAACCTGCTAAACCGAGGAAACTCCGAACCTCTGTTACATTCGTTGGTCTGGCCCAATTAAGGACAGCTTCAACCTTTGATGAGTCAACTGACACTCCTCCTTTAGAAATAACATGTCCCAAAAACTGGATTTCCGATAACCAAAATTCACATTTGCTGAATTTTGCATATAACTGATTTTCTCTAAGGATGTCCAAAACAATCCTCAGATGTTGAGCATGTTCCTGTGAGTCCTTCGAATAAATCAAAATATCATCTATGAAGATTACAACAAACTGATCCAGGTAAGGCTGAAAAATCCTATTCATGTAGTCCATGAACACTGCTGGAGCATTTGTCACTCCAAAAGGCATCACCAAGAATTCATAATGTCCGTAACGTGTTCTGAACGCCGTCTTGGACACATCTGACGATTTGATACGAATCTGGTGGTATCCGGATCTGAGATCAATCTTTGAAAACACAGAAGCTCCTTTAAGTTGATCCAAAAGATCATCAATCCTCGGTAACGGATACTTATTCTTTATTGTTACCTTATTCAGCCGACGGTAGTCAATGCACAATCTCATACTACCATCCTTCTTCTTAACCAACAACACTGGTGCACCCCAAGGTGACACACTGGGCCTGATGAAATGCTTCTGAATTAAATCTTCCAACTGAGACTTCAATTCCTTTAACTCGGATGGTGACATTCTATAAGGCGCCACTGAAACTGGCTCAGATCCTGGGATGAGGTCAATAGAAAACTCAACTTCCCGTTCAGGGGGTAAATTACTTATCTCTGAAGGAAAAACATCCAAATAGTCACTGACAACAGGAATGTCACTGGGACTCAGTTCTGATTCTGAAGTCACAGTAACCATCACATAAAAACCATTATCCTGGGCACACATAAGCTGAGTAAGCTGATGCGTGCGGTTGATTAACTCTGATAAAGCCACACCTTCGGTCGTATCATCCGTAGGCATAAAAATGCACTTCTCCGCACATCCAATATACACATGATTAGCAGATAACCAATCCATTCCTAGAATCACATCAAGTTGTATCATAGGAAGACACACCAAGTCTATGTAGTATGTCTTACTAGATACTGTAATCGGGCAATTTTCACATATAAAACTAGCTACAACTCCGCCTTCAGTAGCGGTAGATACCGTCATAGGAGGTATCAACGGTGACATAGACAATTGTAATGCTTCTACACACTTGTAAGAAATAAAAGAACATGTTGCACCACAATCAAAAAGCACTTTAACTGGAGTTTGGCCCAAGTAACACATACCGGCAATTAAATCTTCATTTGCCGAAGCCTTCTGGCCGTCAAGGGAGTACACTCTGCCCTTACTTGTTGTAGTACCTTCAGCTCCACTTTTACCTTTCCTTTCTGGACAATTTGCTAAAAAGTGCCCCGGTTGTCTGCACCCGAAACACACACCCGTTTGCCTCATGCACTGACCATAATGCGACTTCCCGCAAAATTTACAAGTAACCTCCGCCTGTGATGAAAATGATTGCTTGCCCCTCTTAGGGGAGCCCTTAGGCTTGTTCTCTTGATACCGATCTGGAAATTTACCTTTTCTCTTTTCATACGCTGCAGCTTTCTCTTTCGCGGTCTTGGCAAAACCCGCTTCCGCAACCAAACTATCATGAACCATCTCGTCATAGCTAGTATTCCTTTGTAAACTCACTGCTGTATCAATCTCGCCTCTCAACCCACGTCTATACTGATTCATCTTCCAATTTTCATTAGCGGCATACTCGTTGTGAGAGGAGTAGTACGACAATTCTTCAAACTTCTTTGTAAATTCGGTGACTGACATGCCACCTTGCTTCAGCTCAAGAAATTCCTGTTCTTTCTTCACCTTATAAGACATCGGGATATACTTCTCTATCATTGCTTCTTTGAAGTTATCCCAATTAACCTCAACATTATTTGCTATCATTCGGCGTTGAGCGGATTCCCACCAATCTTCCGCTGCGCCTCTGAACTGGTTAGTGGCCAACAATACTTTACTTTCCTCAGGGCAATCCACCATCCGGAACACTTTCTCTATCTGTTTTAGCCATCTCTTGGCCTCTGGAGGTTCACCTTCCCCATTGAACTCAGGAGGGTGATTTCTGTTAAACTCCCGGTAGGATGGATTCGCCACTGCTGGTGGTGGTGTCTGCTGCTGAGCACCTTGTCCATGGTGCATCATTCCCATCCATTCTTGCTGAGCCTGAGCCTGTTGTTGGGCTTGCTGCTGCATCATAAGCATCATCTGCTGATGCTGTAACGCAGCTTGAGCTTGCTGCTCTTGGTACTGTTGCTGCAACGCCTGCTGCTGTTGCATCATTTGAGCCCAAAATTGCATATTAGGGTCTCCTCCAGCTTCCTCAGCATTAGCCTGATTTGATCTAGGCCTGCCAGGACCTCTTCTCCTCCCAGACATATTATCCTAACTGTCATACACAAGTCAAAGTGATCAGTTTCAACAAGATATAACATTTAGAATAATGTCCCGGATCCAAGAGATCCACGAACTTGAATTGTATTTTAATGACCCAAGGCACGGTCTGAATCGACCTGCTCTGATACCAAATTGTAACACCCATAATAAGATTGCCTAGGATCTTATACGAGTATTAAAATTTCGTACTGGATACATTAATTTACAATATAAAAGTTCATACAAAATATTACATCACATGTAATATTACAATCCCAAAGTTTATACAAATCCTTCTTATTACAAGTACATCAAAATACAAGCATATAATACAGTCCAACTATGAAACATATCATATAATATCAGCACGATCAGTCCGTAGCCTTTTCCTTACCCTTGTTGCGTGCTGAATGCGATCCTGCCTGTGAACCTGCACCAGAAGGAATGGGATGAGACATAATGTCTCAGTGAGCTCTACCCAACCTACTGTTTGGCGACCACAGGGAACCTAGGGTCGCCATGCCTACCTTGGCAATTTAGGGGAATTCTAGAATCGCCAAGTCTTTAACCTGCCTATGACTTTAACTATAACCTTTTTATGACTATAACTTCCTATGACTGTAACTATAACAACTTTAACTTTAACTATAAATCATAAAACGAATAAAGTGTTTTATGTTAGCTGTTAGCGTTGAACAAACAATTATCTGAGTTCATTTTACGGAGGGCACCCCGGGTGGAGCAACCCCGAGATACGTCTCCCTATAAACCGGTGAAATTCCTATCATATCAGGCTAACACCGGACTCCCTATAAAACGTGTGGACAACCCTCTCGGAGAAGTCCCATCCGGCGAATCCCGGAGTCTGATGAACACGCCACTGTAAAACGTGCAAGCACGCCACTATAAAACGTGTAAACACGCCAATGCCTTTAATCTTTAATTCTTTAATTCTTTAACTATAACATATGAACATGTAATCAGTCACTTTAACTCTATAACTATCCTGTAATCTATAACCTGTAACCTATAATCTTGGCTTATCGTTCTCATAAGCCGCCTATAATTGTTGGAGAACCAACCCTACAAATCTGTCTGTAACTGTACTTGCCGAAGCATTCCTATTAACCTTTACTCATGCTATAAATGCTTTGCTAAATCCTCAATCACTTATTCCTTATGCATTATGAATCCTTGGTTATGTCCACAATGGTGTTTTACTTATTTAATAAAAAGGTTTTCTTTGAAGACAGTTACCAAAAAGCCTCGCCGAACTCGCACACATCACCCAGAACGAAGCAGAACAGACAAATGCTGTCTGTCCAAATCGCTAAGCGACCCTGAGGCGAGGTGGGGGCGAAAATAGGCAGTGAGCACCTGCCAAACAGTAACTGCTCGTTCGCCCCGAGCTCGCCCGGCGAAAATATCAGTTCAAAAACCTGCTAAAAGTGTGATTTTCCACCATTTTGACATAATTAAGGATACCCAAACAATCCAACAGCATAAGGAACGATTTACACCTATAAATTGAATGATTTAAGTGTGATTGAACCAAGAATTAGCAAGCACAAAAGATTAGGGTAAAAACTCTAAAACTCTATAATTTACCCATGATGCAAAACACAAGAAATCCACTCTAAGAGGGTTCTAACAACCCAAGAGAGCTCACCTATTTTCTGGTATAAGCTGGTCAAGCTCCAACTCTAGCTTTCACTTGTGAAATCCCCTTTTCCCTTGGTTTTCTATAACTTCTTCTTACTCCAAAATTCCAAAACAAGCTTGCTTGAGAGACAAGGGTTTATGATGGAGTTTACTACTTAAAGAGGTGATGAGTTGATGAGATGATTAAGGTGAGGGTGGGGGACGAAATTGGAGGAGAAAGGAAGAGCAAAAAACCAGATTTTGTGTGTGAGAGAAAATGAGTGGAAAACTCAACTATTTTCATATTTATCCCAAATGTCCAATTGCTCTTAATTACGACTATGCCACTGCTTACAAACGAAGCTTCTAACACGTTTAACTGATACTTCTAAGCGGGATATTACAATGATCCTTATATCCCCAGTGAATTCACGAGCGAAGCCCAATCTTATTGGCATACCCCCCAGTGGAGTCTTACATCATCCAAGCCCGACTTTGCTCGGCATTCAAACCATAATTCCCCAGCATCCCACGTGATGTCTGTCATCCCCCAGGTCAGCATAATTCATGCAGCATATCATAACTATTCATTAGCATGCATCTCACATCCAGGGGCAATTCTTTAACAAACAAGTTGGGTATCCCCAGTACAAGTCCATCCCTCACATGACGTCCCCAGTGACGTTCATACATTCATGCATTAGTACATTCATGCATTCATACATATGCATACAGCATGTCATACATGGTTATTTCTAACCATCATGAGTCTCACCAAACAATCGCGAGCAATTCGTGTATTCTTTTTTCCCAGTGTCATCCCCAGTTCGTCTATTTCAGAGATGTCATCCTTTTACGCCAAGTGGCAGTTCAAACGAACAGCTTGCGCGTCTTTTTTGTTAAGTCTTTACGCCAAGTGGCAGTTCTTTGATGAACAGCTTGTGCGTACTCCCCAGTGTTGTGCCAAGTGGCAGTTCTTCAATGAACAGCTTGTGCATTCTTTCTCCCCGATTGAAGGGGCATTCTTTGTAAGGAACGGCTTGTCAGCCGCATCCCCAATATCGTCAGTGGCAAGTTCGGTAACCATCCGAACAGCTGACATCTTTCATTTATTTTCCTGTCGTCAATGGCAAGTTCGGCAACATCCGAACAGTTGACATTTATTTTCCTGTCGTCAATGGCAAGTTCGGCAACATCCAAACAGTTGACATTTATTTTCCTGTCGTCAATGGCAAGTTCGGCAACATCCGAACAGTTGACATTTATTTTCCTGTCGTCAATGGCAAGTTCGGCAACATCCGAACAGTTGACATTTATTTTCCTGTCGTCAATGGCAAGTTCGGCAACATCCGAACAGTTGACATTTATTTTCCTGTCGTCAATGGCAAGTTCGGCAACATCCGAACAGTTGACATTTATTTTTCTGTCGTCAATGGCAAGTTCGGCAACATCCGAACAGTTGACATTTTATTTTCCCGTCGTCAATGGCAAGTTCGGCAACATCCGAACAGTTGACATTCTTTTCATTCTTTTGTCGCCAGTGGCCAGTTCGGCAACAACCCGAACAGCTGGCATTTACCTTTTCATTCTTTGTTGTCAGTGGCAGTTCGGCGACAACCCGAACAGCTGACACCTATCCCCAGTGTGGTCTTCCTTTTTATCATCTTTTGCATCCATAGTTACATTACAAGCATTCATAACATTTGCATTGCATGCATTTATAGCATTTATAACTCGGGAAAATATTTAGTCAAAAAATGGCGTACTCTATATTTAAGTCTCTTCGGCCCGTCCATTTCAAATCACATTTTCAACCTCCGGGACGAAGAAACTTAAATAGGGGCATCTGTCATACCCCATTTTTTGACTTATATATTTTTTTGTATGTTTCATTTTTGTGTTTATCTCATCATTTATTTTTACCTTTTATTTTATTATTGCTATAGTATTTTTTATTGGCATTTTATCATTTTCATCATTAAACATTACTATTATCCTCACCATTATCCTTAATATTTTTCTTTAATAATATCATTATTATTTTACTACTATTAGGATTTTTTATTTTTAATTAACATATTATTAAGTTTCATCTTTTTTATTGTCATTATTTATTATTATTATTAAATATTATCATTTTTCATTATTAGTATTATCTACTATTTTCCTTATTATCATCATCATTTGCATTTCTTGCATTTTTTATCATCATTATTATCATTATATATTATTATTATTTTCCACATTTTACCTTTTATTTTAAATACAAAAAACTTTTATTTTAAAAACAAAAAACAAAAAAAGTGGAGTTCGCAGTGCGAACTCACCTTCGCACTGCGACCTCTGCGAAATTTCTGCAGAATTTTATACATTTGTTTATCCTTTTTGCTTTCAACTACAATTATTATTAGTAGCATTATTACTTGTATTCTTGCTCTTTTGTGACTGATTTGGTGCAGCAAGGCAAGATTTAATGTGTGACATTAAAGGTAAAAGGAAAGAAGAACTTTCTTCCAACCTCTCATGTGATCAAACAAATTGGCTGCCCTTGGTCAGTTTTTGTCCCTCCAAATTGACCCCTCACCCAACCTAAACATGCCAGCCAGCTGCTTGATCCCTTTCCTTCCCTTTTTCCCTGCCAAAATCAGTCAATCACAAGTGGTTTTTGTTGCAAAAAAGCTGTTTGACATGCCCTGTTTTGAGCTGGATTTCTCCTCTCACACATAAGCCCACATGCTAATTTTGATTCCCCCAATCTCCCTGTACATGGCAGTACACGTTTTGATTGTTTGAGCTTCCAAGATTGCTTGCAGCTGCCCTGTTTTACAGTTTTTACCATCATTATCTTCTAGAATCAATGGCATTTGTGGCTGAGATCAGTCAAGACCTTGCCCCTTGGCACAAGGCAAAGCAAGTTCTATCCATTAGCATTAAATGCAAAGAGTTCTAGCCTGAATTTAGCCCAAATCAGCTAGTGTTTTAGGATTTTGTTCATCATTGTTCATCATTACAAAGATTTGCATTTATGCCTATAAAAGGAATGGCAAGGCCCAAGGATCACACACACTGAAACACATTGAAAACCAGCAAAAAACAGACCAATTCAGAGAGCCAATACACACAAAAATCCCTTGCATTGCAGCACAAAATCAGTTCATCACAAACACTTTGAACCTTGTTCATAACCTCTCACAAAGCAAGCAAGTCACTTCCAATCTTGTTCAAGCATTGCTAGGAGTTCTGTAAGTCTCCTATAACCTTTCTTTTCTATTGTATTTGCTGTTTACATATCTTGCTTTGTCCAATTTTTCTTTGTGAACCAAAACCTCCTTTGAACCTCAAAAAGGACCTCAAAGGGGCCAAGCTTTAAAACTGTGATTTTCCACCCTTTTTTCTTCCTTTTTGTCAAGTTTCTTAACCTCCTTTAGGTTCTGAATCTTGCTTAGAAGCAGTTTCTGAACTTCTGTTCAGAAACAGCTTCTGAGTTGAAAATTCGCATACTTCGCAGAGCCAAGCCTTGCTCGCACTGCGAACACACCAGAACCTGACTTCGCAGAGCCAAGTTCTGGTTGCTCTGCGAAGTATGTGAAATTCAGAACATGAATCAGGCATTCAAATGTCAAATTTTTGGGATTCTAGCCCTTGATTCAGAACCTAAAGAGGGTTAAAACCATTTTGGTCCAAACCCAACTCATAATCATGCACAACTTTGAAAATTTCACAAGTTCGTGCGACAAAGTTCAAATAACTTGTGAAACAAGTTACGTTCTTAATATTTTCAAAAACCAAGTTTGAGCAACAAGCTAAGTTCGTCTATTTCAAAAGCAAACTTGAACAACCATGTTGTTCATGATTTTCAATCCAAACGCGAACTTAAGCCGAGTTTGCTCATTCTTAAAACCAAGCTCGAATTGAGCCGAACTTGTGAACTTTCCAATTTTTGCATGTTTTATGTTTGTGTTTGCCATTCAAACTTGAACCAAACTTGTTCTTGAGTTTCAATAACTTAAGCAACAAGTAACGTTCATGATTTTTAATAAAATCGAACAACAAATTTGTTCGTGTTGTTTTCTTTTCTTTAACTTTCCTTTTAAAAAAGCTTTGGTTCCCTTTGAGGTTCCTCCGAGTAACAAAAACAAACTTGAATGAAACGGGAATGGCTTGACGTATGTCTCCCCAAACCTCGATTGCACGAATGCGTGACGTATGTCTCGTCGCTCGGGCAATCGTCATTCCACCCTTGACGCGTCTAGCACGCTCAACCTTCCCTTGGCCCCCTTGTGGCCATTTTTTACCCTTTTCTTGGCCCTCGTGGTCAATCCGAACCTCTCGCGCCTTGTGCGTTTATTTTAATCTTTTACGCCTTGCGCGAATTTTTCGCCTCAGTGCGTTTGTCTTTTATTTATTCCTTTAAAACATTCACGCCTTGCGCGAGCTTATCGCCTAGCGTCCATCTTTCACCATTTTAAAACTTTGTACGTCTTCGTACGTTTTTAAAACCTTTGCTCAAGTCCGAGCGTAAAACTTTTGCATCAAATCATTTACTTTTATGCATTGTCGTCAGTGGCCAGCTCGGCAACAACCCGAGCAGCTGACTTTTACTTTCTTGTCGTCAATGGCCAGTTCGGCAGCAACCCGAACAGTTGACATTTACTTTCATTACATCTTTTTTTTCTCAAACTTTTTCGCTCGGACGTGATCAAACCTTTTTTTAACTAAAACGAACCAACATACAAACGTTTTCTACCAAAGAACTACGTACGCTTTGAATTCTCCAACTACCGGGAGATACGTAGGAGCAAGATCGACATCTTGTCAAGCCCATAAATAAAAAACCTGTTTTTCCCTTTTCGTTTGTTTTTATCTCTTTCTTCATCTCGCATTATGTTTTTTATATATTTCCTTTTATACATGTATAAACACGCAAGTAAAACATCGAAGCATTTTAAGCCTAAGCCGACTGAGAGGTTCCCGTTGAGTACAACGGATGTGAGGGGTGCTAATACCTTCCCCTCGCATAATCGACTTTCGAACCTAAAATCTTTTCTCAAGGTAATTTAGAACTTTTTTCCTTTTTCCCCGAAAAATTAAAAGTTCAGTCGTAATTTAGAATTAGTGATTCAAAGCTTCCCCATAGCTTGACATCCGAAATTCGACGCGACAATTTCCATTAAAGAAGCGGAAGAGCTTAAAGCCAAGAATCAAGAGCTCCGAAGCAAAAATGGGGATTTAGAATTAAAGCACCTTCAAGCTTTGGGAGAGGTCGCTCGAGCAAAGAGAGATCGAGAGGAAACAACAAAATCTCTCCAAGAGTGTAGAAAAAGGCTAAGAATCTCCGAGGGGAAAAGAGAATGGATCGGAGGTGGTTTGGTTAGTGCCGACGCTAACCTCATAGCCAAGGACGAAGAGTTGGAGAAAGTCTTGCATTCCAACCAAGAACTCAAAAATTTCGGGGAATTAGCCATTGAAGCTCAAAGAAAATGGAGGTTGAAATATCAAGAGAAAAATCAACAACTCCAAGAGGTCGTCAAGGACTACAAAGAGCGGCTACAAACCGAACGCGTCCAAAAGCAAGAATATGAGAACCTTTCTCTTCAAGGGAAGCTTAAGTGCAATCATCTCAAAGCCGATATCAAGAAATATGAAGAATATTTCGACAAGATTGCAAGAGCACACGGGGACCATATTGCACAACTACACGATGAGATTAGAGGTGCGAACTCCAAGCTAGCTCAACGCAAGGAGGTGATTGAGTTTGTGTGGCAAGACGCCGCCCGATTAAGTGAGGACTTCACAAAATTGGTCGTATTCTCAAACATGGTCATTGCCAAACTTCCGAAGAAGCTAGCAAAAGCCGAGATGGTCATGCCATACTTTGTCATCCCTAAGAAGGTCCAGAAATTCATGAAGTTCTGCAAAGACACCTTAGACTTCTATCAGGAAGAGATGGACAAAGCGGAAAAAAGAGCGGCTGTTTGAATTGTAGTAGCATTAATTACACCTTGTAATCTAAATGTTATCCAATCAAATATAATTTTGAAGCAATATCAATTTCCCGGCCTTTAATATTTCTAATTGCTAATATTAACTGCGCGCCTTTAATTTCCTCGCAAAGCAAAATGAAAAAACGCATGTTTTTCATATCCATTGCATACATACATTTACATGCATTTTCATGCATTTTTCTTAAAAAAGAAAAAAAAACACTCATTCATTTCCCTTAAAAACAGTTTGGAGCAATCATAGCCAGAAAACCCAAGAAGCCATCGGCCCAAGAGCCAGATCTCCAACACTCGTACGGAACACGCGCTAACAAGCAAAGGATCATGGATAACTTGGAACAAAATCAAGCTGCTTTGAGAGGAGAGGTTGATGAAATGAAAGGAAAAATGGACCAACTGCTAGAGTTAATGCAAGCTCTATCTAACCGTGAAAACAACCCTTGTCCAAATGTTGACGCGGCCAATGTGACATGGCCTCCTTAACGGTCTACCTCAAGGTTATACCCCACCCGAGAGTGATAGCCTTGTACCACCTCCACAACCACAGCTTACCATCCCCATTAGGAACGAAGAGCATCATCCTCAAGGGAATTCCACAACTCAGCATGAGATTGTTTCTCATAATGTGGAAGACACTCAGCCTAGGCATTCTGCTCCCGGCAACACCCACCAAGACAACGATTCTGCTCAAATGTATCGTGTTTTGGAAGAAAGGTTAAAAGCTGTCGAAGGATCCAGCTCATATGGTGCCTACAATGCCTAGGATATGTGCTTGGTGCCCGATGTGGTAATCCCTCCGAAATTCAAAGTAACAGACTTCGAGAGGTACAAAGGAATTCAATGCCCTAGGAACCATCTGCGAATGTTCTGTAGGAAGATGGCAGCCTACGCTACGAACGAGAAACTCATGATCCATGTGTTTCAAGACAGTTTGAGTGGAGCGTCATTAGATTGGTACATGCAATTGGAGCGTACCCACGTCCAAACTTGGAAAGGCTTGGCCGATGCTTTCTTAAAGCAATACAAGTACAATTTGGATATGGCTCCAAATACGCTGCAGTTGCAAAACCTTGTGCAAAGGAGTAACGAGTCCTTCAAAGAACACGCTCAAAGGTGGAGGGAACTAGCATCTCACGTGCAGCCACCACTTTTTGAAAGGGAATTAGTCGACACCTTCATGGGCACACTACAAGGCCCATATTATGACAAAATGATTGGAAGCACATCATCTGGTTTCTCCGATCTAGTCATAATTGGTGAAAGAATAGAGGATGGAGTGAAAAGGGGAAAGATTCAAGGCCCTCCTGAAGCTCAAAGTGGAGCTAGAAGACCCCCCAGTAACTTTCATAAGAAGAAAGAGGGGGAAGCAAACACTATTTTAGTGGGTCCATCTCGGGTATCCTCAACTCAAATGCCTCGCTACCATTATCCTTATGTGGCAGCAGCAGCAGTTCAGGGGCAGTACTCACCTCAAGTAATTCCCACGACTCCACCTCAACAGCCAGCAGTTTTGCCTCAAGCAAAATCAACAGCAGCAACGAAGTGGGTATCCGCCGAGGAATCAAACGGGCCCAAAGAATAACTTTAGAAACGTGCAGTTTGATCCTGTACCCATGCCATACGGTCAGATCTTGCCGTACTTAATCCTAAAAGTGATGGTTGAGCTAAAACCACTACCACCTTTGGTGCCACCATATCCACCTATGTATGATGCAAATGCAAGGTGCGAGTACCACGCGGGGTCGCCGGGGCACAACATCGAAGGCTGTAAAGCTTTCAAATACAAGGTCCAGAATCTCATTGACCGGAAGCTGCTGTCCTTCAAGGAGGAAAATCCAAATGTGAAGAACAACCCATTGTTGGGGCATGCGGGTCCCTCTGTGAACGCAGTGGAAGAGCAAGAAAACTTTGGCCCAATCCAAGAGGTGGTCAATGTAAAAACCCCCATGTCGATCATAAGACAAAAATTGATCGGCTTTGGTTTGTTCGAAGAGATGCACGCCAACTGTGAAGCCTGCATAATTAATCCCAACGAGTGCGAAGAATTGAAGAAATGTCTTCAAGAGCTGATGGATCAAGGTTGGATCCAAATGGTCTATACAAAAGATAGTACGGACATTGCTACCTTGGAGTCTCATGACCCAAAACCTCTCGAAATCCCATACCAAAAGAGAGAGGTACAAATACCTGTGAGGCCCATAACATTCCATGTGCCGGCACCCTTCTCCTTTGAAAGCACAAAGAGGGTACCGTGGAATTACCAACCTGTTGCCTATATGGAGAGAAAGCCCTTGGCAAAAATAGAATCCAACGTCACTAACATTGTCGGCGTTGGAGGAATGACAAGGAGTGGTAGAGTCTTCGCTTCGAAAGAGCTCGGGAAGATACCAGCGGAGCTACCAAAAGAACCCCTCAAAGAAAAGAATGTGGAAGAGGATGAAAACCAAGCAGGACCCTCTCAGAAAATAGCCCCACAAAAAGAGGCCGAGGAGTTCCTAAGAATTATCCAAAAGAGCGAGTATAAGATAATTGACCAGTTGGGTCAAACTCCCTCCAAAATCTCCATGTTATCTCTATTGCTAAGCTCAGAGGCTCACCGAGAAGCATTACTGAGGATCCTTAGTGAAGCACATGTCATTAAGGATATCCCTGTGGACCAATTCGACGGGATAGTCGCAAACATTACCTCAAGCAGGTATTTGGGCTTCAATGACGACTAGTTACCCGACGAGGGGCATATTCACAACCGGGCTTTACATATCTCTGTAAAGTGCATGGACCACATCCTCTCTCGAGTGTTAGTGGACACGGGATCATCTTTGAACGTAATGCCCAAGACTACCCTTCTAAAGCTATCATGTGAAGGAACTGTAATGAAGCCAAGCGCTTTGGTGGTAAAGGCTTTCGACGGGTCAAGAAGGGCCGTAATAGGAGAGATTGACCTGCCAGTTCAAATCGGGCCTAAGGTTTTCTCCATCACCTTCCAAGTCATGGACATTAATCCAACTTACAGTTGTCTTCTTGGACGACCATGGATTCACATCGCCGGAGCCATCACCTCCACCCTACACCAAAAGCTCAAATTCATTGTCGATGACAAGATGATTGTAGTTTCGAGCCAAGAGGATATGATGGTAAGCCATCTTTCGTCATTCCGTTACATAGAAACAGACGAAGAGGTTGTGGATGTTCCCTTCCAATCTTTGGAAGTGGCAAATGTCGTGACCTTGAGCTCAAAACCCAAGAAAGAGGCGAGAACAGCCTTGTCATCGTGGAGGGCCATAAGAGAAGCTCTAGAAGAGAGTAGACCCACCGGATGGGGCAAGCTGGTAGACATACCAGAGAAGAAGAATCGCTTTGGGTTAGGATATCAACCCTCAGCGGAAACCTCCTCAAAGCCTCAAAAGCAAGGGATCCCTCCTATTTTAGAGACCTTTCACAGTGCGGGTTTTAGCTACGAAAACCAAGTAGCTCTGCTTGAAGACACAGACGAAGAAGTGCCCGACTTGGTGCACCACTGTACTTCGGATGAGATCTTGAACAACTAGAAGGCCATCGAAATTCCCAAAATCATTTCCATGTTCAAGTAATTTACCATGTTTGTTTTATTTTTGAAAAAAAATCATTTTGCTCTGCCCAAGGCAAATGATTAGTTGTGTGGAGCCCCCATGTTTTTAAGTTATTTCAATCATCAATAAAATTGCATTTTATGTCCAATTGAGTTCATTTCTTTTGTTCTTTAATCGCATTGTTTTGAAAAAAAATTTTTTTGCAAAACCTAAAACAAAATCATACTCATTCAGATCCATAAATCCACCAACCAAAAACAACACTGCCTTAATCCCTTATGACTTCGATTTCCTGATTAACCAAATGGAAGCTGATGAAGAGGACGATTATGAGTTTCCTGAAGAATTGTCCAGACTTGGGGATCAAGAGGATAGGGTAATACAACCGCACCAAGAACCGATTGAAATAATCAACTTGGGGACCGAAGAGGACAAGAAAGAGGTCAAAATGGGAGCCTCCCTGCAAGAGGATGTGAAGGAAAAGCTGGTTAAGCTATTGCAAGAGTATGTGGATGTGTTCGCTTGGTCGTATCAAGACATGCCAGGTTTAGACCCCAACATCGTCGTGCATAAACTACCCCTCAAGCCAGAATGCCCACCAGTAAAGCAGAAGTTGAGAAGAACCCGACCCGACATGGCTCTCAAGATTAGAGAAGAGGTCAAAAAGCAGTTCGAGGCCGGCTTCTTAGCAGTAACCAAGTACCCACAATGGGTTGCTAACATTGTGCCAGTCCCAAAGAAGGATGGCAAAGTCAGAATGTGTGTGGACTACCGGGACTTCAATAGAGCAAGACCAAAGGATGATTTCCCACTACCTCAAATTGACATATTGGTAGACAACACCGCCCAATTCTCAGTCTTCTCCTTTATGGACGGATTCTCGGGTTACAACCAAATAAAAATGGCTCCAGAGGACATGGAGAAAACCACATTCATCACCCCATGGGGAACTTTCTGCTATAAGGTAATGCCCTTCGGATTGACAAATGCCGGGGCAACATACCAAAGAGCAATGGTGACTCTTTTCCATGATATGATTCATAAGGAAATAGAGGTCTACATTGATGATATGATTGCCAAATCCCAAACGGAGGAGGATCACCTGGTCCATTTGCAAAAGCTTTTCGAACGCCATGAGAAAGTTCAAGCTGCGCTTAAATCCTAACAAGTGCACATTTGGTGTTAGATCCGGAAAGTTATTGGGTTTCATTGTTAGCCAAAAGGGAATTGAAGTGGATCCTGACAAGGTAAAGGCTATACAAGATATGCCAGTGCCAAACACCGAGAAGGAGGTTCGTGGTTTCTTAGGGAGATTGAACTACATTGCTAGATTCATCTCACATATGACAGCCACCTGCGAACCAATCTTCAAACTGCTGAGGAAAAATCAAGCCGTTCAGTGGAACGAGGACTGCCAAGAGGCGTTTGACAAGATCAAACAATACCTGCAAGAACCACCAATTTTAATACCTCCGGTTTCGGGTAAACCCCTCATATTATACCTAACCGTGTTTGAAGGATCAATGGGTTGCGTGTTAGGACAACAAGATGAAACGGGAAGAAAAGAGCACGTAATCTACTACCTAAGCAAGAAGTTCACCGACTGTGAATCAAGGTATACTTCGCTTGAAAAGACTTGCTGCGCTTTAGCATGGGCTGCTCGACGCTTAAGACAGTACATGTTGACCCATACCACTTGGTTGATATCAAAGATAGATCCCATCAAATACATCTTTGAAAAGCCTGCCCTCACGGGAAAGATAGCCCGTTGGCAAATGCTGCTGTCTGAGTACGACATCCAGTATGTCACTCAAAAGGCTATAAAAGGGAGTGTTTTATCCGAGCACCTTGCTCACCAACCATTGGAGGATTATCAACCCATACAATTTGACTTCCCTGATGAAGACGTTGTAGCCTTGAATGATGAAAAGATCATAGGGGATGACGAAGGGCCAGAGCAGGGAGCTCGATGGAAGCTCGCTTTCGATGGTGCCTCAAATGCCATGGGGCACGGGATCGGGGCAGTCCTAATATCACCAAAGAATGGGTATCAACCCTTTACAGCAAGGTTATGCTTTGACTGCACCAATAATATGGCCGAGTATGAAGCGTGCATCTTGGGCCTCGAAGCGGCAATTGACCTAAGGATCAAAAAACCTTGAGGTATACGGGGACTCAGCCCTGGTCATCTATCAAGTCAAAGGAGAATGGGAAACAAAACATCCCAATCTGATCCCCTACCGAGCCCGGGTTGTAGAGTTGATCGAGCATTTCAATGAGATCACATTTCACCACATATCTCGAGAGGAGAATCAGGTAGCGGATGCCTTAGCTACATTATCATCAATGTACTAAGTAAATTTACACAACGAGGCGCCAATCATAACGATGGATCGTAGGGATAAACCAGTTGTGTTTGCAGTAGTCGAAGAAGGACTCGACAACAAACCCTGGTTTTACGACATCAAACGATACCTCGAAGAGCAAGAGTATCCCGAGAATGTCTCACAAACAGAAAAAGAGAACCCTCAGGAGATTGGCATCCCAGTTCTTCCTTAGTGGGAACACCCTCTATAAAAGAAATTATGACCTGGTCTTGCTCAGGTGTGTGGATAAACATGAAGCGGACATGCACATCAAAGAAATCCACGAGGGATCCTTTGGAACCCATGCCTGAAGGGAAATCGACATACAAGTGCAGCGGAAGTTTTAAAATTTTTGATTTCCTTTCCTTGGATCATTACGAATATCACATGAATCAGTGATAGAGTTGTTACCTCTTGTAGTGCAGAAACAGTTTCTTTGATCACAGCTAAGCAAGCAAGCAAAGCCGCTACTCGTCCACACGAATGGCTTCCTCTGGTTCCCGGTGCTAGCCAAGCAATCAGAGGTTAGGGAGAGAAGTAGGGAATTCAGTTTAGCCTTTTAGGGTTACACTGAAATTGCATTAGCTGATTTCAGCACTTGGAGCTCTATTTATAAAGCTCCTTGCTGCACGAAATCAGCTGAGCTTCCATAAGCCCATTAACCCATCAGCTTCCGCTAACTAATTAGCGTTAATTGCTAAATGCACCCCATCATATAAGTATTACTTATATTTCTCCTTTTTACCGTTCTATTGTGTGTGACCCTATAGGTTCTTGTGTGTGACCCTATAGGTTCTCATATTTAATATTATAAACAGTGAGCGGTATCTAGCAACACATCACTGCTACCCAAGTGACAAGAATGTCAAGTGATCTGACGAAACCTTTCCATGATAATATCAATGTGTACGATTACTCCTTTGTCCTGATATCTTTATTGAACACAAGGCATAGATTACAGTCACCCTTGCTTAGCTCAATATTTATATTTCTTGATCCCGAAATATACTGAACAACGAATAAGTCCAATATCTCATATTGACTTAATTCGGCATGGCCATGCATTTTTCCAGTCATATTTCATCAAGAGGCCTAAAGATATATCTCCTGTTATGAAGGAGGGACAAATCCCATCTAGGACACTCATGTCCCTCAGCATGATTCGTCGAGGGCTCATTAACCAACGTTATAGTTATCTTGTTACATATAACGTTTGAATGGCAATAAAACACTTGAGTCCACATCTAGGGATCACAGTGGTTTCAGGTCTAAGAGTGATATACACTATTATCATTGTGAGAATAACTTATGACGATTTCATAACATACTATGTAGTATTCTCACGATGGGTCAATCCAGTATAAATATTACTCCTAATACTCATACCTATGTATAGACTTAATATCTCATATTCATGACCCATGAGATATGGTCATCAGTCTACATACATAATAGTCTCCACGCTTTATTATTATCCCAATTCATATTAAAGCTTGACTACGGATACCTTTAAGAATAGTGTTCTTTCTGTTGATGTAATCTCATGATTAAGTCACATTTAATATTCCATCACATGAACCAACTATTCTAGGGACTTTATTTATCTTATAACAAGTGTAATAAAGAACGCCATATTTTATTTAATAATAAAAGTCATAATACATATGAAAAGTTTAACATAAACTATTGGCCTCTAGGGCTTACACCAACAATGCCAATGGGCATGCAATGGCAAAGAAAATCCTAAGGGTGGGCTATTACTGGCTAACCATGGAAGCTGACTGTTTCCGCTATGCCAAGACTTGTCACAAATGCCAAATTTACGCCGACAAGGTGCATGTGCCACCAACTCCTCTGAACGTCATGATGTCACCCTGGCCATTCTCTATGTGGGGCATAGACATGATTGGAATGATTGAGCCAAAGGCTTCAAATGGACACCGGTTTATTTTGGTTGCCATCGACTATTTCACCAAGTGGGTCGAAGCGGCTTCTTATGCAAACGTAACGAAACAAGTGGTAGCCCGATTCATCAAGAAGGAAATCATTTGCTGTTACGGCACTCCCCACAAAATCATCACGGATAATGGGGTGAACCTAAACAACAACACGATGAAGGAGTTTTGCAAAGACTTCAAAATCGAGCACCATAATTCCTCGCCATATCGGCCAAAGATGAATGGCGCGGTAGAAGTGGCCAACAAGAACATAAAGAAAATCATCCAAAAGATGGTGAAAACCTACAAGGATTGGCACGAGATGCTTCCCTTTGCGCTACATGGCTACAGAACAGCCGTTCGCACTTCCACTGGGGCAACCCCTTTCTCCTTAGTATACGGCATGGAAGCCGTGCTTCCCATTGAAGTTGAAATCCCCTCATTAAGGGTCTTGATGGAAACCAAGCTAGAAGAAGCTGAATGGGTCCAAACAAGGTTCGACCAACTGAACCTCATAGAGGAAAAGCGTCTAACAGCATTATGTCATGGACAGCTGTACCAAAGGAGGCTTAAGAGGGCATTCGACAAAAAGGTTCGTCCTCGAGAATTCCGAGAGGGAGACTTAGTGCTGAAAAAGATATTACCTATCCACAAGGATCCCCGCGGGAAATGGACTCCTAGCTATGAAGGACCTTACGTGGTAAAGAAAGCTTTCTCTGGCGGAGCCTTAATCATCACCACTATGGATGGAGAAGAGTTTCCACTCTCAATAAACTCCGACGCAATCAAGAAGTACTATGCCTGAAAAAAAAAAGCTTGCTAAATCGAAAACCCGAAAGGGCGGTTTAGGCAATAGAGAGCGTCCTGATAGATCGAAAACCTGAAAAGGCGGTCTAGGCAAAAATTAAGGACATCAAAAAAGGAAATATACCCCAGTCGACTGAAAACTCAAAAGAGCGGTCCAGGTAAAAATTAGGGGTTTCAAAACAAATAAGAAAGGCAAAAGACTGCAACACTCAAGATCTGGACATGATTCAAGAAGGGAAGAATCAGTCTCGTCATCATCTTTCAAAGACAAAGGGATTTTGAAGTCATAAGGAAAATAGCACGTATTGTATTAAGACGACACTCAAACAAATTTCTTTTTGTTTTTTGCTTTTTGTTTTCCCCAGCTGAGCAATCACTTCTTACTTCATGTTGTTACCCATTCAAGGGATGAAATCTGCATTGAATAAAATTCACCTTTAAACCTTTTTATTATTTTGTGTTCTCATTAGCGCATAAAATGTTGTTTTATTCGTGATAAATAATGCATTGAAACATGGGAAATAATAACAAAAGAAAACTTGCAAAAACAAATGTGTGCTTTACTTGAATTTCTTAAATGTAGAAAGAATTTCGGTGGTCTCCAGTATTGCACCAAAAGACTCAAAGCCTGAAACTGTTGGTCAGTCATTTTAAGGCTCATGCTCTTCAGCAGAAACGAGTACATAGTTCACGGCACGTAAAACGCAAAGATCCCGGGTGTCGGAGGGACGGAATTTCCCAAATAAAGCATACCCCATGCATCTTTTTCATACACTAAGGCTGGATATCGATCATGCTTCCAAAATGATCCTTATATCCCCAGTGAGTCACAAATAAAGCCCAATCGTCATTGGCACTCACAAACATAATTCACAACCAAAGCCCAATCATCATTGGCACAATCACAACCAAAGCCCGACCTTGCTCGGCATCCAATCATAATCCCCAGCATTCAACATGTCATCCCACATGTCAGCATGTGCATACATCATATCAAACTCATTCATATACATGCATCTCATATTCATATCATGCTCCCCAGCAAGCATTCCCCAGTGAATACCCCATATTCACTAACACTTACCAACAATCATCTCTAGTGTTCCCAAGTGAACCTCATTCAAGAGTTTCCCCAGTAAGTTCTTCTAAAGAAAAATTCCCCAGCGGATTTCTTCCCAGATTATCCCATTCCCGAGTGGACCTGCGCACGGCCACTAGGATTCCCCAGTTGAGTTTCCCCAGCAGAAATTCTTTGTTGAGATTACCTCATTGCATAGCATACTGCATAAGACAACATGAAGCATATCATGCATCAATAATCAGGTTTTCCTTTTCAACAATCTATGTACTAGCCATGTCTAGAGACGATTACATTTATCCCCACAGCAGTATATTTCCCCAGAGAAGTCTAAGCACCCACCGAGGCGACGACTTGTCAGATCTAAGCACCCACCGAGGCGACGATCTTTTACCTTTTCAGTCTAAGCACCCACCGAGGCGACGACTTGTCAGATCTAAGCACCCACCGAGGCGACGATGTTTTTCCTTTTCAGTCTAAGCACCCACCGAGGCGACGACTTGTCAGATCTAAGCACCCACCGAGGCGACGATCTTTTACCTTTTCAGTCTAAGCACCCACCGAGGCGACGATCTTTTACCTTGTCAGATCCAAGCACCCACCGAGGCAACGACTTGTCAGATCCAAGCACCCATCGAGGCGACGATCTATTTTTATTTCCCCAAACGAGTCTAAGCACCCACCGAAGTGATGACTCGTCTTCTAGATCTAAGCACCCCCCGAGGCGACAATCTATCTTTCTATTCCCAGCCAGTCTAAGCACCCCCCGAGGCGACGACTTGTCTATTTCATTCTTAGTTTATGCACTAGTAGCCAAACCAGGTGACCCTGCATTTACTTTTGTTCATTGCATTTGCATATCAATATTTTCATTATTTACTACAAATCTTTTCTCACCTTGAAGGACAAAATTTGGATCCTTCTTTTACTTAATTGCTCTTCGCAAAGAGTTTATGAGATACCCTTGGCACTCACATTCTCTATGCAAAGACACAATTAAGTAGGGGCAGCTGTTGTACCCTAATTTTGTCCTAAGCCTTTTCAAAAAAAAAGAGTCAACACAAAAAAAGAGAAAGTCAACTTTTATTTTTTCTCCTTTTAAAAAAAATATATTATAAAAAATAAAAAGGGATTTCGAAGAGCGATGTCATAATGGCTCTGCGAACTTTGCGAAGGATTTCGCAGAGCGATGTTCTAAATCGCTCTGCGAACTCTGCGAATTTTGCAGTTTTTGATTTTCTGATTTACCTTTCTTTTATTATTATTATTATTATCATCTATTATTATTACTGTTATTATTAATTTTGTTGTTGGATTCAACAAAGAAAGAAAGAAAACATGTATCATTGCAAATCAAGGAAAGAAGGAAATTGTGCCAAGAGGGCATGTGCCAAGCAAGTTGAATGCCATTGGGCAGCACTCATCCATACCATTTGGCCTGCTACTAACCCTGCTACTTTCCAGCAAGCACCTTGCTCTTTTTCTTCCTTCTTTCTCCACCCAAAACCAGTCAAACATAGCTGCAAATTGCTTGCCCAAGGTCTGAAATTGTTGGACCCTGTTTCAGCATTCTTTCTTTCCTTCTCAGAACAGCACACTTGTTCCTTTTGTTTCTCCCAACCTCTTCACAAACAGCACACTACTCTCCCTGTTTATCTTCTCAAAATTGCAAGGATCAATCCCAAAGGGCAGCTCAAGTTGCAAACAACCCTGTTTTCCCACTTTTCCAGCATTTTTCTGTCAGAAATCAGCTCCATTGGGTGCTGAATTTGGCCAAAGTCTTGACCATTGTCACAAGGCAAGGTCACATCTTCCCTTTTGCATTAAATGCAAAGCAAATGTCATGATCATAGCCCACAAAAACAGCCCTGCTTTAGGATTTTTTATGATGACAATTGATCTCATTTTTGCCTATAAAAGCCATGCAATGCTGCAGGATTATGGACAGATTTTTTAGTTAAAAGACAGTGAATTTTACAGTAAATTTCTACACAATTCAGACCCTCTTTGACATACATCTTAGACAGTTTTCTTTGAGCAAGTTTAGAGAGAATTTTAGGAGGAAACTTTAGAGAAAATTCTATTCCTTTCCTTCACAAATTATCCAAAACCAGCACAAAGTAACCAAGCAACCAAAATAGCCTTTAAACCTCATACAAAGAGGGAAGAACAATAGCACAATATCATTGTTCCTGCTGTTTGTATTCATCAACACTTCCAACCTTGCAAAACCATCATCATCCAAGCCTTTTCCATTTTTCTTGCAACACAAGCATTGGCTAGGAGTTTGTAAGTCATTCTGAACTTGTCATATTGCATTTGCATTACTCTTTGCATTTGTTTTGATTCCTGCTTGATTCAATCTCAGTTCTGCCTCCTTAATAGTTTTTTTGAACTACAAGGAAATCCGAAGGTTTGCAAAACATTTAAAAATGAAGTGTTTTACTCTTTTTCTTGCTAATTTCAAAAGCTTTTCACTCCTCTTAAAGTTCTTAAGCTTGTTCAGAAGAAGCTTCTGAACAATAGTTCAGAAGCAGCTTCTGAGTTCAAATTTTCGAAGGGTTCGCAGAGCCAAGTTCTGGTCGCTCTGCGACCATGACAGAACTCAGGTTTCGCAGAGCCAGATTCAGGTCGCTCTGCGAGCATGACAGAACTCAGTTTTTGAGTTCAAGCTTTTGAAAGCTAACTTTTGAGGTTCTGACTTGAAGATTCAGAATCTAGGAGGATCAAAACTCATGTTGGTTCAAAACATAACAAGGGTTTTTGCATACATTGGGAAATTCACAAGTTTAAATAGTTAACTTGAATAACAAGAAACTTGTTCACTTTTTCAAACTTGAACTTGAACCAAACTTGTTCATATTCCAAACTTGTGCATTTTTTTTCATAAACTTGTTCATTTTTTCAAACTTGAGCAACACTTGTTCATTTTTCTCAAACTTCTTCATAAGTTGCAACAACTAATTTAAGCAACAAATTTTTCTTAGGTTTCTAACCAAGTGTTTTGCACTCTTTGGGATTTCTTAATTTCCAATAACAAATTTGAATGAAAAAGGATTGGTTTGACGTATGTATCTCCATTCCCCGATTGAACAAACACTTGACGTATGTCTCGTTGTTTAGACAATCGTCATTCTTTTCAAACTTCACAAAAAATACATTTCATAAGTTTCAACATTAAACTTGAATGAAAAAGGATTGGTTTGACGTATGTCTCTCCATTCCCCGGTTGTACGAATACTTGACGTATGTCTCGTTTTTCGGACAATCGTCATTCTATTTTCAAAACCACATCGAAACCTATTCTTGGCCCTCTTTGGTCAATTTGAACCCTTTTCTTGGTCCCCCGTGACCAATTAACCCTTTTCTTGACTCCGTTGAGTCATTTGAATCAATGCTCGGCCCGTTGGTCCATTGAACTTTTTCTCGGTCCCCCGTGACCATTTGAATCAATGTTCGACTCCGTTGAGTCCATTGAACCTTTTCTTGACTCCGTTGAGTCCATTGAACCTTTTCTTGACTCCGTTGAGTCAATTGAACCTTTCTTGGCCCCCGCGGTCATTTGAAAACCTCTTTTCCCCAACGGACATGTTTTATTCAAACGCGATACAAACAAACGCTTAAGTCTCCCACGCGCGAGCATACAAGCTACGTTTAACCGCAAGGAATACAATCAAAACATCGTTCCTTAAAATTAACCAACAAATATACGTTTTTCTACCAAAGAACTACGTAGCTTTGAATTCTCCATCGCACCAGGAGATACTTAGGAGCAAGATTCACATCTTGTCAAGCACAATAATAAAATAAACTTTTTTCCATATTTTCCCCTTTATATATATATTCAAGAATGCAAGCAAAACTTTAAAAACATTTTAGCCTTAAACTAACTAGGAGGTTCCCGTTGAGTACAACGGATGTGAGGGGTGCTAATACCTTCCCCTTGCATAATCGACTCCCGAACCCGATAATAGTTGTGATGACCATCCTTTCCTCATCGTCAAAGGGTTTTATTATTGTTTCCCTTTAATAAAAAACTCAAGGGTTTATCAACGTTCCCTTTAAACAAAAACTTTGGTGGAGACTCCGCACTTTCACCCCGAGCGTTCGTACACGTCTCGAGGATCGCGTTTTTTTAGAGAGCGCACACCTTGGAGCTGTTAATTTTCTCACATGATCTTTTGTAGATTTAATTGAAGAATTCTCCAAGCTGTGCTTCAAGAAGGAAGAATATTTTTGCAAGATATATTCTGAAGATTGGACATTCACTACAAGAAAAAAGGCATTTTGCGACATCTAAAATCAATGATTGCGACTGTTCCCCAACAGACACAGAAATTGGGGTCGCAAAGGGTATTTTGCGACTGTTCAACCAACAGTCGCAAATGACTGATTTAAAATTTTGAATTTATTATTCAGCGACTGTTTGAACAGTCGCAATTATTTATTTATTTTTGAAATTGAGAGGAGCTGATTTAAATTGAGATGACCTGATTTAATATTTTTTTTTATAGCTTAACCAAGAGTAACAAAATAATAATCCAAGAGTAGCAAAATAGAACCATACATCAACTTATAACCAAAACAATAGATAAAGTATATGTAGTATTAACATTCAAAAACCGAAACACTAGTGGCTAAACATTGAAAACAACTGTATCAGAATTAGAAGTCCATAAAATATCTAAATATTCCCTAGTATTCCTTAGTGATGTTGCTTCAATGATCCTCAAGGCGATGGCTAGAATCAGATGAATGTCTACCATCTTTTGCTGATCCTATATTTGTTGGCTGGAAAGAAGAAAAATAAATAAGACAATGATTAGCAATATCAAAGTACTCAATCATAACTAACATTTTTATTCCAATATCAGTAAAACATGAAGCAGTTTTTGTTTATTTCAACAACATGATTCCAATAGCAGTTTGTGTTTATTCCAAATTCTTTTTTTTTAGAATCTAACACTTTGATTAAGAAATAAAACATTTGATTACATAATCTAATAGCTACAGGGGTTAGAAAGCTTAGAGAATAATTAGCTATTAGAAATCTTACAGGGGTTAGAAAACATGAACCAGAATCTAACACTAACATAGCTATTAGAAAGCTTAGAGAATAAATATTTGCAATCAAGGATTAATGCTAGGTATAGACAACTTGCCACTAAAACAATTCTCCACCACAGAAGCATCTATTTAAAACATTACATTACTGAGCTTTTTGTCCATGGTGAATTGGAGGACCCATCGCATTATTCCAATAGTAGTGTATAAAAGACCAGAATTTTTTTGCAATAGTTTTGTAAAAGTTACCTCATTTTCAATATGAGAATTTTGCATTTGCATTTGCATTAAGAAAGCAACTTGTGCCTTCAAGATATCAACTTGTGAAGCATTGTCCTTAAGAGAATCAATCTCAGCTTGCATTTTCAACATTTTCTCATTAGCCTCGATGGAAGATGACGCTGATCTAGTAGTTTGACTAGAGATTTGAGATGGTGTTATCTCAAGCCCCATGGAACGGACATATCTAGCATGGTCCTTTCCAAACACTTTGACAAATGCTTCATTCTCACATTGAGTGCTTTGCATTTCAGCTTGCAATTCTTCCTGCATATACAACAGTTCGTGAAATTACAACAGTGCAACAAATAATTGTCAGCAAATAATTGTGTTGTAACTGCCCTGTGACAATTAGGTGAGTTAGATTGAATGTGATTCTGAATAGTTTATAGATGGATAGAAACATATATAATAGAACTTTGTTGTAACTGCCATATGACCAAGGGTGTTCCTTAAGAGCAGGGTATTGTGACAACATATTCTAGCCTAGAATAATATTTTTGAAGTTCTGTTTTTATTAAGTTATAAGTTTATGTTTTTGTCTTCTAGCTAAGTTCTAGTACTGCCAACTTATCATGCTTTGGCATAGGATCCTTTTATTGTAAACAATGAACGGTGATGATTGTATCTTCATTGTCTATTTATAAGCCTTGAGGCAAATGAAATAATCAATCATTATTACAATTCAAAATATTCTTCTCTTATCCTCTTATCCTCTATTTTACCTTCAATTGTTCTTATTCAACGAGTTGTATTCTAAACCCGACAATTCCTGGTTTGAGCAAAGGTGTTAACGGGTCATTCCCTAACATCCAAATAACTGTTACATATTGCATTTACAAATTGTAAACATTGGTCCTGTTTTATGTATTTTGAATTGTTTATTGGCAATATACAATTGTGCAGAAAAGAAAGAAGCACCATGCAAGCTTTCAATGTTTATGCGAAATTGTCACTTACAAATTTTTCCTTTGCACCTTCATTGACAAATGAGCCGTTGGCATATTTATGCGAAACAGAATACATGTCTCCCCTACTATATTTTCGACCATCTCTCAATTCCTACAAGTAAGCACATATTGTTAAAGTGGCAAAACGCCATCAAGTAAGCATACATGTGGGCAAGAAGGCCAAACAGTGATGAAGTTAAGAGATTGCTAGACACACACACACTTTGAACCAAGACAAAGACCAGAACACACACTCTGACTTCAGACTCAAGTCACTCAATCAAACTGACTAGAGTTCTTATTCTAACACATATAATAATTACTTGTTCAATTGTATATATAATCAACCAGCAGATTGAGTGAACCATACCAATTCATCTCTAGTCCTCGCAAGCGTCTTAGCTCCTAGTGTATGAGGGATTGTTAGCTTTTTCCGATTTCTTGCATTTCTTTGTGCAATCTCCTGCATTAATTGAAGCAAGATTTTTTATACATGCAGCAATTAAACACTTGTGAAAATAACAAATGAAACCATAATTTACCACATTTTTCGGCTTTCTCCTATAATTGACAAAAACAGCCCAAGAATCTGGGTCAACAGAACTTGACTTATTTTTGAGATTCTCCTCCAATGTGAGTTCCCATTTGTAATGTTTAGTAAACAACCGAGACCTTCCATCCTTCCATTTCTTTCCAATGCTACTGATAATATATTTTTTTTGGTCTCCATCATCAACAACAAATTTTGTCTTGCAACATAAACATAAAAACAAATTGTTAGTTAACACAAGAAACAATAAATCATATATATTCAAATGTATATCAATGATACCTTTATTTTAACATTATAAAACTCAGTTTTTTTATCATCTGAAATTGCTTCCCAGCTTTCAAACATTATCGGAAAATCTCTATATTGCCTTGCCAATGAACCCAAATAATTTGCCAACAAACCAGCAGCTTGTCCCACCACTTGAGGAACATCATTCCATCGAGTCATTATCCTGGTTCCATAAGGAGATTCTTCAAGCACATCTGCCACCGTTAAATGTCTCCTTGAAACATGACCTGCCTCATCTAACAAATAAGAAAGTGAAACATGGCATAAGTAAACCATTTGAAACAGTCAAATTATTTAAACATAATTTAACACTAGATTACATACTTATAACTTCGACATCCCAGTATTTAGATTTCTTTTTTTGAGTAATGGTTAGCTCTTCATCTACATCATTGTCTACATCATCATCTCCAGAATCAAGGGACGGAATATCATGATGCGGTGATGTTGCCTCGGAAGATGGCAGTGAAGGTGTGACATGTGTAGGCGATGGAGGTGTCACATGATTATGCGGCGAAGGTGTCACGTGCGTAGGCGATGAAGCTGTCAAATGTGTAGGCGATGAAGATGCATGTGGTAAACCTTGTGAACGGAGGCGCTTCTTATTGGCTACCTCAAGAGCTCCAGGTTGTACAAACTTTGATTTTCCCTTCCCAAACTAAAAATATGGCATGTATAAATAAATGGCATAATTAAAAAAAACTATCAAATGCAAGGGATGTTCAATCATACCTTTGAATGTTTTGAAGTGGCGGAATAGGATTTTGCAAGTTCTTGAGATATAGTTGGAATATTTAGAGCCTCCAACCTTTTTTGATTTTCTGCCATTCTTTTCCTCTTTTCATCCTCGTATGATGTCATATTTTGACAAGAATGAAACCTGAAATACAATTACACTGCATGATTGACGATAAAAAAGTCAGAATAATGCAAATAGCTAAGCAAAGTAGGATTAAAAACAATCACAAGTAAAATGTAAAAATAACAATCACAAGTAAAATTAAAAACAAGTATTGTAGGGTAAGAAAAAACTAGCAAAAGTTACACTTCATTGCATTAATGATTCAGTAGATGTAAACAACAAACTAGACTTCTTAACAATCATAAGTCCATCGAGGTTACAACAACAATATAGACTTCTTAACAATCAAGTTCAACATGAACAGTTTAAGTTTCATGATCATCATCTGTAGTCAATCTTGCTAATTGTATATGTGTGGTATCATTAGAGAAAATTTGTTCTAAATTTTGTGATGGGAATGGCTCAATGGGGGCCATAATTTCATCATTTCCACCCATGTCATACAAGTCTCTTGGCTTCAAATGAACAGGAATACTCCATCCTTGTTCCTTCTCATCATCCACATAATAAACCATTTGAGCTTCTGAGGCTTTAATGAATGGCTCATCATCTTCATGTTGTCCAGCATGTTTTAATCTTGTAAAGTTTATAGACTTAAAACCCAACATATCTGTTTTAATGCTTCTTGGGTTTGTGGTATTAGCCCATTCACATTTAAACATCGGCACTGTGAAGCCATCATAGCGAAGCTCAATGATGTCTATTAATCTTCCATAGTAAGGTACCCCTCCAAATCTCATTTGGGCATCACTATTACTTGAATAACTTCGTGTCCCAAACATGCCAAAAACTCCACAGTTTTGTGTTTTTAATAACTCGTCTCGCGCCATTGTTCGAAATTTGAATCCATTGACATTGTATGCAGTGAACCTTCTAACTGTATCAAAAGGACCTTGAGCGAGACTATTGAGAACATCTTTATTTGGTCCATCAATGGTGTCAAGATTGTTGCAAATCTAAACGCCATAAAATATACAGTTAGTCACATTCTTATTAAAAAGACATACAAGCAAACATGAACCTAAATAGGTTTATGAACACTAACACGATTGCGGAACCAACGAGCAAACTCTTTATGAACCTTCTTGTCTACCTCAGAAGTAGTCCTTGCACTACTCCTTAGCTGACTTCGTGTGATACTTCTATACTGCCTATTTGGTTATTTCATATTAGATGTAAAAAATTGAAAAGTAGTATACTAATTTTGTAATGTGATAAAATTACTTACATTAGATAGTCGTCAACTACAGGGCAGTTTGTTAAAACATGTCTATGAGCTTGTAACTTCTCAATCGGTGTGAGAGTGTAACGTGAAGATCCACCAATAGGTTTTCCAACTCTAGGAAATAATTCGGCTACACGCGGGTCAATTTGTACATCATTAATAGGCTTATCATCTACACGACCCGGTTGATTCCATTTAGTCTCAATGTTTTCTAGATACGTTGAACAAAATGTAAGAATCTCATGTATAATGTACCCTTCTGCAATAGACCCTTCTGGTTGTGCTTTATTACGTACATATGACTTAAGTTTTCCTAAGTACCTATAATTGAACTACAATAGTATTAGTTTCAACAACTTTACAAACTACTAAATCATTGAAGGAACGAAATCGGACAGATTTTACCTTTCGACAGGATACATCCATCGATAATGAACGGGACCTCCAAGTTTAACTTCTTCAACAAGGTGAACAACCAAGTGAACCATAACAGTGAAAAATGATGGAGGAAATATCATTTCCATGTGGCATAAAGTGAGGATAATTTGGTTTTGCATTTTTTCCAAATCTTCGACTTTCAACACTTTACCACATAATTGTCTAAAGAATGAGCATAACTCGATCAATACTGCTGAAACTTCAGTAGGTAATGTTGTCCGAATGGCTAATGGTAGAAGTTGTTCCATCAATATGTGGCCATCATGACTCTTCAACATTCCTTTCAACTTAAGATTTTCCAAGTCAATGCATCTAGAAATGTTGCTTGAATAACCATCAGGCACAGTGATATTCTTTAAAATTGTTAAAAATTCCCTCTTACTTTTACCAGTCAAAGTAAAAATTGCCGGAGAAATTTTTCCATTTTCATTGCACCAAAGGTCAGGTCTTATGCCTATAACTTCAAGGTCTCTTCGAGCATCAACATGGTCTTTACTCTTTGAACTGTCATTAAGCAAAGTATATATGATATTATCCAACACATTTTTCTCGATATGCATCGGGTCAAGATTATGACGCAGAAGATTATCCTTCCAATATGGAAGTTCAAAGAATATGCTTTTCTTCTTCCAGTTTGGACGATCATCTTGTGTAGATTGCCTCTTGCCTGTCCTTCTGTTCGGGTTTGGAGGGTCACCTTCTGTAGGTTGTTTCTTGCTTTTTCTTTTTCCCAACCCTGCTTTCTTTGGCTTTTTACCAAAAATGACCTTAATGTTTTCAACCTGTTGAAGAACTTGATGTCCAGATAATGTTACCGGTGGACTACGCATTTCTTGCTCACCATCAAAGCGAACCTTTTTCAATCTAAATCTGTGTCTCCGATCAAGGAAACGACGATGACCCATAAAACACCATTTACTGCTATTAGAAAGACGACGAGGTTCAGTGTCGGTGTTACACAAAGGACATGCAAATCTGGTGTATGTGTTCCAACCAGAAAGCATACCTAACCCCGGAAAGTCACTAATCGTCCACATCAAGGTGGCATGTAATGTGAACACCTCTTTCTTAAAAGAATCATATGTATCCACACCTGTTGTCCACAACTCCTTCAACTCCTTGACTAGAGGTTGTAAGTAGACATCAATATCATTTCCTGGTGAATATTGACCAGGAATTATCATTGACATTATAAAAGATGTATCTTTCATACACACCCATGGAGGAGTGTTGTATGGGATGAGTACAACTGGCCAAATGCTATAATTTGAACTCATTATACCAAATGGATTAAAGCCATCACTAGCTAATGCAAGACGCACGTTTCGCGGATCTGATGCAAACCAAGTGTGTGTCAGGTCAAATTGTTTCCAAGCTTCAGAATCTCTAGGATGCCTCATCATTCCATCATTGTTAGTATCAACTGCATGCCATCTCATATCCTCGGCAGTCTTTGTTGAAAAAAATAGTCTTTTCAATCGAGGTTTTAAAAAAATAACGAAGAACTTTTGCAGGAACTTTTTTCCGATTATTGACAACACACTCCTTTTCCCCTGATTTCCATTTTGAAGTGTTACAAATTTTACAGGTCTCCCTCTCTTCATCTTCGCCCCAATAAAGCATACAATCGTTGGGACATGCAGGTATCTTCACATAATTCATACCAAGTTTCGTAATTATTTTCTTTGCTTCATAGAACGTACTTGGAATATTTGCAAATTCAAATGCATCTTTTCATAGCTCTAAAATCATTGTCATCGACTTATCACTCAAGCCACACAAACACTTGATGTGATACAACTTTAACAAAAAAGACAATCTTGAATATCTTGTACACCCTTCATACAGGGTTTGTTCTCCATCTCTAGTTAATTCATAGAATTCTTTGGCTTCATTCATTTCTTCACTTACACTTGGCATCACATCTTCATCTCGATCAATCTCTACATTTGATGCAATGGGTACCTCATTTGTCTGATCCCTATCAACTCCAAACGCATCATTGATCATGTTCTGAATAGGATCTTCAACAACCACCGTGTCTTGACCTATATTTGGAATAGTACTAGTTGAGACAGTACTAGGTTCTCCTAAGGACTCCCCATGATGCAGCCAAATGGTGTAGCCCTTTGGAAATGGTGACCACTTTAGGTGGTCGAACATTACACTCCTACTTTGCGGTTTTTTTAAACGACAACCTCTACAGGGGCATATTACTTCACCATTTTCCACTACGTCTTTAAAGGCAAAATTAATAAATTCCATTATCCCTCGCTTGTATGCAGCCGACGTTTGTGGCTTCATAATCCATGACTTATCCATTGCTTTAAATATAAAATATGGATTTCAATAAGTTAGCATATTGACAAATATATTCACTTAAACATAGACATGTCAAAACAATACAAATATTCATGAAAAGTAAGTATCTATTTCAAATAAAAAGCATTAACACCATAAAGCACAACAACAAAAAACTCATAATTTCCAGCAATACACAAAGCTATTGTCCACAAACTGAAATTAAACTTAATTTCCTCCATGGAGGCAGCATTACACTTACATATCTAGTGCTTTTGCCATTTTCCATAGACCAAAATTAAGCTTAATTTCATGGCACAAATCAATCAAAATTTGACGTGAATACATGTTAGAGGAAAACAAAGTCTTTACCTTGAGAAAGTGAAGTAGGAGCAAAGTGTGAACCACGGTGACACCCAGCGCGAAATCAAAATGCACTCAACTGAAAAATTAAAAAAATCATGAGATTAATAAAACAAATCATTGAATCCACAAAAATACTCATAAATATTTCATATGTCATATGCAAGGAATCTCTTTTAGGCCTTGAGAATAAAGTCATCATATTTCAGATGAGAATTGCATAAAACAATAAAAAAAATCAAAGATATGTTTAAAATGATAATTAAAGTACATTGCTTCTTAAGTTAACTTCTTGTTGGTTCTAACAAGGCAATTAGGAATCTCACAAGAATTTACATTGCTTAAATGAAATCAAAAGAGCTAGCAACACAACAACCAGAAAAACATACGCTAACCAGAAATGAACCAAAAATTAAATTTGCGCTAAAACTGAGACAGAAACCATAAACAGATAAACCAGAAATGGATTAATATTATTTCGTACACAATTAACTAGTAGTTTAACTTGTATCGCTAAAAATTATTCCATAAGGAGATCAAATGGATTCTGATTAACATGTCAATTATGCAAACCATTAAATTAGAATGAAGTCACACGGAACATATAATATATACCAACAACATCAGCAGAGAATACACGACAATCACAATTTGGTTATCTTTAGTTTTTCAATCCCACAAAGCTTGAGGATATAATTGGAGTCTACAACTTTGTTTGTTACCATTGATTATGAGTACTAAATTATGTTTAGTTCAGACTAATCACTTATACTACTACTGATGTCAAGAAAGAGTACATGATAAGAACCTTTACTTTTTCTTTATTTATGTGAACCCCAACCAGCATGAGGTTATTGGATTAACCCAACTAATTTTCTACCATCTTGAATAATGATATCAAAGAATCGACACAAATTAGAATGATTAATCATGATAAACAAGAATTCAAGTATTCTTGTCGTGAGTAGGGGTAAGTGCCACACAAACTTGACACGATTAAACACAATAAAAAAAGTAAACAATTCAATAAGAAGGTAACCTTTGTGAAGACACAACTCGCCAGCACTTTGCTTCTTAACAGGTACTCCATTAC
This sequence comes from Medicago ruthenica, assembly GCA_018208015.1. Lineage (NCBI taxonomy): Eukaryota > Viridiplantae > Streptophyta > Magnoliopsida > Fabales > Fabaceae > Medicago > Medicago ruthenica. Next base: position 45,904,142 of record CM031378.1, read on the forward strand.
TGGCATTTTCAGCTTGTTCTCTTTGCTTTTCCTTTACTTTAAATAGTTTAATCATATACCTACAAGAACAACATCAACCAGCATTTACAAGCAAAAACAACATCTAATGTGGGGCGCGTTGAGAAATTATCGTGTTATTATGTAGCTAGTAGTACGCTATTCTGAGTCGCATGAACAACTCATGTCATAGAACATATCAACAAGAACAGTTTGAAATGTGATGACTAACAAGTATAATTTCTTAGTACTGATTTTAGGTGATCCTTTAGGGTAAATTTAGTTGAGAATTTCCTTTTCTATGGCTTCGAGTTAGAATTTTATTGAGAATTTTATAGTACTGAAATTTAGATGTTTGAGTGCTTAAATGTATAAATAATAATGCTATGTTTTGGGAAGATCATTTGCTGAGTAGTAAGGTTAAAAACCATATGATCAATTAGAATATGCCCAAAATATAACCAAAATGAAGAAAATGGTAATGTTCTAATGTTCTGGTAGATTTTTGCTAGTTAGAGTTGTTTTCAAGGTAAGCAAAGTTAAGATCTTAGTGGGTTTTCTCTTTCAAGTGCTTAAGCATTTGAATAATTTTGCATTCAATTTTTATCTTATTAAGCTGATTTATTTTGAAATACATCTAGAATAACAAGTAGGCTTTCTTTGTGTTGTATTCTTCAGCAAAGTAATAATCATCTGTCCACCTCTTTGTGGTTGGTGTTGGTTTTCAGCACTTAATAATGTTGTTTAATTACACAAATCATTTTTTTCACAAAATATATTAAAAAATTCATCCTTGTGGAAAATGAAATAAAAGATTCTATTATAGATTTGTGGTAAAATTTGATAAAGGAAATGAATGGATTTTTGTCATGATAGGCCAAAACATGATTCTCCAAATAAGACAGTGAAAGTGAAGAAGGTCCTAAGGAAACCACAAGTGATGAGATAGGGAAATATAAAGTTGGCATGAAAGGAGAGGAAGTAGACAAAGGTGATCCAAAAAATTCCTTGTCAAACCATGCAAATGAGCCTAATTCCAACTAATTCCTTGTCAAACCAATGCAAGGACGGAACAGGGGAGGACTGGTACAAGATAGCACATATTCTGTACTTAGACTTTTGGATATTGGTGTTGCTTTTATGTTCAATAGGAATTAAGAAGAAATGATGTTTGTGTTTCTTCTTCCGGCTTGTCACATTTCCAACTAAACCCAAATACTCAACCATACCTACCAGAAACACCAATACATTACCACAAAAAAATCAACAAAACAATACAAACAACCAAAACACAAAATCAAACTTACCACCATTGTTACCTACACCAGCCACCAAACCATTCACACCTAGAAATCCTAATGTCAAAAAGATATCCCCTGCAGAGATTCAGTTGAGGAGGGATAAAGGATTATGCTATTTTTGTGATGAGAAGTTCTCACCCTCTCACAAATGCCCCAATAGACAACTCTTGATGCTGCAAATAGATGAGATTGATGACAGTGAAGCAGTGAATGATGAAGCTGATGACGGTCAGGAACGATTGACGATAGGAGATACACATCATTTGTCACTAAATGCTATGGGTGGATCCAATGGATTAGGTACAATCCGGTTCACAGGTCAGGTGGTAAGCATTGAGATGCAGATATTGGTTGATGGAAGAAGTTCTGACAACTTCATTTAACCAAGATTAGCACAGGACACTCAAGTTGGTAGGGAATGGACAAATGCTGACAGCAGAAGGGAAAATACAAAATCTGCCACTCAAAGTGCAAGGACATGAAATCATGGTGCCTGTGTATTTACTACCAATATCAGGGGCAGATGTTATACTGGGCTCAACTTGGCTAGACACGTTGGGACCGCATGTGGCAGATTATGCTGCCCAATAACTTTTGACCTAAAAAAAGGCAAATAGAAAAGAATTTCCAATGTTAAGCAGGCAGGATTGAAGCTACTCACCTTAAACAAAACAGCCGATCTCTTGGGTGTGCTGCTTAACGCTACTTTTATAATAGCATAGCCCCTTCAAATTAAAATACCTAGAGTACTAGTTCCATAATTTAACAGAATAAACCCGTATATATCAAATAGAAGTGACCATATTCATGCAAAACAAAATTCTGAATTAAAGCAGGAAAGAAAAACTGACAAAACACATGTGGGAACTGAATCAAATATATTCAGGATTTATTTCAAGCTAAAATTTAAGAAACAAATCGGCTTATACTAATTATATACATTGAAAAATAAATTCAGGTATTAGATCAATTCGATTTGGAGAATGGACGATAATATTTGGAAACTAGGACTGGAAAAACAGAGTCAACCTATGGTTAAAAAAACCATTAGCGTTTAATATATTTGCTGATCTTGGTTATTTTATATCATATTTATTATATATTTTTACGTTGATGAATATTAGCGGTCATAAAACCGATTAGAAAGCTTTTATCCATCTGTATAAACAGTTGATTAAACTACTTGTGATGATCCAAAATTGCTCCAGTCTCATGTAATTATCATCTGTAACTTATTGCAATATTTGCAAATGTATGGTTCCATTCAAAACCCACCCACATCGATCTTTAACCCCTAAATCATCAAACAGACTAAAACAAAAACACAACAAAATAAAAAAATACCAATCAATCTCGTCCCTATCTAGTTCCTTAATCCAAAGAAATCAACCAAATAAAATAGTTCGTTTAAATATTAATTAAATAAAATAAAATTTCAATTAGAGAGAGATATAGGTAAATTATGAATTGGGGTTACCTCTAACCATACGAACAATGTCAGAGGAAGAAGCACCTTTGGAGATTAAAAACTGAAACTTTGGGAGAATTCTTTTGTGGGTATCGTAGGAAAGAAGCGATGGTGCTCTTTTGATAATGTTGAGAATATCTGAGTCGGTGAAACCGTGATTTTTGAAGAAGTTGATAGCTGAATCAGGTTTTTGTGAGGTTGTGAAATAAAGCTGTTTGGAAGCTTTGAGTGCGGATTGTGGTGAGAATCCGAATTTATCAATGAGGTAGGAAACAACGAATGATTGTGAAGGGGTAGTGTTGAAGAATCTGAGAGAAATTGGGTGAGAGTGAAATTGGGGGAGAGCTTAAATGAGATTGTGGGAATGCTTTGATTCAGTCATGGGTGGTAGAGATTTAGATTTCAGTTTGGGGGAAAGTAAGATTGTGGAATAAAATTGGGTTATAGGGTTTTGGAGGTGTGGGAGGGAGACTGAAAATGGAAGAGCGGGAGGGATAAAATTTTTGGCCAAAATATTTAATGTGAAAGGCGCTTAAAAAAAGGTATAAAACCTGCGACCGTTAAGCCTAACAGTCGCAATAACAGTCGCAAAAGTGTAATCTGCGACGGTTCAAAGCTAAGGGTCGCAAAGTAAGTGTCGCAAAATGACAAATTTATTGTAGTGATTTTTATTTGTGAATATATTTTCAAAGTAATCTTTGGAAAATATATTTCTGAAGAATAATTGCTTCTATATGTTTCTAAAGAATTTTGGAAATATATCTTTAAAGAATATTTGGTTCAAGTATTTGTTGCTGCTGAAGGCTATATAAAGAAGGCGCTACCTTTGAAGAAATTAAACCAAAAAACTGAAGCTAGTATTGAGAGATTATTCTTAGGTTTTGAGTCTGTGAGCTTTGTGCTCTGGAGTGCACGGATGCTGATAAGGTGTTGTATGCAACAAACCAGTTCAGAGGCACAGCAGAAGACTGGTGGGAATCTACTCAGCGCAGAATGTTCGCAAATGATGTAGAGGTGAATTGGATAAACTTCAAGGAAGTGATGTTAGAGAAATACTTACCATTGTCATACAAGGTAAAGAAAGAGCAAGAGTTTCTTGAATTGAAACAAGGAAGCATGTCGGTCACGGAGTTCACAAAAAGGTTTGAAGAGTTATCGTACTATTCCACTCATAATGAATATGCGGGAAATGAGAATTGGAAGATGAATCAATATAAGCGAGGCTTGAGGGGTGAGATTGACACTGCAGTGAGCCTTCAGAGGAATACAAGTTATGACGAATTGGTGCATGACAGCTTGGTTGCTGAAGCGGGTTTTGCTAAAACCGCTAGAGAGAAAGTAGTAGCTTTTGAGAAGAGGAAAGGTAGATTTCAAGACAAGTATCATGATAAGCTGAAGCCAAAGGGTTCCCCTCAGAGAGGAAAACAGTCTGATTCTCCACGGTCTAATCCTACTTGTAAGACCTGTGGAAGAGCTCACAAAGGAATATGTATGGAGGGTGCCAATGTGTGTTACGGGTGCAAGCAACCTGGACACTTCTTACGAGAATGCCCCAATAGGCGAGGCAAAGGAATAGCTGAGGGAACTACGACAAGCAAAGGCATAGTGTATTCCCTAGATGGTCGGAAAGCTCTAGCTAATGAAGATTTGATTGTCGGTATGTGTTATCTTGGCCAGAACCCAGTTAAAGTTTTTTTCTTATTGTGGCGCAACTTGCTCATTTATTTCATATAAGTGTGTAGAAACACAGCAGTTACCTTTGTCTTCATTGATACCTCCTATGACGGTATCCACCGCTACAGAAGGCGGAATTGTAGCAAGTTATGTATGTAAGAATTGTCCTATCACTGTATCCAGTAAGACATACTATATAGATTTGGTGTGTCTTCCCATGGTATAACTTGACGTGATTCTAGGAATGGATTGGCTCTCCGCTAACCATGTGTATATCAGATGTTCCGAGAAGAGTATCTATATGCCTACAAGTGATACAACAGAAGGTGTGGCTTTATCTAAATTGATTAATCGTACCCACCAGTTAGTTCAGTTTATTTGTGCTCAGGATAGGGGTTTTTATGTTATGGTTACTGTTACTTCAGAATCAGAGCTGAGTCCCAGTGACATTCCAGTTGTTAATGAATATCCAGATGTTTTTCCTTCTGAGATAACCAGTCTACCTCCAGAACGTGAAGTTGAGTACTCCATTGATCTCATTCCAGGAGTGGAGCCAGTGTCTGTGGCACTGTATAGAATGTCACCTTCAGAACTTAAGGAGTTGAAGTCCCAGTTAGAGGACTTGATTCAGAAACATTTTATCAGACCCAGTGTGTCACCTTGGGGTGCACCAGTTTTGCTAGTTAAGAAGAAGGATGGTAGTATGAGATTGTGTATAGACTACCGCCAGCTGAATAAGGTAACTATTAAGAATAAGTATCCTCTTCCAAGGATTGATGAGCTTCTAGATCAGTTCAAGGGAGCGGCAATATTTTCTAAGATTGCTCTTAGATCTGGTTACCACCAGATTCGCATTAAGTCCTCGGATGTGTCCAAGACGGTGTTCAAAACACGTTATGGACATTACGAGTTTCTGGTTATGCCCTTCGGTGTAACTAATGCCCCAGCTGTGTTTATGGATTACATGAATAGGATTTTTCAACCTTATCTGGATCAGTTTGTAGTCATTTTCATTGATGACATCTTGATTTATTCAAGGGACCCTCAGGAACATGCCCAGCATTTAAGGATTATTTTGAATTCTCAGAGAGAAGAAGTTATATGCCAAATTCAGTAAGTGTGAATTTTGGTTGTCTGAAGTTAAGTTTTTGGGTCATGTTATCTTTAAAGGAGGAGTAGCAGTAGATTCGTCGAAAGTGGAAGCAGTTCTTAATTGGGCCAGACCCAAGAATGTGGCTGAAGTTAGAAGTTTCTTGGGCTTAGCAGGTTACTACCAAAGATTCATTATGAAGTTTTCTCAGATTGCTTTGCCTTTGATACGTCTCACTAGGAAAGTGTAACACCTATATAGAGATTGCCTAGGATCTCATACGAGTGTTAAAATTTCATACTGGATACATTAAATACAATACAGAAGGTTTACATTTAATTTATACATAACTCAGGTCATTAATACAATCTGAAATCTGATACAACAAATTCTTGATAATTTACATCATACTACACCATCTGAATACAAATGTCCATAACAAAGAAATCAGCACGATCAATCCAAAACTTGCTCTTTACCTTTACGTCGTGCTACCTGTGAACCTGCACCAGAAGGAAAGGGATGAGACATAATGTCTCAGTGAGCTCCGGCCCTACCAACTGTTGGCAACCTCGGGGAAGCCTAGGGCCGCCATGCACTAACTTAGGCAATCTGGGGATACCTATGATCGCCGTCTTTTCTCTACATATCACGCGATCAAGGGAAAAACTAGGATCGCTTCATGTCTTTCCTCTTAACATAATATACATTTACATATTCATCTTTATTAATCTATAAGTTAGAAGTTAGCGTTGAACAAACATTACATTATCTTGGTTCATTTTACGGAGTGCATCCGGGTGGAGTAACCCCGAAGTACATCTCCCATCATACCGGTGAAATTCCTATCATATCAGGCTAACACCAGACTCCTCTTATCATTGTGTGGACAACCCTCTCGAAGAAGTCCCATCCGGCATAATTCGGAGCCTGCTGGACACAACTTAACTTTTCATGTGGACTACCCTCTCGGTGAAGTCCCATCCGGCATATTCCGGAGCCTGCTGGACATGCTTAATCTTTTAACTTACGTGTGGATAGCCCTTTCGGAGAAATCCCATCCGGCGTATCCCGTAGTCTGATGAACACGTCAACATAACCTTATAAAATATTCTTAACTTGTTCTTATTCTTTAAGTTAGTAGTTCTTAAGTACTTAACCTATAAAAGGTTCTAATCTTGAATACTGAATCATTCTTGAGCTTGCACATACTTAAATGAGTGCATAAAATTGCTTAGTAAGGGGTAAACCCGAAACTAGCTCCTTAACTTCTCTATAATAACTTATAAATCAAGATATTCATCTCTCATTAATATGTCTATCCTCATCCTATATTAGTCCTTGAAAGTTCATAAGTATTCTTGCCCCTAAAGCATATCAAAGATCAGTGGCATGGCTCAGTTGTTTGAAATTAAAATGTCATTCTGGGTGATTTCGCTCTGCGACCCCCAGACTTCGCTATGCGAAGTTCTGCGTCTGAACCTTCAGACTCTGAAGTTCAGAGTCTGAACCTTCAGAACATGGTGTTTCTGAGTCTGAAGCTTCGCAGAGCGTGGAAAACTTCGCACTGCGAAATCAGTTTCTAAACACTTCGCAGAACGAAGGTCTAGGCGATGGCTAGGCAGTGGCTGGGTTCAGCTACTTCGCTTTGCGACCCTTGCGTCGCTCTGCGACTGTAGCAGAACTCAGAATTTTCAGGAAAAACATGTTTTGAGTTTTAAAACTTAATACCCATTGCCCAGTGATCTTTGATAGCACAAAAGGGACTCATTTTAAGACTCTGAAAACATACTGAACACAAGGAATAAACAGGATCAAGGATAGAATTAAAATAGGGCTACTAGCTATTAATTCCTTAGTAACTTATAAATTCAGTCGTGATTTCTCACTCATAGTGGGTTATAAAACCCTGTGGAGCTCACCTCAGAACTTGATTGGTGCTGGCTTAACTTTAACTTCAAAACCCTAGCTTGATCTCTTGATCCTTTCTTGCTTTTTCTTAACTTCTTCTTGTTCTAACTCCTTAAACTAAGTTTTCTAGCCAATAATCCACAAGATTGGATGATGATTACAAGGATGGTGGTGCTGATGATAATACTCAAAATTAGAGAGAGAAGGAGGAGGAAAATCAGCTGGTTAGAGAGAGAATGGATGAGGATATATGAGAAAATATCTCATGTTTTTCCTTATTTAAAATCTTCTCTTCCATATTTACATGTTTGCCACTACTTACTCATTAATCCTCTAACATCAATTTAAGTTACGTCTGAGCGGGATATTACAATCTACCCCCCTTAAAGAAATTTTGTCCTCGAAATTTAGAATATACCTGAAAATAGATGTGGATAGTTCTCTTGCATCTCTGATTCTAGCTCCCACGTAGCTTCGCCGTCGGGAGAACCTTTCCAAACAACCTTAACAATCGGAATCTCTTTGTTCCTCAAGGACTTAACATCACGGTCTACAATCTGCTCTGGTTCAGGTTGAAATGTCAAATCTGATCTCAAGTCAATGGTGTCTAACTCGACTGGTTGAAAAGGATCGGGAATAAATTTCCTCAATTGGGAGACATGGAATACATCATGCAAACCTGACATGGCCGGTGGCAGAGCTAACTGATAAGCTGCTGGACCGACACGTTTAAGTATCTGAAATGGCCCAATATACCTTGGACAAAGTTTCTTGGTTCTGAAAGCTCCTCTTAAGCCCAACTTAGGTGTAACTTTGAGGAATACATGATCTCCCACTTCAAACTCTAAAGGTCTTCGTCTCTTATCTGCATAGCTTTTCTGGCGACTTTGGGTTGTTCTCATCTTATCCTGAATGGATTTAATTTTCAAAGTAGTCTCCTGAATGATCTCTGGTCCCAAAATGCTTTTATCTCCGACCTCAGCCCAACAAAGTGGGGTTCTACACTTCCTACCATACAAGGCTTCATAAGGTGCCATCCCAATACTCGAATGATAACTATTGTTGTAAGAAAATTCAATCAATGGCAAGTGATCATTCCAACTTCCTCCATCTTCTAGGATACACGCACGTAGCATATCCTCTAACGTCTGAATAGTTATCTCGGATTGACCGTCTGTTTGAGGATGATGGGACGTGCTCATCTTTAATCTTGTTCCTAAAGCTCTTTGGAAAGCCTTCCAAAAGTGGGACGTGAAGATCGGATCTCTATCAGATACAATACTAGCAGGAACACCATGAAGTTTTACAATCTCCGAAATAAACAATTCAGCATACTGAGAGGCTCGGTAAGTAGTCTTAACTGGTAAGAAGTGAGCAGAATTGGTTAACCGGTCCACTATTACCCAAATGGAGTCATGTCCTCGCTGTGTTCGAGGTAATCCACTCACAAAGTCCATAGTTATCTCTTCCCATTTCCATTGAGGAATTTCCAAGGGTACTAACATTCCTGCAGGCCTCTGATGTTCAATCTTTACCTGCTGACATACAATGCATCATGACACAAATTCCGCAATATCCTTCTTCATGCCAGGCCACCAATAATCTCTCTTCAAATCTTGATACATCTTGGTGGTACCCAGATGTATGCTAAAACTGCTCTTGTGCGCCTCTTCTAAAATCAACCTTTTTAATTCTGCATTATTCGGAACATAAATTCTTCCTTCAAACAGTAGTGTACCATCTGGTACCAAAGAAAACTCTGATTGACCAACTCTCCTTTGAAGGGCCATATCCATACTCTGGGCTAGTGCAATTCTAGACCGTAGGTCACATGAAATCTCTTAATTTGTTCAACAGGGTGCCACCTTCCAACTCGGTAACGTGGAGATTAAGATCTCTAAACTTTTCATATAGTTCACATGTATGCATCATTACTTCAGCCTTAACTAAAGCTTTTCGACTTAAAGCATCTGCTACCACATTTGCCTTTCCTGGGTGGTATTTCAAATCAAAATCAAAATCTTTCAGGTATTCCATCCACCGTCTTTGTCTCATATTTAGGTCCCGTTGATCAAACAAATATTTCAAACTTTTTTGGTCACTGAACAAATCAAACTATGCACCATACAAATGATGTCTCCACACTTTCAATGCAAATAATAGTTGCTAACTCGAGATCATGGGTGGGATAATTCTCTTCATGAGTCTTGAGCTGTCTAGACGCATATGCTATCACATTCTCTCCTTGCATAAGTACACTACCCAGTCCTTTAGAGGAGGCATCGCAGAAAACAGTGTATCTCCTGTCAGGATCTGGTATTGCCAACACTGGTGCTTTAGTCAATTTCCTTTTTAAAATTCCGAAACTCCTTTCACATTCTTCGTCCCAAATAAAGGGCACATCCTTTCTGGTGAGGCGTGACAAGGGTAAATCGATCTGGGAAAACTTCAAAATAAACCTTCGGTAATAACCTGCCAAGCCTAAGAAACTCCTGACTTCAGCCACATTCTTGGGTCTATCCCAGTTGAGAACAGCTTCAACTTTGGATGGATCAACGGTTACTCCTCCTAGAGAAATAACGTGACCCAAAAATGTAATCTCAGACAACCAGAATTCACACTTGCTGAACTTAGCATATAACTGTTTGTCTCTGAGGACATTCAAAACAATTCTCAAATGTTGAGCATGTTCCTGAGGGTCCTTGGAATAGATCAAGATATCATCTATCAAAATCACCACAAATTGGTCTAAGTAAGGTTGAAATATCCTGTTCATGTAATCCATGAATACCGCTGGAGCGTTAGTTACTCCGAAAGGCATAACCAGAAATTCATAGTGCCCGTAGCGCGTTCGAAACGCCGTTTTGGACACATCTGAAGACTTAATGCGAATCTGATGATAACCCGACCGAAGATCAATTTTAGAAAATATTGTCGCTCCTTTGAGCTGGTCTAGGAGATCATCAATCCATGGAAGGGGATACTTGTTCTTGATAGTCACTTTATTCAATTAGCGGTAGTCTATACACAACCTCATGCTTCCATCTTTCTTCTTGACTAACAGAACTGGAGCACCCCAAGGTGACACACTGGGTCTGATAAAATGCTTCTGAATTAACTCTTCTAGCTGAGATTTCAGCTCTTTAAGCTCTGTAGGTGACATTCTATACGGTGCCACAGATACTGGCTCCGCTCCCGGAATTAAATCAATATAAAATTCCACCTCACGCTCCGGAGGTAAACTAGTTACTTCAGAAGGAAAAACATCTAAGTACTCATTCACAATAGGAATATCACTGGGACTTAACTCTGATTCTGAAGTCACAAGTGAGTATAACATAAAATCCTTTATCTTGAGCACAAATAAATTGAATTAACTGATGGGTACGGTTAATCAATTCAGACAGAGCCACACCTTCTGTCGTATCACTTGTTGGCATATAAATACTCTTCTCAGAACATCCAATGTACACATGGTTAGCGGAGAGCCAATCCATGCCTAAGATCACATCAAGTTGCTCCATCGGAAGACACACTAAATCAACATAGTATGTCTTACTTGACACAGTGATAGGACAGTTTTCACAAATATAACTTGCCACAATTCCGCCTTCAGTAGCGGTAGATACTATCATTGGAGGATTCAATGGGGACAAAGTTAATTGCAGCGTCTCTACACACTTATATGAAATAAAAGAGCAAGGTAGCGCCACAATTAAAAAGAACTCTTACTGGATTTGAACCAAGATAACACATACCAGCAATCAAATCTTCATTAGCCAGAGCCTTTGCGCCATCAAGGGAGTACACTCTGCCTTTACTAGTGGTAGTGCCCTCGGCTCCACTCCTATTCCTCCGTTCTGGACAATTTGCTATAATGTGCCCCAGCTTCTTACACCTGTAACAAACACCTGTACCCTTCATGCATTCGCCGTAATGTGATTTCCCACAAATGTTGCAAGTGGTACCAGCCTTCGGTGAATACGTCTGTTTACCCCTATGAGGTGACCCCTTCGGTTTCAACTTGTCATGATACTTGTCTGGCATCTTTCCTCTTTTCCTTTCAAATGATGCAGCTCTTTCTCTAGCAGTCTTAGCGAAACCCGCTTCAGCGACTAAACTATCATGCACCAGCTCATCATAGCTTGTATTTCTTTGGAGGCTCACTGCAGTGTCAATTTCACCTCTTAAACCTCGTTTGTATTGGTTCATCTTCCAGACTTCATTCTCAGCATACTCATTATGAGTAGAATAATAAGACAGCTCTTCAAACTTTTTGGTGAATTCTGTAACCGACATACTACCCTGTTTCAACTCCAAGAATTCTTGTTCTTTCTTCACTCTATAGGATAGGGGCAAATACTTCTCTAACATCACCTCCTTAAAGTTCACCCAATTTACTTCCACATCGTTGGCCAACATCCTACGTTGAGTGGACTCCCACCAGTCTTCCGCTGCGCCTCTGAAATAGTTCGTGGCATACACCACTTTATCAGTTTCCGAACATTCAGCCATCCGGAAAATCTTTTCCATTTTCTTAAGCCACCTTTGGGCTTCCTGTGGATCACCTTCACCATTAAACTCGGGAGGATGATGCCTATTAAATTCCCGGAAAACCGGATTACCAATTATGTGAGGAGGTGGTGGTTGCTGATGGAATCCCTGCCCTTGATTCATCATTTCCATCCATTGTTGTTGAGATTGAGCCTGTTGCTGAGCTTGTTGTTGCATCATTAGCATCATCTGCTGATACTGTAATGCATTTTGAGCTTGTTGCTCCTGATACTGCTGCTGCCAGTAGCTCAATTGGTAGTGGGAATGCATTGAACTTGTACTTAGGCCCCATGTACAGAGTTCGATTCCCACGGAAGGCAAAAACTCCACATGGGGGGTGGAGAAGACCATGAGTACATCTCGGTCCTTGAAAGATAGGGAGGCCAGCCCGTAAGGGAGCCAGCCAGATGTTACAGAAAGATGTGCCCTTTGTGTGGGACGAAGAGTGTGAGAAAAGATTCAGGACTTTGTGGAAGAAATTGTCTAAGGCCCCAATGTTAGCGATACCAGATCCCGATAAGAGATACGTTGTATTCTGCGATGCATCCTCTAAAGGACTGGGTAGTGTACTCATGCAAGAAGGTAATGTAATAGCCTATGCTTCGCGACAACTTAAATCTCATGAGGAGAATTACCCCACTCATGATCTCCAGTTAGCAGCTATAGTCTTTGCATTGAAAGTGTGGAGGCATGATTTATATGGTGCGCAGTTTGACTTGTTAAGTGACCATAAGAGCTTGAAGTATTTGTTTGATCAGCGGGAATTGAACATAAGACAGAGGAGATGGATGGAATATTTGAAGGATTTTGATTTTGATCTAAAGTACCATCCAGGAAAGGTGAACGTAGTTACTGACGCCTTAAGCAGGAAGACCTTGGTTAGAGCAGAAGTGATGATGCATACTTGTGGTCTGTATGAGAAGTTCAGAGATCTTAATCTCAGTGTCACCGAGATGGATAATGGTATTATGTTGCATAAACTGGAGATCGCATGTGACCTATGGTCCAGGATTGCACAAGCTCAGGGTATGGATATGGACCTTCAGAGGAGGATTGGTCAATCAAAATTTTCTATGGCATCAGATGGCACACTACTGTTTGAAGGAAGAATTTGTGTTCCGAATGATGCAGAATTAAAGAGGCTAATTTTGGAAGAGGCACATAAGAGCAGTTTCAGTATTCATCTGGGAGCCACTAAAATGTACCAAGATTTGAAAAGGAATTATTGGTGGCCTGGTATGAAGACCGACATCGCGGAATTTGTATCACGGTGTCTTGTGTGTCAACAGGTAAAGATTGAACACCAAAGGCCAGCATGGATGCTAGTACCTTTGGAGATTCCTCAGTGGAAATGGGAAGAAATAACTATGGATTTTATGAGTGGATTACCTCGAACTCAGCGAGGGCATGACTCGATTTGGGTAATTGTGGATCGGTTAACCAAGTCTGCTCATTTCTTGCCGGTTAAGACTACATTCAGGGCTTCTCAATATGCAGAGTTGTTTATTGCAGAGATTGTGAAACTTCATGGTGTTCTAACTAGTATTGTCTCAGATAGAGATCCAATTTTTACCTCTCATTTTTGGAAAGCTTTTCAGAGGGCTTTAGGAAAGAGGTTAAAGATGAGTACGTCCCATCATCCTCAGACAGATGGTCAATCTGAGAGAACTATTCAGACATTAGAGGATATGCTACGTGCGTGTATCTTAAAAGATGGAGGAAGTTGGAATAATCACTTGCCTCTAATTGAATTCTCTTACAACAATAGTTACCATTCCAGTATAGGGATGGCACCTTAAGAGGCATTGTATGGCAGGAAGTGCAGGACACCACTTTGTTGGGCTGAGATCGGAGATAAGAGTATTCTGGGACCCGAAATTATTCAGGAGACTACTCTGAAGATTAAATCTATTCAGGATAAGATAAGGACTGAACAGAGTCGTCGGAAAAGTTATGCAGACAAGAGGTGAAGGCCCTTAGAGTTTGAAGTGGGAGATCACGTATTCCTGAAGGTTACACCTTAATTGGGTATACGTGGAGTTTTCAGGACAAAGAAATTGTGTCCAAGATTTATTGAGCCATTTCAGATACTTAAACGTGTCGGTTCAGTAGCTTATCAGTTGGCTCTGCCACCGGCTATGTCAGGATTGCATGATGTTTTTCATGTCTCTCAGTTGAGGAAATTAATTCCCGATCCTTTTCAACCAGTCGAGTTGGAAACTATCGACTTTAGATCAGATTTAACATTTCAGCCAGAACCAGAACAGATTGTTGATCATGATGTCAAGTCCTTAAGGAACAAAGAGATTCCAATTGTCAAGGTTATGTGGAAAGGTTCTCCCGACGGTGAAGCTACGTGGGAGCTAGAATTAGAGATGCAAAAGAGCTATCCGCATCTATTTTTCAGGTAAATTCTAAATTTCGAGGACGAAATTGCTTTAAGGGGGTAGAGTGTAATATCCCGCTTAGAAGTAACCTTTACCAGTGTCAGTTAAGTTTCTACCGCGAGGGCATAAGCGTAATTTTGAGTGAAAGGGCTATAAATATTATTCCAAGGCATTATTCATTCATTTTTCTTCTCCTCTCTCTCTAACAAAACCGAATTCTCCTCCCTCCCTCTCTCTAACTCACGCCTCATCCTCTCCTTTGCCACCATCCATCATTTTCTTTCTTTCTAAACTTCTTGGATCATAAGCAAGCTAGCTTTGGGAGATCAGAACAAGAGAAAGTTAAGGAAGAATCAAGGAAAGAGTAGAACCAAGCAAGGGTTTGTTGATTGAAAGCTTGGCAAGGATCACATAATCGCAGGTAGCATGCCGCAAGGGTAAGGAGAAAGCTTTGGACTGATCGTGCTGGTTTTAGTTGATTCTAGTTTTTATATATTCAGATGATGTATTATGATGTACAGTTTCAGAGATGTTTTGTATTAGAGGACATATGTATTGATACCTTATGTTATGTATCATTATCAGCTGAACTTTATGTATCCAGTACGAAATTTTAATACTCGTATAAGATCCTAGGCAATCTTTATATGGGTGTTACAAACACACTGTTTTGTATTTTGTAAAGTGTTCATTCAATATATTTTCTTGTAATCTTAGTTTGTCAGAAGTCTCTTGCTTGTGTGCTTGAGAAATTAGGAAGTCTCTTGAAGTTGTTCTTGAGCATTGAGAAGTCTCTTGCTTTTGTGCTTGAGCATTTGTAATCTGTTGATTTTAGTGAAAAAATCTCTTGTAAGTGACAAGGGGACTGGACTACTTGCGGTTTGTGGAAGGGACCAGGATAATTTCTTGTGTCCTCTCTTTCTCTCTCTCATTTTACCTTATCCCCTGCGTCTGAACTCTGAACATAGTTTCAGACTCTGACTTTACATCAGACTCTGAACTATTTCTTAGTTTGAGAAAGAAAAAGGCCAACACAATTCAACCCCCCTTCTTGTGTTTTTCTCACCTTCAGTTGGTATCAGAGCTCTGGTACTGATATTCAATCACCTAACAGTGAGTCAGTCAAGATCCTGAGAAAAACATGTCTTCTGGTGAATCTGGTGAATCCTCGCAAAGAAGTGGTGGCGCTGCTGTATCATATGACTATGGTATAGATGATAAGCAATGTCACTCACACCATAAACCTCCTATATTTACTGGTGATCCTGAAAAATTTTCATGGTGGAAAAGCAAGATGTATAGTCATACCATTGGAATAGATGATAGCCTTTATGATATCAATGAAGATGGTATAACTATACTAGTTGATGAAGAAGGAGTTGCAATAAACGGGAAGAATCTTACTGATGCTAAAAGAAAGATTTACAGAAAGCATCACAGAGTAAGAGGTATCATTGTGGACTCTCTACCTCACAATGAGTATCTTAAGCTAAGTGATAAGTCAACAGCAAAGGCCATCTTCACTTCGCTCTGCTCTAACTATGAAGGAAACAAGAAGGTTAGATAAGCAAAAGCAAATCTTCTGGTTCAGCAGTATGAGCTGTTCAGAATGAACGAGGATGATAACATTGAGACTATGTTCTCAAGATTTCAGACTCTGGTTTCTGGACTTCAAATTCTAAAAAAGAGTTACTCAACTGCTGATCATGTGAACAAGATTCTCAGAAGTCTGCCATCTAAATGGAGACCTAAAGTGACTGCTATTGAGGAAGCTAAAGATCTAAATACTCTAAGTATTGAAGATCTTATAAGCTCTCTCAAAGTGCATGAATTAGGACTCAATGTAGATCAACCTATTAGAAAATCTAAGTCTATAGCACTTAAATCTAAAGGAAAGTCTTCAAAAGCCCAAAAAGCTTTAGAATCTGATGAAGAATCTCCTGAGGGAAGTTCTGAAGAAGATCCAGAAGCTGAGGAGCTAGCAATGCTTTCTAAAAGGTTTCAGTACTTGATGAAAAGACAAAATAAGTTCTCTAACAGGAGCAGTAACTTTAAAGGATCTGGTTCCAAGAAGGAAGATCAGAAGGGTTGCTTCAACTGCAAGAAAACTGGTCATTTCATATCTGATTGTCCAGATCTCAAAAAGGACAAATCAAAGGAGAAATCCAGAAAAACCAACTCAAAGTCAGGCAACCTCAAAGACAGATTCAAGAAAAGTCTTATGGCTACATGGTATGAGCTTGACAATGAATCTGAGTCTGAGAAGGAAGTTGAAGAAGAAGAAAATCTAGCTCTTGTTGCTACAACATCTTCTGATGCAGAGTCAGAATCAGACTCTGAAGATGAAGATGAGGTATATTCTGAACTTACTCATTCTGAGCTTGTTGATACAATTAAGGATCTTATGAATCATCTCAAAAGCAAGTTAATTCAATTAAAATCTTTGAAAAAAAATATAACTTATTGTGTGATAAAAATCTCCAACTTCGTAATAATATCAATGAGATTGATGAAGAAGTAAGAGATTTGAGAGAAATGGCTCATAAGAAACCTGATGAAATTCCAAGTGAGCAAGAAATTGCACTTCAGGAGTTCATCCTAACTGGAATCAACAAAAGTAAAATTGCTTCTATGATTTACAATATTAACAGAAACAGGAGAGAAGGTATTGGTTTAAAAAATGATCCATTCAATCATTCAAAACAAACAAACCTACCATCCTGCTCTGGAAATATTATGAAAGGCATTGAGGTGTGTTTTGTATCTGCATCTGACATTTCTGAGAAACTGAATTTACCAGAAACTGATACTGCTGAAATTGAAGTTCTGAACAACTCAGAATCCAAAACTTCTGAACCTAAGGAAAAGATGAAGGCAGAATCTAAAACTTTGCCAAAATCTAAACCAAAAGGTTCTAAGTCTAAGATTATGAGGAAAACAGAATCTAAACCTGAAAAGGTTCAGAGTCTGAAAAGATCAGAACCCAAGACAAGCAAATCTCAGACTCTGAAAAATTCAAACTCACATTTTCAAAAGATTGTGTTTGTAAAATCTTCAAAAGATAAGAAACTAGCGTATGTAAAACCTTTTAAATCTCATAATGTCAGACAAAAGGTACAAAAGAAGTCACACCATTTCAGAATTAACCAAAGAGGACCCATAAAGATATGGGTACCTAAGTCCGAAATCATTTATGTTGCAGATATGCTTCAAAGCCAAAGAAAAGGAGAAGTCATGGTACCTGGACAATGGTTGCTCGCATCACATGACAGGAGAAAGGTCTATGTTCCAAACCCTGATCATGAAAGAGGGAGGAACTGTGGGATTTGGTGGAAACCAGAAAGGCAAGATCATTGGTACTGGTAAGATAGATAATTCTTCCATTTCTATTAATAATGTTTGGTTGGTAGAGGGACTAAGATATAACCAACTTAGCATAAGTCAATTTTGTGATAGTGGTTATGATGTTTTGTTTGATAAGAACACTTGTACAGTAATCAACAACAAAGATAAATTTGTTGTGTTCAAAGGAAAGAGGAAGAACAATGTTTATAAAATTGATTTTTCAGAACTAGTTGATCAGAAGGTAGTTTGTCTTCTGCCAGTGAGTGATGAGAAATGGGTATGGCACAAAAGGTTGGGACATGCTAACTGGAGACTAATCTCTAAGCTTAGCAAGTTACAACTGGTCAGAGGCTTACCAGACATTGACTATCACTCAGATGCTCTGTGTGGAGCATGCCAGAAAGGAAAAATCATTAAAAGTTCTTTTAAATCCAAAAACATTGCTTCTACCTCCAGACCTTTAGAACTGCTTCACATTGACTTGTTTGGTCGTGTTGGCACAACATCAATCAATGGGAAGAAGTATGGATTGGTTATTGTTGATGACTACAGTAGATGGACCTGGGTTAAATTCCTCAGAACCGAGAATGAAACATATGATGTGTTCAACAACTTCTGCAAGCAAGTACAAACTGAAAACGAATTAAAAATTTTGAAAGTTAGAAGTGATCATGGTGGTGAATTTGAAAATGAACCTTTTGAAACTTTTTGTGAAGAACATGGAATCCTCCATGAGTTCTCTTCTCCTAGAACTCCACAACAAAATGGAGTTGTAGAGAGAAAGAACAGATCTTTGCAAGAAATGGTCAGAACCATGATTCATGAATCTAACTGAAATTATGGCCAGGCAATACTTAAGAGATTTCAGGTTCTGAACCAAAACAGGTTCTGAACAATGACTCAGCACAATTTAAAGCAGATAAATAGCAGAAATAAAAAGTGCAGGAAAGCTAAAGAACACACAAGGTTTGTTAACCCAGTTCGGAGTAAACACCTCCTACTCTGGGGGATACCAATCCAGGAAGGAAATCCACTATAGGATTTAACCCAAAGACTCAAGACACTGACTCCCAGTTCCCAGCCTTAGCAATTAAACTCCTCCTAGTCAGACTTCTACCCAACTCTGAGTATTAGAATCCTCTAACTTCCTATTCAAGCAACTAAACCCAGCTACTTGAACAACCCTTAACAATCCCCTGTTTTGAACTCAATTTCAGTGACAAACCGTCATTCGTACCTACAGGCTTAGAATGAAGTTACAACTCAATAACAAACCTAAACCAACTCAAACTGAGTGGTGCACAATAAAAACTCTAAGTTTAAAAACAAAGACTCTATTTCTGAATTATACTCTGTTCTCCGTAAGTCTTGAATGGCAGCAATACTCCTTCTTTTATAACCTTCAGTCTTGCATCATAAATAACAACCTAATCTTCTGCTCATGATTTGTTTCTGAAATAAGATTGGTCAATAAGGAAACAAATAAAAACACTTTGTATCTTCAAAAGATTGTATCAGGAAAATACGTGTTTCCATAACAATAAACCAAATCTTCAATAAATCTTCTCCAAAACAATCCAGCATTCTAGAACAATATGCATGAATAATTCCTTGTTAAATCTTGCAAAGATTCGCACAGAAATAACATGAAAATAACCAGCTTCTGACGAAGTCAACATAAGTCAACGCTGGACTTCAGAACCTGAAACTGTTACTGAAGTGCTACAGTGCTTCTGATGAGCATTCAGCTTCTGATGTAGTTTTGAGCTTCTGAACAGCTGCAAAATGAAAAACTTCCAACTCAAGAAATGTTCTAGATGAGGAGATGCTACTATTCACTACTTTGGTTTTTGCCAAAACATGCAGCCAACACAAAAGAATCAACAATCTCCCCCTTTGGCAAATTTTTGGCTAAAACCACCCAAGTTCTTCAATCTCCCTTATAATCAACTCAGCAATGAAGAACTCCAAAAACATACATCATAGCAATTAGTTAAGGCAGCGGATTCAGCTATGTTAAACATCAGCTTCAGCTTCTGAACTTCTGAAGCACACAAACACAGTTACTCTGATCATCACAACACATGGTATCAGAGCTACTGATTAACTTCTGAACAACATAATACTCCCCCTGAAGCTTCACAAACAAATTCCCCCTTACTATCAAAAGGTATCAGAGCACACTTCAGGAGCTGAGCACAAATCTTCTTCAGGATCACTCTTCTTCAGGTTCACTACACTTCAGTTCTTCAGGATCACTCTTCTTCAGGTTCACTACACTTCAGGATCACTACACTTCAGGAATATAACAAACTTGTACTCCCCCTGAGACACATACTCCCCCTCAAAAGCATCTTGACAGCTCTTCTTATATTGGTTCTGAACTCTGAGCTCCACAAATAACTTCTGAACCACACTAAAACTAAACATCTGAAATTTGAACTTCTGAGCAGCAACACTTTGCATAAGACTTTTGGTATCAGATTCAACACATTACATAAGATTTTCTCCCCCTTTTTAGCCACAAAATTCTGACAAAGCATAGTCTTCATATAGGGAATAAAATCAAAACAAGTAACACAGATCCGGGAAAAGCTATCAGATTCAGACACAGGATCACACTGAGCATAAGCACAACTGGCAGGTACTCTATCTTCCTCATATCCAGTTTGCATTAATTGCTATAAGTCTTCATGCAGACACACCCCTAATGTAACACCCCGTTTTCTTAAACTCAAAAAGGGGTATTATTTTTTTTTTTCAAATAAAACAAGCTTTGAAATCATTTTAGTTTCGATCAGAGTGCGCATAAAACATTTAATTGAGCCGGCATTTAAATGTACAAAGAAAACTGATATATAAATATCATAGGGCTTCACAAAGCAAGTGTACACCTGAATATATTACAGTCCAAAATAAAAAGGTGCATCAAGCACAAGTATCTCAAAATAAAACTAGCATCTATGCCTATACACAAAAGCACGGTGTACACTAACACCGGCGCATAGTCTAGCTAACGAGACTCCAGCTCCCTCCTAACTCTGATGGCCACTGCAACCACCACCCTCATCTCCAAGCGTCTCAGACGGATCCCTAACACCTGGGGTGGGATAATCCCGTTCATACAAATATGCAAGGGTCACCACAAAATACAAGTATATATATATATATATATATATATCCGGTGCGAGAGATTTATACACATACCACATCAAAGCTCATTTACCAATAGAGAAAACTCATTATAAACACCTAATACTCCCCACCAACGGGTTCCTTAAATCAAGGCACAACACATAGCAATTGCGATACTCAAGCATATTATAAGCAATGCACACATAGCCTATAATGCGGACTCTAAAATGATCGTGGTCATCCAGCTCTCTCTGGACTCCACATGCATGACTTTCCGGAATAAACCTCTCTATAGAAGGTCGTAGGTCTTAGGTGGGATAACACCTCCTACTATTGGTGGGATAACACTAGGTGTAGCTCTTCTACACCAACTCGATAACGGTGGGATAACACCGGGAATAGCTCTTCTATACCAACTCAATCAGGTGGGATAACACCGGCGCAGCCCTCTTGGCGAAACGCATAACCATGAATGCATGACATACGCTTTCTCTACATATGCTAATGCAACAACACACACATATTCTCTTAACATGTGATTACCACAACGACAAGTCTACACATACATTCCACTAGACATGTGTAAAACAATAACTCAAGCATATGTATAAATTCATTATGCATACATATTTTCTCCCATTATACATGTAAACAGCACATATAATTCCAAACACGAACTCATCACGAGAATACACGAAATTAGACATGTAATTCACTCAAGAATACATCACAACATAATTATCCAAGCATGTCCAATTTCAGTGAAAGACGGAAATAAAGTGGAGCCCTTACCTCGGCAAGCTCTTACAACAATCAAATCGTTCCACACTACGAGTTCGCGTTTCCTAACAAACAACGTACGAAATCAATAAACACTTCCATAGCATTCTATTGAATTTAACCCAACCCAAAAATCTAAGGATAAACAAGGTACCCCTAGCTCTCTCGGATAATGGTTACAACCCTTCCTATATTGATCAATGTTCACGAAATCGATTGCGTCATTTTTTTCCGTTTTCAAAACACATTACAACATTTCACATGTTTACGACACCAAAACAAATCACTTTTCAAATAACATGTCACCACTCTTATCATACGCAAAACCCTAGTTAAACCCTTCATACAATGTCAATTGAAATGTTCAAACCCTAATTGGTGATCAAGAAGTACGAAACCGCGTTAAAACACATCGTTTGGAACCCAGAAAAATGTCCCAAAACAGGGCACCTACGCCTGGGCGCAAGGCACCTGCGCCTGGGCGCAAGGCCTGGGCAGTTTTTTGCAAAATTTTTTTCAAGTTTCTTGCCATAGTTTTCATGTTCAAAGCATCATACCAATAGCACAAAATTCTTGCACCAATTGATCACTAATCAAGCCTTCGAAAACAAGCATTAACAAGGTTTTAGCAAATGGAAATCACACACCATAAACACATGTTACAAAAATTTCTTTTCCAATCAAAACAACATTAAAGCAAAACTCAAGGACTTTCTTCAAAATTTTTCTAAGTCCACAAGGTAAAATTTTTCACATCCTTGAAACAAAACTTTTTTCTATACAATCCCACTTCCTCATAAACTCAAAAACCATTTTCATTTTCTCAAATATAAATCAAAACATGTTCTTGATCAATATGACTTTTCCTCAAAAAACCCTAACTATCCAAAACTCATGAAACTTAGGGAAAGAACCTAACAAGACCTATGCTTAAGGCTAGGCATTCATGAACAACTTCCATGAATCCAAGGCATCATACAACAAGTTTCTACCAACTTTTTCTCACAATCATAAAACCAAAATACATCAAACCATAATGGTTTGGCCAGCTAAGACAAGGAAAAGAGATTGTTACCTTAGCAAATGATTTCTTGTATAAACACTTAAACTTTCCAAGCTTGAAATGAGCCAAAAATGGTGAATGGAATTTTTTTGGTGAACTCTAGTAAGAAAAGGGAATGGTCACGTTGGGAGAGAAGAAGATAGAAGGTGTGAGATGAAAATTTTCTAAGTCCCCAAGTTACTACTTTACTAACAAGTTAAGTCTTGCTCATTCCCAACCCTTAGATCAAAGGAGAAAAATCAACTCTAGGGCTACCCTAGCCATTGGATCAACATGACTCATGTCCCTCAAAATATCTCCAAAACTCAAGAAAAATATCCTCATACTCAGTACTCGCGTGCCGCGACAAACAAAATTCTCAAAAAGAACAGCATACGGAATAAACGTCCGTAAAATTTCGTTTCCAAAAATTATCGCTAAAACAGTTTCTCCGACTGAACTTTTAAATTGTGCCTTCTAAAATTTTTCTGAAAGTATTTTCCGACTCGCGTCGATATATAAAACTCATCTCTAAATTTTCACAAAATTCGGAGTCTGCAAAATTTTAAACGACTGATAAAAATCTTCTCTTCGTTTATCAAAAACTCAAATAATGTCAAACCCCCGAAAACTATTTTCATGGAAAACTTCCTATTTATAAAAGAAACTCATAAACCAAATCTCATTCCTTTTCGGCGTACAAGCGCGAAACAGGCTCAAAAACAGCAAAAACAGTTATATTACACAAAATATAACACAAACACTAACATTAAAACTCTAAGACAAGTAGCCACCGCTAACGCTCTACAAACCACTGTACACAAAATCTAGGGTCTTACATTACTACCCCCCTAAAAGAAGTTTCGTCCTCGAAACTTAGACATCGACAAACAACCCAGGGTATAACTCTCTGATCTTGCTCTCAAACTCCCAAGTTGCGTCACCCGTAGTCTCGTTCCATATTACCTTCACCAAAGGTATTTCTTTTGTTCTCAACCGCTTCATCTTTCTATCCGCAATCTTGATCGGCGGAACCTCAAATGACAAGTTCTCTCTCAGTTGGATGTCATCTGGTATGATCACATGCGATGGATCCGGAATATATTTCCTCAACTGCGACACATGGAACACATCATGTATCAGAGATAGTACCGGTGGCAAAGCTACCCGATAAGCTACCTTCCCAATTCTCTCCGTAATCTGATACGGTCCTATGAACTTAGGAGTCAACTTTCTTGTTGGAGTAACTCGGAGGAATACGTGATCCCCCGCCTCAAACTCTAAAGGCTTCCTACGCCTATCCGCATAACTCTTTTGTCGATCTTGAGCAACTTTCATCCGTGCCCGTATCGTTCGAACTTTATCTGTTGTTTGTTGCACCATCTCAGGTCCTACTATCATACTCTCTCCATCTTGGTACCAACACAAAGGAGTTTGACACCTCCTCCCGTATAAAGCCTCATAGGGTGCCATCCCTATACTCGTATGGAAACTGTTGTTATACGTGAACTCTATCAATGGCAACACATTGTCCCAACTTCCACGATCATCTAAAACACATGCTCTCAACAAATCTTCCAACGACTGATTCGTTCTCTCGGTCTGTCCATCGGTCTGGGGGTGATAAGCCGAACTCAACCTCAGTTTGGTCCCCAAAGCCTCATGCAAAGTCCTCCAAAAATGTGAGGTAAACTTAGGATCTCGATCCGACACTATACTCGACGGAATTCCATGAAGCCTCACAATTTCGGCAATGTAAACATCGGTTAATCTCGCTATCGTATCTGTAATCCTTACCGGTAGAAAATGAGCTGACTTTGTTAACCGATCCACTATGACCCATATACTATCATGCTTCCTCCTGGTCTTGGGCAACCCAATGATAAAATCCATGGATATGCTATCCCACTTCCACTCAGGTATATCTAACGATTGCAACATTCCCGCGGGCCTCTGATGTTCAATCTTTGCCTTCTGACATGTTAAACAAGATGCTACATACTCAGCCACATCCCTCTTCATACCTGGCCACCAGAAATCTCGCCTCAGATCCTGATACATCTTCGTAGATCCGGGATGAATACTCAACTTGCTCTTGTGCGCTTCCCCTAAAATCGTGCTCCTCAAATTCCTAACATCGGGTACACACACCCTACCGTTGCATCTCAAGATGTTGTCTGATCCCACCTTGAAATCCTTGTTACTTTCTCTAGCTATAAGGCCTCTTTTCTCCACAAGCAACCCGTCATCTTGACAACTTGCAATTTCTTCCAATAACCCATTTGAGATCGTGATCATGCCCAACTTCAAATTGCCTGGTGCCAACTCAACTTCCAAGTGTAAATCTCGGAATTCTCTCAACAACTCTTGTTGACTCGCCATCTGTGCCGAACACACCGATACACTTCTTCTACTCAAAGCATCTGCCACCACATTGGCTTTCCCCGGATGGTATTCTAGCGTGAAATCAAAATCTTTCAAGGTTTCCATCCACCTCCTCTGCCTCATATTCAATTCTTTCTGATCAAAAAGGTACTTGAGACTCTTGTGGTCACTAAACACGACAAAAGTGCATCCATACAGATAATGTCTCCAAATCTTCAAAGCAAACACGACTGCCGCAAGCTCCAAATCGTGAGTCGGGTAATTCTTCTCATGAACTTTCAACTGCCTCGATGCATAAGCCACAGCTCTCTTGTGTTGCATCAACACACAACCCAAACCTTGATGAGAAGCATCACAATACACTTCATACGGTTCATCTGCCTGAGGTAAAACCAAAACTGGCGAAGTCGTCAATCGCTCTTTCAACAATTGAAAACTTGATTCACACTTCTCCGTCCAAGCAAACGGTTGGTCTTTTCTTGTCAATTGCGTCATCGGCGCCACAATCTTCGCAAAGCCTTCAATAAAACGTCGGTAATAACCGGCCAAGCCCACAAAACTCCTTATGTCCGTAACTGTCTGAGGTTGCTTCCACGCAAGCACTGTGTCAATCTTGGCTGGATCCACTGCTATCCCCTCTTGTGATATGATATGACCCAGGAAATTCACTTTTTCCAACCAAAATTAACACTTCGTCGGATTGGCATATAGCTTCCTCTCTCGCAAAACTTGCAAAACTGAGCGGAGATGCTCCTCGTGCTCTTCTTCGCTCCTTGAATAAACCAAGATATCGTCGATAAACACTACCACGAACTTGTCTAAAAATGCATGGAAGATCCGATTCATGTAGTCCATAAATATCGCAGGTGCATTCGTCACTCCGAATGGCATCACCAAGTACTCATAATGCCCATAGCGCGTCCGAAATGCCGTCTTCTGTACATCCTCTTCTCTTACCCTTATCTGGTGATAACCAGATTCTAGATCAATCTTTGAAAATATTGAGGCTCCCCTCAACTGGTCCATCAAATCATCAATACGCGGCAATGGATACCGGTTCTTGATAGTAACCTTATTCAGCTTCCGGTAATCCACACACAAACGGGATTTACCATCCTTCTTTTTAACCAACAACACCGGTGCTCCTCACGGTGACACACTCGGCCTAATAAAACCCTTGCTCAACAATTCCTCAAGCTGACTCTTCAACTCTATCAACTCAGCTGGAGCCATTCTATAAGGTGCTTCCGAAATCGGACCCGTACCCGGTTGCAAATCAATGAAGAACTCTACCTCTCTACACGGAGGAAACTCTGGAATCTCTGACGGAAAAACATCTTGAAACTGTCGAACAACTCGAAGTTCCTCTACTCGAATCTCTGACGTCACTCCCAAACTCGCAAGTGACACAATCTCTGGTTCTCCATTACACATAACCACTGTCAGCCGATTGGCAGACAGATACCTTCGCACACCCGGCTCGGGAAAGAAGACCAATCTCCAAGCACAATCCAAAATAACATAATGGTACGACAACCAATCCATCCCGAGGATGATCTCGAGAGACTGAAGGGGTAAACAAATCAAATTGACCAGGAAATCTCTATTCTGGACAACTACCATACAATGCAAACATGCGGTGTTCACTACCAAATCCTTAGCAGGAGTAGACACATTCAAATCAAACGGTAACGGCGAAACAATCAAATTCAGACGATTGGCGCAAAACAAAGATATGAAGGAGTGAGTTGCTGTAACACCCATACTAAATTATCTAGAATATTTAGCATGCGTATTAATCTGATATCGGATACATTAAAATTTACAATAATTAATAAATACACAAATCACTGAATGAGTACAAATAGCTCGTTTATACAAACATCCAAATATCATTTACAATTGCATTCTCACATACAAAGGTAAATTGTCAACCTCCTGAGCTTGACCAAGACGAGCGTCTGCACTCCATCCAGCATCTTCCTGAAGATCTTCATGAATAACACCTGCTAACCTAAGAACCTGCACCAGAAGGATAGGGATGAGACATAATGTCTCAGTGAGCTCCTACCCTACCTACTGTTGGCAACCTCGGGGAACCTAGGGTCGCCGTGCCTACCTCGGCAATCTTGGGGAACCTATGATCGCCGTCTTTCTCTACATAATTCGCGATCAAGGGGAAACCTAGGATCGCTACATATCTCTATCTTTCTTATACTTTCATGTTCATATTCTTACGTGTTTCATACTCTATTCTTATCTTAGTCTTATACGTAGTGATCTTGGGGATATCCTATGATCACATCGCGTTCACTAGGAACTAATCATCGTATCTCGTATTACATATAAAATATACGTATTCATTTCATATTCGTATTCATCTTTTTATATCATAAGTTAGAAGTTAGCGTTGAACAAACAATTATTATCTTGGTTCATTTTACGGAGTGCATCCGGGTGGAGTAACCCCGAAGTACATCTCCCATCATACCGGTGAAATTCCTATCATATCAGGCTAACACCGGACTCCTCTTATCTTTGTGTAGGCAACCCTCTCGGTGAAGCCCCATCCGGCATAATCCGGAGCTTGCTGGACACAACTTGCATGTAGACAACCCTCTCGGAGAAGTCCCATCCGGCGAATCCCGGAGCCTGCTGGACATGCTTAAGTCTTTAACATACGTGTGGACAATCCTCTCGGAAGAGTCCCATCCGGCGAAACCTGGAGTCTGATGAACACGTTTAACATCGTCTTATAACTTACGTGTGGATAACCCTTTCGGAGAAATCCCATCCGGCGAAACCCGGAGTCTGATGAACACGTGATCGTAATCGTACGGAATATTCGTATCGTATTCTTATATCTTAAGTGAACATTCATAAGTGTTTAACCTATAAGGTTCTAATCTTAATCATTGTATCGTTCTTGATGTCGTATAACTGAATCATGTTCCTATCATTGCTTCATAAGGGGTAAACCCTAAACTAGTTCTTGGCATCACTATGATTGCTTATGGATTAGTATAATCCTCTCTTATCTTAGTACCTTTCCTTGTCTTATAATTCATCTATACATTTCCCAAAAGATGGGTCTTTCAATGCCTAAGAGTATCACTTAATCACTACTAATCGTTATGAAGTCCGAGGTAGCGTTGGAAAGCCGGAGTGGTGTGAGAAAAGATGGAAAAACAACAAGTTCTGCCAAAGCTTACATCGTGTCATGATTTGGAAATCGTGACACGATTTCCTACCCAGAAAATCGTTTGGTCCCTGCCTGTGAAATCGTGACACGATTGGAAAATCGTGACACGATTTTACCTGCAGTTAGACAGCATTTGGCAAGTTTTAAACGTGATTTTGCCCATTTCAGCTTATCCAACGTACCCAGACATCATAACATGTTTAAGGATCATTTTCTAAATCATATAGCCAGTATACATCATGATTAATCAAGGATTAACTTGGAAAGGCAATTAGGTACTAAAAACCCTAAACTAGGTAATTAAACTGTAAACCTTCAAAACTTACTTAAACGGGTTCTAAAACCCTGTGGAGCTCACCTTGATGCTAGCTTTAATCCTTGCCCAGCTTCTAAACATAACCCAAGCTTGCTCCTCTATGCTCTTCTCTTGGTTTCTCTTCAATACTCCTTGTTTCTTTCCTTTGCTCCAACCTTCCACACAAGCTTGCTTTGCCAAACTTCTCTCATGAATTGAATTGAAATCTTGATGAGTGAGAGAAAGAGAGATGGGGGCGTGTGAGTAGAGAGGAAGAGGAAGAGAATGAGAGTTGATTTGAGTGAGTGAAAGAAGAAGGAATGAACAAGGAAATATCTTGTTCTTCTTCTTAAACAATCTCCTCTTTCCAAATAATTACTAAAACGCCATGCCACTATTACAAGTTTGCCATTCTTGCTTAACAAGTTTCCAACACTGTTAATCGATACATCCAAGCGGAATATTACTCTTGTCATATAAATAACCCATTAACTGACAATTTACCAAATTGTCCTTTGCTTAAAACATCTCCGATACATCGTCTCAATATTAATAATTATTCGAGTCTTGGGCGGGATGTTACAATCTACCCCCCTTAAAGAAATTTCGTCCTCGAAATTTAGGATCCACTATCATACATGAATTAATCTCACTTACTACTTCCTTCATTAGCCAAGACTCCAGTCCTTTTTACTTATCGGAATCCCTTAGATTCCAACTCTATAAGTCGAATATATTCGACAATCTTTTTGTTATCTGAAGCACTTGATGTGCATTACACTTTCTTGCGTAATAGAATATGAGGTTATCCGAATCCTCGCATCCAACTTGCTGACTGTATCCTCGTTCATGCACTTCTTGCAAATCCAAACTAGAGTTATCCAATCCTAACACTTGTGCTGAAACTTATATTCTCGTTATAGTCCACGTAATCTTACTCAGACGACATTGGACGTTCTTATTATCCTCGACGATTCCATTGAATTCCTATATTCAACCTTTGCCTTATGCAACGACATCCTACATTTATGGTTTTACTATAAACATACCACTCTTTATTGAGAGTAAAATTACCGCACTACCTCCAGTATGCAAATACAAGGAGGAGGCATCATTATAGTACCTATTCTTTTTCTTCTGGTATCCTGGTGAGTTACTTTTCATAGTCTTAATCATTGCTTCCACTAAGGAATTCCTCAAGGGCTCGCGAAAATTTACTGATTACCCGCGCCCCGCTACGATTGATCTATGACATTACTTATCTTAATAACTTAGGATTTATTCTTCATACTAGGAGTTTGCCAATCTCCCATCGTTCTTGTCACAACTTAGTCTCGCTTACTTGTCGTAGCATAATGTTTCTACAACGATAATTTCTAAACTCATAGGGGTTTAGTCCAAGTGATGAGTGGCTTAAGTCGTCTCACATATCATCATACAATATATATCATAGCATATAACTTACATACATAAGCAAGCACGTGTACACTATACATTATCTCATCTTTGTCCGACTAACGGGACATTATTCTTAATCTTAACATACTTGAGACACTACCACATCAATTGGGGAAATCTTTCTTACTCTTAACTCATTTCGTAATATCCGGGATTTGCCTTTCAACTGGCTTGCCAGGTTTGCCCCGCCAATGTTACTCATGTTTATTTCTTAAGTATACAACAACCTATAATATAAATTTATGGTTACAATTCACCGGTATCCCAAACTTATTTCTCGTCCTGGACGTCGAATTCATAATCCTTATTTTCAACAAAAAACTCTACTTGATTGCTACCCAAATAGCACACTCAGTCTTTAATCCTTTAGTCATAACCTGAAATTACGCAGCCTTTTACCGTGGTCTACGAATAACTTTTAATCTACGTAAAAGTTCTCCGTCCTTTACTGGTGAACATTAAGTTCGAGGCTTTCCAAAATCTTCAGCTAAGATAGGTTAACAGGACATGGGTACAACATGAAATTAAACTCATGTTATATCCAATCGCTTATACTTACTACTATCCCGTATAATAGGAATTAAATACTTAACATCTTCTCATACTTTAAGCCTCAACTTAGTGTTATTCATTATTCCATTCTTGGATGACTACTCCGCTGCGCCACTCTGATACTTAACAACTCGAGTTAGAATTGGAGCAATACACCACTATTGATAAATAAAATTTCCTTGACGAATCCTTTTGCTTAATAACTTATGGATAGTCATCACCGGACTTTGTGTTTCCTTCCTGGCATGAGCCATGTGCTTACTTTCCTTATTCTGAATTCTATGACTTTCTCATGGTCAGCTCATCATATATTATCATTAAACATTGTGGAAACCTGATTAAAAGCATGCTTGAGTCAACTTAAATTCACTCACATCCACTTGTGGCAAATTCCAAAACATTCTATGACTTCTGAAGATTCACATCTTTCGTACACTGAATTTACTGAGGGTTTGAGTCCCGTTACTAAACATTTTATCTTTACCTGTAAGGATTCCATTCCATAATCTTTCCGAGACAACTACGGTCTCCATAACTCTATCATGCCCCTTCAGTTGCTCTTCAAATTCCTTCGGAAACAACCCGTCTAAAACGAGTTCAATTTCTTACCGGTTCTCTTGAACGCCCAGACATAAGTTACGTCTCTTCGAGTGTCCGCTCAACGATCTTAAACTTTTGCACATTACCCTAATCTATTGGATTCCTCCAGTCACTTGTTACTGGATTCACAATCCAAAGCTCGGTTCTTAACATCTGAGTAATTTAGCATATAGTTGAACAGCCAGAAGTCTATACTTTATTACCGCTCTCAAGACTTATCTACACGGGGTGATCTTCTTTCAACTTCTTGAATATTCGTGGAAGAAAACTCTTCGGTTAAAAACATATAACGCCGTTACTCTAATCACAATCTTAACATTTCATATAAAGGACGATCTTCCATATAATAAATATCATATAATTTTTTTTCTCGGCTAAGATTCTGATTATCCTTCAAAACTGGTCTACTTTACTCTTGTGTTATCTTAAACTTACATTCTCCAACCAATCGAGGAAATTCAATACGGTTCATCCAATCAAGGGTGTTCAACTTAATTCGTCCATTAGTACACTAAATTCCAATCTAGCTTAGCTTGTTTCTAATCTTCTTACTATTAGGATACATCCGAATATCTGATTCACACTTTGACATGCACATATCTTATTATCATCACTTTTCATCCATCTTCTCTTCTTAATTCCCAAATCTAGCATTTATGGTTCGGGAGGTGCGGCTGATCTGATGAGGTTAAATTTACTTGTGATCCATGCTCAAAGACCACACTTGAGTGGTTAGCTTCAGCTGTCCAATAACTCACGTAATCCGTAATTATTTCTCTTAACCGTCCGGTAATTCATCATTTCATTTCTCTAGGTTTGGTACTGCAATTCCTTAATTCTATACTTAGAATCGTTACTTAGTCCACACTTCACTTTAACTTCTCAAACTGCGGTTCCCATCAAGGTTCTACGTCATTTCCTAGAGCATTCCATGTTTCCTTAATCCTTATGTCTTCCGCAGACGAGGCATCGTCCAACGATGCGTCCAACTGGGTTGAGGCGTTTCACCTCAATGTTAAATATCCTTTACGTCTCTAAAACCTTGCCACTATCAGGCTTCGTCTCTTTACAGTTTGATGGCCACCATTTGGCGTTGATTACTTCTACGCTAAATCCGTCTTAGAATTCTGTCACCTTAAACTTCGCCCTTCATACACTTCATTCCTCCTTGGTCACATTCAGCTCTCAGACATTTATCCTAACTGTCATATACTAGATTGAGTTGATCAGACTCAACTAGATGTGACCTTTAGAACAATATCCGGAACCCAATGGTCCCACTACGTTTATTGAAACTTTAATGACCCAAAGCACAGTCTGAATCGACCTGCTCTGATACCAATTGTAACACCCATACTAAATTATCTAGAATATTTAGCATGCGTATTAATCTGATATCGGATACATTAAAATTTACAATAATTAATAAATACACAAATCACTGAATGAGTACAAATAGCTCGTTTATACAAACATCCAAATATCATTTACAATTGCATTCTCACATACAAAGGTAAATTGTCAACCTCCTGAGCTTGACCAAGACGAGCGTCTGCACTCCATCCAGCATCTTCCTGAAGATCTTCATGAATAACACCTGCTAACCTAAGAACCTGCACCAGAAGGATAGGGATGAGACATAATGTCTCAGTGAGCTCCTACCCTACCTACTGTTGGCAACCTCGGGGAACCTAGGGTCGCCGTGCCTACCTCGGCAATCTTGGGGAACCTATGATCGCCGTCTTTCTCTACATAATTCGCGATCAAGGGGAAACCTAGGATCGCTACATATCTCTATCTTTCTTATACTTTCATGTTCATATTCTTACGTGTTTCATACTCTATTCTTATCTTAGTCTTATACGTAGTGATCTTGGGGATATCCTATGATCACATCGCGTTCACTAGGAACTAATCATCGTATCTCGTATTACATATAAAATATACGTATTCATTTCATATTCGTATTCATCTTTTTATATCATAAGTTAGAAGTTAGCGTTGAACAAACAATTATTATCTTGGTTCATTTTACGGAGTGCATCCGGGTGGAGTAACCCCGAAGTACATCTCCCATCATACCGGTGAAATTCCTATCATATCAGGCTAACACCGGACTCCTCTTATCTTTGTGTAGGCAACCCTCTCGGTGAAGCCCCATCCGGCATAATCCGGAGCCTGCTGGACACAACTTGCATGTAGACAACCCTCTCGGAGAAGTCCCATCCGGCGAATCCCGGAGCCTGCTGGACATGCTTAAGTCTTTAACACACGTGTGGACAATCCTCTCGGAAGAGTCCCATCTGGCGAAACCCGGAGTCTGATGAACACGTTTAACATCGTCTTATAACTTACGTGTGGATAACCCTTTCGGAGAAATCCCATCCGGCGAAACCCGGAGTCTGATGAACACGTGATCGTAATCGTACGGCATATTCGTATCGTATTCTTATATCTTAAGTGAACATTCATAAGTGTTTAACCTATAAGGTTCTAATCTTAATCATTGTATCGTTCTTGATGTCGTATGAACTGAATCATGTTCCTATCATTGCTTCATAAGGGGTAAACCCTAAACTAGTTCTTGGCATCACTATGATTGCTTATGGATTAGTATAATCCTCTCTTATCTTAGTACCTTTCCTTGTCTTATAATTCATCTATACATTTCCCAAAAGATGGGTCTTTCAATGCCTAAGAGTATCACTTAATCACTACTAATCGTTATGAAGTCCGAGGTAGCGTTGGAAAGCCGGAGTGGTGCGAGAAAAGATGGAAAAACAACAAGTTCTGCCAAAGCTTACATCGTGTCACGATTTGGAAATCGTGACACGA
The DNA here is from genome assembly GCA_018208015.1 of Medicago ruthenica. Lineage (NCBI taxonomy): Eukaryota > Viridiplantae > Streptophyta > Magnoliopsida > Fabales > Fabaceae > Medicago > Medicago ruthenica. Next base: position 45,938,153 of record CM031378.1, read on the forward strand.
TTTCCTACCCAGAAAATCGTTTGGTCCCTGCCTGTGAAATCGTGACACGATTGGAAAATCGTGACACGATTTTACCTGCAGTTAGACAGCATTTGGCAAGTTTTAAACGTGATTTTGCCCATTTCAGCTTATCCAACATACCCAGACATCATAACATGTTTAAGGATCATTTTCTAAACCATATAGCCAGTATACATCATGATTAATCAAGGATTAACTTGGAAAGGCAATTAGGTACTAAAAACCCTAAACTAGGTAATTAAACTGTAAACCTTCAAAACTTACTTAAACGGGTTCTAAAACCCTGTGGAGCTCACCTTGATGCTAGCTTTAATCCTTGCCCAGCTTCTAAACATAACCCAAGCTTGCTCCTCTATGCTCTTCTCTTGGTTTCTCTTCAATACTCCTTGTTTCTTTCCTTTGCTCCAACCTTCCACACAAGCTTGCTTTGCCAAACTTCTCTCATGAATTGAATTGAAATCTTGATGAGTGAGAGAAAGAGAGATGGGGGCGTGTGAGTAGAGAGGAAGAGGAAGAGAATGAGAGTTGATTTGAGTGAGTGAAAGAAGAAGGAATGAACAAGGAAATATCTTGTTCTTCTTCTTAAACAATCTCCTCTTTCCAAATAATTACTAAAACGCCATGCCACTATTACAAGTTTGCCATTCTTGCTTAACAAGTTTCCAACACTGTTAATCGATACATCCAAGCGGAATATTACTCTTGTCATATAAATAACCCATTAACTGACAATTTACCAAATTGTCCTTTGCTTAAAACATCTCCGATACATCGTCTCAATATTAATAATTATTCGAGTCTTGGGCGGGATGTTACAGTTGCCCCCGTGTCAATCAATGCAGTTAAAGAATTACCTGCAATCTGACAGTTCTCACGAATGGCATTGCTAGCCTCACCACTCACCTCCGTGCCCATGCAGTAGACACGTCCTTTGGCCACTGGTCGAGTACTCTGTGCCACATTCGCCGACGGCAAGGCCTTTTGGGCTCTACAATCTCTAGCAAAGTGCCCCGGCTTCTGACAATTAAAACAAATGGGCCTCTTTTCCGGGTTGCTACAGTTATTAGCAAAATGGCCCTCCTCTCCACACTTGTAGCAAATAGACTTTCCCTTGCTCTGACTCCCCTGGCCCTCTGAGCGTCCCGCTCCCTTGTTATTCTGGGAACGGTTATAAGGTTTTCCACCTTGCTTACCACGGTTCTGACTTGAACCACTTGAACGATTCGGCCCTCCCGAATTGAAATTCCCTTGGCGGTTCACCCGCTTATTCCTCATGTGTTCCACCTCTTGACATTTCTCTACCAACAGTTGAAATTGGCGAATGCCCAACGGCACCACCGCATCATGTAGCTCGTACCTCAGCCCATCTTGGAAACGACGACACATATAACTCTCGTCGACCCCATCTCTGAAAAACCGGAAGAACCTAGACAAAGACTCAAACTTCTTCGAATAAGCTTCCACATTCATGCCCCCCTGGCGTAACCTCAAGAACTCTTCTCCATAGCGCTCTCTAGCCGTCTCCGGAAAATACTTGGCCAAAAATCTCCTCTTGAAATTCTCCCAAGTTATCTCGTCATAAACACCCTCCATGAGGAGTCGAGTGTTCCTCCACCAGTGTTCTGAACCTCCAAGTAACTGATAGGTGGCTAAAGTCACCTTCTCCCCTTCCGGGCAATGAATCGCCCCAAAAATCCTCTCCAATGCTTGGAGCCACAAATCCGCTGTTTTCGGACCTCCCTCCCCATTAAACTTCGGAGGAGTTTGGTGATTGAAACTGGTAAGTAGCCTAGACCCGCTACGATCTCTCTCTCACGCTTTTCCATGTCTCTCTGCGCCTTAGCTTCAGTCTGGGCAGCCACAGCAACTGCCATAGTGTTCATGGCATGAGCCATCTGGTTCATGTCCACATCCTCGTCTCTAGGGACAGAAGGTGCCCTTCTCGGAGGCATATTCTATCCTGTACATACCAATTATTGATTAAGTCCTTATCCCCAAAATTTTCCTCAGAAAATATCTCTCACACATCATTACCCATAACAGAACCCAAAGTCGATCGCTCGACGGACACAACTCTAGCTAACTTTGGACTAACAATCCCAATGTACACTTTCCCTTTGAAGATTTCAAGCCGAGCTCTGATACCAAAATTGTAACACCCCGTTTTCTTAAACTCAAAAAGGGGTATTATTTTTTTTTTTCAAATAAAACAAGCTTTGAAATCATTTTAGTTTCGATCAGAGTGCGCATAAAACATTTAATTGAGCCGGCATTTAAATGTACAAAGAAAACTGATATATAAATATCATAGGGCTTCACAAAGCAAGTGTACACCTGAATATATTACAGTCCAAAATAAAAAGGTGCATCAAGCACAAGTATCTCAAAATAAAACTAGCATCTATGCCTATACACAAAAGCACAGTGTACACTAACACCGGCGCATAGTCTAGCTAACGAGACTCCAGCTCCCTCCTAACTCTGATGGCCACTGCAACCACCACCCTCATCTCCAAGCGTCTCAGACGGATCCCTAACACCTGGGGTGGGATAATCCCGTTCATACAAATATGCAAGGGTCACCACAAAATACAAGTATATATATATATATATATATATCCGGTGCGAGAGATTTATACACATACCACATCAAAGCTCATTTACCAATAGAGAAAACTCATTATAAACACCTAATACTCCCCACCAACGGGTTCCTTAAATCAAGGCACAACACATAGCAATTGCGATACTCAAGCATATTATAAGCAATGCACACATAGCCTATAATGCGGACTCTAAAATGATCGTGGTCATCCAGCTCTCTCTGGACTCCACATGCATGACTTTCCGGAATAAACCTCTCTATAGAAGGTCGTAGGTCTTAGGTGGGATAACACCTCCTACTATTGGTGGGATAACACCAGGTGTAGCTCTTCTACACCAACTCGATAACGGTGGGATAACACCGGGTATAGCTCTTCTATACCAACTCAATCAGGTGGGATAACACCGGCGCAGCCCTCTTGGCGAAACGCATAACCATGAATGCATGACATACGCTTTCTCTACATATGCTAATGCAACAACACACACATATTCTCTTAACATGTGATTACCACAACGACAAGTCTACACATACATTCCACTAGACATGTGTAAAACAATAACTCAAGCATATGTATCAATTCATTATGCATACATATTTTCTCCCATTATACATGTAAACAGCACATATAATTCCAAACACGAACTCATCACGAGAATACACGAAATTAGACATGTAATTCACTCAAGAATACATCACAACATAATTATCCAAGCATGTCCAATTTCAGTGAAAGACGGAAATAAAGTGGAGCCCTTACCTCGGCAAGCTCTTACAACAATCAAATCGTTCCACACTACGAGTTCGCGTTTCCTAACAAACAACGTACGAAATCAATAAACACTTCCATAGCATTCTATTGAATTTAACCCAACCCAAAAATCTAAGGATAAACAAGGTACCCCTAGCTCTCTCGGATAATGGTTACAACCCTTCCTATATTGATCAATGTTCACGAAATCGATTGCGTCATTTTTTTCCGTTTTCAAAACACATTACAACATTTCACATGTTTACGACACCAAAACAAATCACTTTTCAAATAACATGTCACCACTCTTATCATACGCAAAACCCTAGTTAAACCCTTCATACAATGTCAATTGAAATGTTCAAACCCTAATTGGTGATCAAGAAGTACGAAACCACGTTAAAACACATCGTTTGGAACCCAGAAAAATGTCCCAAAACAGGGCACCTACGCCTGGGCGCAAGGCACCTGCGCCTGGGCGCAAGGCCTGGGCAGTTTTTTGCAAAATTTTTTTCAAGTTTCTTGCCATAGTTTTCATGTTCAAAGCATCATACCAATAGCACAAAATTCTTGCACCAATTGATCACTAATCAAGCCTTCGAAAACAAGCATTAACAAGGTTTTAGCAAATGGAAATCACACACCATAAACACATGTTACAAAAATTTCTTTTCCAATCAAAACAACATTAAAGCAAAACTCAAGGACTTTCTTCAAAATTTTTCTAAGTCCACAAGGTAAAATTTTTCACATCCTTGAAACAAAACTTTTTTCTATACAATCCCACTTCCTCATAAACTCAAAAACCATTTTCATTTTCTCAAATACAAATCAAAACATGTTCTTGATCAATATGACTTTTCCTCAAAAAACCCTAACTATCCAAAACTCATGAAACTTAGGGAAAGAACCTAACAAGACCTATGCTTAAGGCTAGGCATTCATGAACAACTTCCATGAATCCAAGGCATCATACAACAAGTTTCTACCAACTTTTTCTCACAATCATAAAACCAAAATACATCAAACCATAATGGTTTGGCCAGCTAAGACAAGGAAAAGAGATTGTTACCTTAGCAAATGATTTCTTGTATAAACACTTAAACTTTCCAAGCTTGAAATGAGCCAAAAATGGTGAATGGAATTTTTTTGGTGAACTCTAGTAAGAAAAGGGAATGGTCACGTTGGGAGAGAAGAAGATAGAAGGTGTGAGATGAAAATTTTCTAAGTCCCCAAGTTACTACCTTACTAAGAAGTTAAGTCTTGCTCATTCCCAACCCTTAGATCAAAGGAGAAAAATCAACTCTAGGGCTACCCTAGCCATTGGATCAACATGACTCATGTCCCTCAAAATATCTCCAAAACTCAAGAAAAATATCCTCATACTCAGTACTCGCGTGCCGCGACAAACAAAATTCTCAAAAAGAACAGCATACGGAATAAACGTCCGTAAAATTTCGTTTCCAAAAATTATCGCTAAAACAGTTTCTCCGACTGAACTTTTAAACCGTGCCTTCTAAAATTTTTCTGAAAGTATTTTCCGACTCGCGTCGATATATAAAACTCATCTCTAAATTTTCACAAAATTCGGAGTCTGCAAAATTTTAAACGACTGATAAAAATCTTCTCTTCGTTTATCAAAAACTCAAATAAAGTCAAACCTCCGAAAACTATTTTCATGGAAAACTTCCTATTTATAAAAGAAACTCATAAACCAAATCTCATTCCTTTTCGGCGTACAAGCGCGAAACAGGCTCAAAAACAGCAAAAACAGTTATATTACACAAAATATAACACAAACACTAACATTAAAACTCTAAGACACGTAGCCACCGCTAACGCTCTACAAACCACTGTACACAAAATCTAGGGTCTTACACCTAACATGCTCCTTAAGTTTTCAAACTGCTTAGCATCCAAGGCCTTTGTGAAAATGTCAGCAACTTGTTCTTCAGTAGCTACATGTTCTAGCTGAACAATCTTGTCCTCCACAAGGTTTCTGATAAAATGATGCCTGATGTCTATGTGTTTGGTTCTGCTGTGCTGAATTGGATTCTTAGAGATGTTGATGGCACTCAAATTGTCACAAAACAATGTCATAGTTCTTTGTTCAATGTTGTACTCCTCCAGCATCTGCTTCATCCACACCAATTGTGAGCAACTACTTCCAGCAGCAATATACTCAGCCTCAGCAGTTGATAATGACACACAGTTTTGCTTTTTGCTAAACCATGAAATTAAGTTATTTCCTAAAAAGAAACAACCTCCTGAGGTGCTCTTCCTGTCATCAGCACTTCCAGCCCAGTCAGCATCACAGTATCCCATCAGTTCAGAACTTGAACTATGTGAGTACATGATTCCATAGTCACTTGTGCTGTTCACATACTTCAGGATCCTTTTAACTTGTGTCAGATGACTCATCTTAGGATCATCTTGATATCTAGCACATACTCCTACAGGAAAAATAATGTCTGGTCTGCTTGCAGTCAAGTACAATAGGCTCCCAATCATGCTTCTGTATTGACTTTGATCAACTGATACTCCATGTTCATCTTTGGTTAGCTTCAGATGAGTAGCAGCTGGTGTCCTCTTGTGAGCAGCAGATTCCAATCCAAACTTTTTCACAATGTTCTTGGCATATTTACTCTGAGAAATGAAGATTGTATCTTCCATTTGCTTAACTTGTAATCCAAGAAAATATGTCAGCTCACCAACTAAGCTCATTTCAAATTCTGATTGCATTTGTTGAACAAACAGTTTGACCATCTTCTGAGACATCCCTCCAAACACTATATCATCCACATAAATCTGAGCAATCATCAGACTCCCATTTTCATCTTTCACAAACAAAGTCTTATCAGAACCTCCTTTTCTGTAACCTTGAGCCACAAGAAACTGAGTCAGCCTGTCATACCATGCTCTTGGTGCTTGCTTCAATCCATATAAAGCCTTCTTTAACTTGTACACATGTTCTGGAAACTTAGGATCCACAAAACCCTTAGGCTGTTCAACATATACCTCTTCTTGCAAATATCCATTCAGAAATGCACTCTTCACATCCATCTGGAATAATTTGAACTTGAGAATGCAGGATACACCCAACAGTAATCTTATGGACTCTAGTCTGGCCACAGGTGCAAAGGTCTCATCAAAATCCAATCCCTCCACTTGAGTATAACCCTGAGCAACCAACCTAGCCTTGTTTCTGACTACAGTACCATTTTCATATGTTTTATTTTTGAATATCCACTTAGTCCCAATCACATTCAGCCCTTCAGGTCTTGGAACAAGATCCCACACTTCACTCCTTTTGAATTGATTCAACTCATCTTGCATTGCTTCAATCCAAAATTCATCTGTTAGGGCTTCCTTCACATTTTTAGGCTCAACCTTTGACACAAAACATGAATCAGTAGCAGCAGCATCTGATCTCCTGGTTCTGACCCCTTGATCTAAGCTTCCAATGATTAAGTCTTTAGGATGATCCTTCTGAACTCTAATTGATGGCCCATTTGGAACTTGATCTGGTTGATCTTCTGCTTCTTCAGACTCTGAATGCTTTTCTGCTTCTGAAGTTTGTTCTTCTGAGGCTTCAGGTTCTGGAAAAACTTCAGGCTCATTCTTTTCATTCCCAGCAGACACATCATCAATAACCACATTTATGGACTCCATCACAACCTTGGTTCTGGAATTAAACACCCTATAAGCTCTGTTGTTCACTGAATAACCCAGGAATATGCCCTCATCAGACTTAGGATCCAGTTTTCTTCTATTCTCTCTGTCAGCCAAGATATAGCATCTGCTCCCAAAAACATGGAAATACTTCACAGTTGGCTTTCTTCCTTTCCATAATTCATACAAAGTACAAGTGGTTCCCTTCTTCAAAGTAACTCTGTTATGAATATAACAGGCAGTATTCATTGCTTCAGCCCAAAACATATATGGCAGCTTCTTTGCATGCAGCATAACTCTTGCACATTCTGCTAATGTCCTATTCTTTCTCTCAACTACACCATTTTGCTGAGGTGTGATAGGCGCAGAGAACTCATGTTTTATGCCTTCAGAAGCACAGAATTCTGAAAAGCTCTTGTTTTCAAATTCTTTGCCATGGTCACTTCTGATTCTGACAATACCACAATCCTTCTCTCTTTGTAGTTGAATACATAGGTCTTTAAATACTTCAAAAGTATCAGATTTTTCTCTAACAAAACTGATCCATGTGAATCTTGAGTAGTCATCTACCATTACAAAAGCATATCTCTTTCCTCCAATACTTTCTACTTGCATAGGCCCCATTAAATCCATATGAACAAGTTCTAGTACTTTAGTAGTTACCTGGTGAACTAATCTGGGATGAGACTTTCTTGTTTGTTTTCCAATTTGACAATCACCACAAACATTGTCCTCATTGATCTTCAGATTAGGCACACCTCTGATAGCTTCAGTACTTAGGATTTTCTTCATGCCTTTTAAGTGCAAATGTCCCAGTTTCTGGTGCCAGAGTTTGACTTCCTCTTCTGAGCTCATAAGACAAGAAGTCAGACTTCTTTCTTCTTCAGAAACCCATAAATAACAATTGTCTTTGGATCTGCAGCCTCTCATTTGAATCTTGTCTTCCTGATCAGTAACAATACACTCCTGCTTGTTGAAATTCACTTTTAAATCCTGATTACATAGCTGGCTAATACTGATCAGATTAGAGGTTAAACCTTCCACCAGTAGCACATCATTAAGTCTGGGCAAACCTTCTTTGATCAAATCACCAATACCCAGAATCTGACCTTTTACACCATCTCCAAATGTCACATAGCTTCTGGAGTATGATCTGATATCGCTTAGCAGCTTCTTCACACCAGTCATATGCCTTGAACACCCACTATCAAAATACCAGTCTTCTTTTGAGGTGGCTCTTAATGAAGTGTGAGCAATCAGGCCTACATTCTGAACCTTAGGTTTCCACACCTTCTGAACACTGTGTTTGGGTGCAGCTGGTTGCACTCTTCTATATTGAAAGTGTTCAGGGTAACCATACAATTTAAAGCAGAATGGTTTGATATGCCCTTTCTTTCCACAATGATGACAGATCCATGGATGATTCCTCCTCCTTCTGTTTCTGAAAAATTTCTGGGGTTGCTTCTGAGGTAGCATCTGAACATGCTTCTGACCTTGCATCTGAAGTCTCTTTTGAGCTTGCTTCTGAGCTGGCATCTGGGCTTGTTTATGAGGTTTCCTCTTTGATGTTCCAACCATAGAATCATGAGTTTGAGTAGCAGGAACAAAATTCATCATTTTAGGAATCTGAGTCTGATCAACAAAACCTAAACCAGTTTTTCCTTGTGTTGCTGATTCCCCAAAATGTCCTCCAACTTATCAGTAGCAGAGTTCAACATCTTCACTTGCTTCTTCATTTGATCAAGTTGGGAGTTCAGTTGGTTCACTTCTTCTTTTAAATCTGAATTCTGCACTAACAGTTCACCTTTTTCAGCCTCCAGTTGAAGAATAGTCTCCTTCTGATCCAAAACTTGTTTGCAAACCTCAGCACTTTTGGTATACAGCCTCTTGTAGTTATCAGCTAGTTCATCATATGAGGTTTTAGTAGTTTCAGACACAGATGAGGCTTCAGATTCTGAGTCAGATTCTGAAAAGGTCTCAGACTCTAAAACAGCTTCCTTCTTCAAGATAGCTCCTGACCTTACAACCAGACCAGTATCACACATATCAGATTCACTAACATCATCTTCTTCAGAACCATCATCAGACCATGACACAGCTAGGCTTTTCTTCTGCTTCTTAAGAAAAGTAGGACACTCAGTTTTGATATGTCCATAACCTTCACACTCATAGCACTGCACACCTTTGGCTTGGTTACTTTTCTCCTCAGACTTGGTCTTCTTCTCATCAGTTTGTTGCTTTTTGTTATTGAATCTGAAGTTCTGACCTTTGGCTTTGGCTTTTCTGTTAACATTCTTCAGAATCTTGTTGAATTGTTTTCCCAGCAACACAAGAGCTTCTGATAAGTCATCCTCTTCAGACTCTTGTTGATCATCAGCTTCAGAGTTCACACTGAAGGCTACACTTTTTCCTTTCTTCTCAGTCTGTTTACAAAAGGCAGTTTCAAAATTGAGCAAAGACCCAATCAGCTCCTCAAGCTTCATAGTGGTAATATCATGAGCCTCTTCAATTGCTGTCACCTTCATATCAAATCTTCTGGGCAGGGACCTGAGGATTTTTCTCACTAGCTTCTCATCAGACATCTTCTCCCCAAGAGAATCAAAGGAATTAGCCATGTCAAGTACATTCATATAGAAATCCTGGATATTCTCATCTTCCTTCATCTTCAGATTCTCAAACTTAGTAGTCAGCAGCTGCAATCTGGACATCTTCACCTTAGAAGTTCCTTCATGAGTGGTTTTCAGAATTTCCCAAGCATCCTTAGCCACAGTACATTGTTTGATAAGTCTGAACATATTCTGATCAACACCATTAAAGATAGCATTCAAAGCTTTTGAATTTCCCAGAGACAAGTCATCTTCAGCTTTGGTCCATTCCTCCTCAGGCTTCAGAACCTCAGTCTTGTTACCATCTTTGTCTGTATACACAGGATGATCCCAGCCTTTGATCACAGCTTTCCAACTCCTGCTGTCAATAGACTTTAGAAAAGCACACATCCTTGACTTCCAATACTCATAGTTTGTGCCATCTAGTAGGGGTGGTCTATTGACATAGCCTCCTTCTCTATCCATGCTTGCCAGAAATAAATTCCTCTGGATCTCACCCAAGTTACAGGCAGGGTGCCTGCTCTGATGCCAATTGAAATTCTGGCCAGGCAATACTTAAGAGATTTCAGGTTCTGAACCAAAACAGGTTCTGAACAATGACTCAGCACAATTTAAAGCAGATAAATAGCAGAAATAAAAAGTGCAGGAAAGCTAAAGAACACACAAGGTTTGTTAACCCAGTTCGGAGTAAACACCTCCTACTCTGGGGGATACCAATCCAGGAAGGAAATCCACTATAGGATTTAACCCAAAGACTCAAGACACTGACTCCCAGTTCCCAGCCTTAGCAATTAAACTCCTCCTAGTCAGACTTCTACCCAACTCTGAGTATTAGAATCCTCTAACTTCCTATTCAAGCAACTAAACCCAGCTACTTGAACAACCCTTAACAATCCCCTGTTTTGAACTCAATTTCAGTGACAAACCGTCATTCGTACCTACAGGCTTAGAATGAAGTTACAACTCAATAACAAACCTAAACCAACTCAAACTGAGTGGTGCACAATAGTTTAAAAACAAAGACTCTATTTCTGAATTATACTCTGTTCTCCGTAAGTCTTGAATGGCAGCAATACTCCTTCTTTTATAACCTTCAGTCTTGCATCATAAATAACAACCTAATCTTCTGCTCATGATTTGTTTCTGAAATAAGATTGGTCAATAAGGAAACAAATAAAAACACTTTGTATCTTCAAAAGATTGTATCAGGAAAATACGTGTTTCCATAACAATCAACCAAATCTTCAATAAATCTTCTCCAAAACAATCCAGCATTCTAGAACAATATGCGTGAATAATTCCTTGTTAAATCTTGCAAAGATTCGCACAGAAATAACATGAAAATAACCAGCTTCTGACGAAGTCAACATAAGTCAACGCTGGACTTCAGAACCTGAAACTGCTACTGAAGTGCTACAGTGCTTCTGATGTAGTTTTGAGCTTCTGAACAGCTGCAAAATGAAAAACTTCCAACTCAAGAAATGTTCTAGATGAGGAGATGCTACTATTCACTACTTTGGTTTTTGCCAAAACATGCAGCCAACACAAAAGAATCAACACTAACATTGCAAAGTACTTATGGGCAGAAGCTGGTAACACAACATGTTATATTCAGAACAGGACCTATATTAGACCAATTATGAATAAAACAGCATATGAGTTATTCAAAGGAAGAAAGTCAAGCATTTCTTATTTTCATCAGTTTGGATGTACATGTTACATTCTAAACAACAAAGTCTACCTAAAGAAATTTGATGCTAAGGCTCATAAAGGTATCTTCCTAGGTTACTCTGAGAGATCCAAAGCATACAGAGTGTATAATTTTGAAACACATGTTATTGAAGAATCAATGCACATCAAATTTGATGACAAGAAGCTTGATAATAAAATATCAGAGCTAGTTGAAAGTTTTGCAGATATTCAGCTTTTAGAGGATACTTCAGAACCTGATCAGATTTATGAGTCTGAAGAAATTTCAGAGTCTGAAATTCACCCAGAAGCTGAAAACCTCTCAGAAGCTGACACTTCTCCAGAAGCTAATCAAGAGCTAGATGTTTCTGAAGAAGTTCTTAATGATCCCCCAGAAGCACATCCACCCAAGAATACTTTCAAGTATAAGTCTTCACATCCTGAAGAGTTAATCATTGGAAACAAGGATAGTCCAAGAAAGACAAGATCAACATTCAGACAGAATGATTCTATGCTTGGATTACTGTCAATCATTGAACCTACAACAGTTGATGAAGCACTCTCAGATGATGGATGGATTGTGGCTATGCAAGAAGAACTCAATCAGTTTCAAAGAAATGATGTTTGGGATTTAGTTGCAAAACCAAATCACAAGAACATTATTGGAACAAAATGGGTGTTCAGAAAAAAAAACTGAATGAACAAAGAGAGGTAGTCAGAAATAAAGCTAGACTTGTAGCTCAAGGCTACAGTCAATAGGAAGGAATTGATTACACTAAAACAATTGCTCCAGTTGCAAGATTGGAAGCAATCAGGTTACTTTTTTCTTATGCAGTAAATCATAATATCATCTTATATCAAATGGATGTTAAGAGTGCTTTTCTAAATGGAGTCATCTCTGAAGAAGTGTATGTCAAACAACCTCCTGGTTTTGAAGATTTAAAACATCCAGACTCTATTTTTAAGCTTAAGAAATCAATGTATGGTCTGAAACAAGCTCCCAGAGCTTGGTATGAGAGACTGAGTAATTTCTTACTTAAGAATGAGTTTGTAAGAGGACAGGTTGACACTACGCCTTTCAGAAAGACACTTAAGAAAGACATCTTAATTGTTCAAATCTATGTGGATGATATTATCTTTGGATCTACTAATGCCACTCTTTGCAAGGAATTCTCTAAGTTAATGCAGGATGAATTTGAAATGAGCATAATGGGAGAATTGAAGTTCTTTCTAGGAATTCAAATCAACCAATGCAAAGATGGAGTGTATGTTCATTAATCAAAATATACAAAGGAGCTTCTGAAGAAGTTCAAGCTTGAGGATTGTAAATTGATGACAACACCAATGCATCCAACCTGCAACTTAAGCAAAGAAGACACATGCTCAAAGGTAGATCAGAAGTTGTACAATGGTATGATTTGTTCTCTATTATACTTAACAGCTTCCAAACCAGATATTTTATTCAGTGTATGCTTATGTGCAAGATTCCAATCTGGTCCTAGAGAATCTCATATGACTGCTGTCAACAGAATCTTTAGGTATCTGAAAGGAACAACTAATCTTGGACTTCTTTATAAGAAATCCATAGATTATAAGTTGGTTGGATTTTGTGATGCTAACTATGCTGGTGATAGGATTGAAAGAAAACAACCAGTGGAAATTGTCAATTTCTTGGTGAGAATATGATATCATGGGCCAGCAAAAGACAATTAACTATTGCATTGTCAACAGCAGAAGCAGAATACATCTCAGTTGCAAGTTGTTGCACACAACTACTCTAGATGAAATATCAGTTAGAAGACTATCAAATTCATGAGAACAACATTCCTATCTTTTGTGATAATATTGCTGCTATTTGTCTATCTAAGAATCCAATTCTGCATTCCAGAGCCAAGCACATTGAGATTAAACACCATTTTATAAGTGATTATGTTCAAAAGGGTGTTGTGGATATTCAATTCATTGATACTAATCATCAATGGACTGATATATTCACAAAACCTCTATCAGAAGAAAGATTTGATTTTATTAAAAACAATCTGAACATGCATTTTATCTCTGAAAAACATGCTTGACTTTGAATGAGAAACTGAGATTCTGATGGACATCAGAGTCTGAGTTCTATCAGAAGCTTATTACTGAGAGTCTGAAGAAAGTCAGCCTCTGAAGTCATCAGAGTCTGAGTTTCAGAATCTAAATTCTTGGCATCTGACAAATTTCATTAGTAAAGGACTCGTTGACACGTGGCCCACTAATGAACATGAATCTGAACAGTAGTCTGACACGTGGTCTGTAACTGCTGGGTAATAATTATTAGGCAATGATGAATTAGTTTTGAAAGTTGTGATTAGCGCCCCTATTGTCATTAATGTGTTGTTGTGATTAATACTTTTTGTCTGTCTTAGTTTCTGAATCGTTTTTAACAAAAACACTTAATCACTCTCACACATTCACTTTCACATCATACACATTCATCTTTCAGACCAAAAACTCTTCATTTTTTAAAAACTACTTTAGAACCCTAAAATCTCAATCCTTCAGAATCTATGGCAAGTTCGTCATCTTCATCTCAGAAACTCGCAATGGATGTACAATCTCAAGGGTCTGTCTTCATTATCCCAAAACCATGCATCTCAACAAGGAGGATTTACAACTTATCATTGAGAGTGCAGTGGACTTTGATTCATTGGCTTTGAATAGGTGTGACATCTCAGAGTACGTGGACCATCAGCAATGGAGACCATTTTTCAACATGTTAAATGGACCATCTTACACAGAACTGGTAAAAGACTTTTGGGTCAGAAATGAAGTCTTTGATAAAGAAGAAGCCAGAAAGGAAGAAGCTCAGAAGGTTGCTGAGAATCCTGGATTGAAAGGGAAATCCATAACTGAAATGGGATTGAAAGAGTTCACTGGTACTGAAGTTAGGTCTGCTGTGTTGGGAATACCAGTGATAGTCACTGAAGAGATAATAGTAAAGGCTATTGGTGCTAAGAGAAGTGGTTTGTTTCAAACAAACACCAAGAAGACCAACACCTGGGTTCCTCTGATCAGACAAACACTGTTTCTAATTTTTCCCCAAATCTTAGGGTTTCGCAATTTTGCGTTTTCTATCTGCTTAATTCCTGGTTCAATTTCATGTGTGATTCGAAGCTCTTGTTCGAATTCTTGATCCATAGGATTTTCAATTTATGAATCTTTTGATTTTCTGGTTTAGTTTGTTCCTGTTCTTGTAGTCCTGATTGTGTTTCCATCGCACTTCGTTACAATTCGGTTATTGTGCTTCTATTCAGTTTTGATTTTCTATCCGAAGTAGACTCTGAAAGACTCTGAAGGCAGAGTTTGCTGTCTAGTGCTTCTGAACCTGAGTCTGGATGACGCTGCTTCTGATGCTTCAGAAGCTGATGCCTGCTTCTGATATACTGTGCTTCTGCTTCTGATGTACAGTGCTTCTGATGCCTTCTTTTAATACGTGCTTCTGATGTGTGCTTTTGATGCCTGTTTCAGATGCCTCAGAACCTGTTTGAAATTGCTTTCCTTCGCTGGTTTTCTTGTTTTGAAGTGGTTTGATTTCTGAAGCTTGAATTGTAGCTACTGTGCAGTGGTACTTCTGTTTCTGTCCACTTACAGTTGCACCTGGTTTTGTTGCTTCTGATTGGAGCATATTGCTGGAGGTTATTTGATTATTTGGTTTTGTGCCTTATGTGCACAAACTTGTTTGTTGTTTTGTTGAAGCCTTCGTTTTTCAACATGTTACGTTCTAGCATGGTGGAGCTTCTTTTCTTTTTTGACCACCACATTCTCCTGCTTTGCCTACCTTTCCTGGATCGTTGTTGACGTTTGCTTCTGGTTTGTCTCTCATAGTGACATTTGCAAACTCTTTTGTTGTTTTTTTTAATGCTTCATTGTTGGAAGCTTTGATTTCTTTTGGCATATGGTTTGACTGCATCAACATGGATTTGTTTTCAATGGTTTGAAGACACATCACATGGCTATGCATCTCCATTGGCTCCTTGATTTTGTTGATTTGTTGGGTTCTTCTGGGTTCCCTATTTGATTCTTATGTTGTGCTTCTATCCATGATGGTTAAGCCTTGTTGTTTTGCTTCAGTCATGGATGGTTAAGCGTTGTTGTGCTTCTGTCCAAGGATGGTTAAGCGTTGTTATGCTTCTGTCTAAGGATGGTTAAGCGTCGTTCTTGTGCTTCTGTCTTGCGTGCTTGAGCACTCTTGATGGTTAAGCGTTGTGCCTTTATAGGCTTTGTTGCTGCTTGCTTCTACCGGTTGGTGGTTAAGCGTTGATTTGTTGCTTCTTCCTCCAAGCGGTTAAACCTTGAGTTGTGGTTTCCTCTTGTTGGATAAGCATTTGGTTGTTGATTATGCTTTTAGACGTTGTATTTCCGGCATTTCTCCTTGTATTTTCATTTGTTTGATGTACCTTTTGGTTTGTTCATCCCAAGTTGGAGGTGTTGTGAACCCCTTCCAACTTGCGTGGGACTATTACAGATATATAAATAGCTTGTAACCACCCCATTAGTGGAAATTTTCTCTCATTTGTAATATTAATTTTCCATCAATACAAGAGTTTGTTACATTTCTCTCATTTCTTCCATGGATGCCATCTTTCATAACATTGTGGAATGCAAAATAGACGAGAGAGCAAGCCATATTTATATTTGAATTATACGATGTACTAATAAGGTGGCTTTGACTTTCAAATTTGTTTGGATCAAATATTTTATTTTGAATTATACCAATAATATGGTAGAGACCGACACCGTCTATTATTACCGCGAAGATCAGTAATGATGATAAGGTGGCGTCACGCTTACATTTCAACTAATTCAAAAATGTTCTAAAGCGGCCGATTCTCCTAGGAGTGTACGTTTATAGTTTTTTTTAGTCCCGCACTTTTCTCACATTTTGACATTAGCATCTGTACTTTTTTTTATATTAACTCCTGCTAAACAAAAAAAGTAAAACTAACGGTATGTCATGTGGACTGGTTATTACACGCCACATGACACGTTAAAAGACAACATTTTATTTATAATTAAAATATTTCAACATTTTATTATTATTTCATACATTATTTTTTGACTTAAAAACATTATTATCCCTACACTTTCAACACTTTTTGATATTGGTCCATGTACTTTTGTATTGGTCCTTGAAGTTTTAAAATACAAAATCTTCCAATGATATTATTATGTATTATTATTTTGTTCATTATTTTTATTAAGAATAATTATAAAAAAATAAAATAAAAAATCCTTTTTAAAGAAGGATTAAACTTTAATTGTATCACATTGTCTTCTTTCTCTAATTGCAGCGTTCCTGTCAATTGAGTTATGTTTACGGAGACTATTGGACCAATTTTTTTTATGAAATAAGCAAATTAAAATGAAATTTTATATTCTAAAATCATAAAAGTAATAATAAAATATTTAAATTTAATAAAATCACTCAGACTCCTAGTATTCCTGATTCCAAACATAACAAATGCTTATGATTATAATGTGTGCATCTAGCTAGTAACTTACAATAAAGGTTTCAACATCTTTTCTTTTTCACAAGAGTGTTTTGATATCTTATAATTATCAAGTAAGTGTTGGAACAAAATGTATGAACAAGCCTCTTTTGAGTTTTGATGATAACAAGGTATTAAAAAAGAAATTGGATATACTAATGCTTGTTCTAAGTGTAATATCCTGCTTAGATGCAATTATTATCAGTGTTAGAAGTCATTAAGCAAGCTTGGCAATTCTGTAATATTGAGCAATGGCAATATAGTAAATATTGCATAAGGGGGAGATTGTTTTAAAATTGGGAACAAGATATTTCCCATACTATTTCTCATTCTCTACACCCTTCTAGAAAATCAGTTTTCTTCTCCCTCCTTCCCCAATCACACGCCTTCTTCACTCACTTGCCATAACCCATCAACTCCATTCCAATTCTTGTGAGGAAGCACTTGCAAGCAAACTTGTGTTGGAAGCTAGAGTGAAAGAAAGAAAAGAAGAACAAGGAGAATTAAGAAAGAGTCAAGAGAAAGTGGTAGCTTGAAGCCAAGGCTTAGGGAATCAGAGATAGCAAGCACCAATAGGAGGTTTAAGGTGAGCTCCACAGGGTTTTAGAACCCGCTTGAGTAAGTTTGAAAGTATCTTACATATTGAGCTAAGTTTAGAAATTTTACCCTAATCTCCTATGCTTGCCAATTCCTTGATTATTCATGTTTTAAACTATCAATTTGTATTAGAAGTTCATTCCTTATACTTTTGGAATGCCTGGGTATCTTTAAATGTGTCAAAATGGTGGAAAAATCACACTTTTAACAGGTTTTGAACTGACATTTTCGCCTGGCGAACTCGGGGCGAGAAAACGGCGATTTCCAGCATTTTTCCCTGCCCTGTTTCGCCAAGCTTTCGCTCGGCGAAATCAGACATTTCGCCCAGCTGTGGCTCAGCGAAATCAGGCAGACAGCTCAGGTCTGTTCTGGTTCGTTCTGGGTGCCGTAAATGCGTTCGGCGAGGCTTTTAATAACCGTTTTCAATGAAAAACCTTATTTTTTCTAAGATAAACACCATCCTTGACATATCCGAAAGATTATTCAACAATTAAGGAATGAATGGATGAATGAATAAGGAAATTGGTAAGGCCATAGAGAGGCAAGAATAAGGCTATTTAAGCTATGAATGTATTGTTTTAAGTTTCATCCTTAAGAATGATTCAAAGCTCAAAGACAAGAACCTTTATAGGTTAAGTACTAGAGATTTAATACATTAAAGAATGAGAATTATGAGAGATATTTAATACTCTAAGTTAAGGACCTTTTATAGGTTAAGAGTTCAAGAATTAGTAAGATTAAGCCGTGGCCTTCGATGTTCACGCTAGTGGGACACGAATGGTTCATGCAAAGTAAAGACTAAGATTAATATTATTAAGTCGTGACTTTCATCGTTCACGCTAGTGGGACATGAAAGGTTCATGCATAAGTTTAAAGAATATTAATTCGCGTCTTCCGTCGTTCACGCTAGTGGGACCTGGGAGGTATACGCGTAAGTTAAGATTATTAAGTCGTGTCTTCTGTTGTTCACGCTAGTGGGACACAGGAGGTTCACGCTAGTGGGACGTGTTATTCCGCAAGGATGACCGCACGACGACAAGAGGAGTCCGGTGTTAGCCTGATATGATAGGAATTTTCACCGGTTAGAAGGGAGATGTACTTCGGGGTTACTCCACCCGGATGCACTCCGTAAAACGAACCAAGATAATTATTGATTGTTCAACGCTAACTTCTAACTTAAGATATGAGAAGATGAATAAGTTTATTTATATGTATTGAGAAATAGGACGACTAGTTCCTAGAGAACCAGAAGTGATCATAAGATATTCCCCCTTGATCACTAAGCACAAGATAAGTTAAGATAGCATATGATGAGATATGTTAAAGACATATAGCGACCTTAGTTTTCCCTTGGTCGCAAAGTTAGCAAAGAATGACGAAGATCATAGGTATCCCCAAGATTGCCGAGAGTAGGCACGGCGACCCTAGGTTTCCCCCGTGGTTGCCAACAGTAGGTTGGGCGGGAGCTCACTGAGACGTAATGTCTCACCCCAATCCTTCTGGTGCAGGTTTTCAGGTGATTAAGAGATGTTCAATATGCTAATCTCCAAGAAGACGCTGGATGGAGTGCAGTTGCTCGATGAAGACAAGCTCAGGAGGTTTTCAGATTATGTATATATGTATATGAAAGTGTATATTATGACATTTGGCTAATTGTATTAACGAGCTAACTTGTACTCATTCAGATGTATGTATTATTATTATTGAAAATTTTAATGTACCCAGTATCAGATTAATACACATGCTAAATATTCTAGATAATTTAGTATTGGTGTTACAATTGGTATCAGAGCAGGTCGATTCAGACCGTGCCTTGGGTCATTAAAAATTCAATAAAGTAGTGGGACCATTGGGTTCCGGGTATCGTTCTAAATGTCACATCTAGTTGAGCCTGATCAACTCAATCTAGTATATGACAGTTAGGATATATGTCCGAGAGTTGAATGTGACCAAGGAGGAATGAAGTTTATGAAGGGCGAAGATTAAGGTGACAGAATTTTAAGACGGAATTGGCGAAGAAGTATCCAACGCCAGATAGTGGCAAGGTCTCAGAGACATAAGGGATATTTATCTGTGAGGTGAAGTACCTCAACCCAGTTGGACGATACCTCATCTGCGGAAGACATAGGGATTAAGAAATTATGGAATACTCTAAGGAATGACGTGGAACCTTAACGGGAACCGCAGTTGAGAAATTAAAGTGAAGTGTGGATTAAGTATCAATTCTGAGTACAGAGTTAAGGAATTGTGGTACCAAACCTAGAGACTCAAAATGAGGAATTATCGGTCAGTTTTTGAAACCTCTAGACTCCCAGCAAAGATAGAGTGCTGAGAACCAAACTCCAATCGGATGAGAATTTAATGTCCAGACGGTTAAGGGAATTAATTATGGATTAAGCGATATATTTGGACGAATGAAACTAACCACTCAAGGGTGGCCTTTGAGCATGACTTGCAAGTAAGTTTAACCCCATCAAATCAGCCGCACCTTCCGAACCAAATGCCGGATTTGTGAATTGAGGAGAGAAGATGGTATGCAACCTAAGAACTAAGATGGATGTTTAAGAGGTGATAATAAGGCCCGTTGCATATCGAAGCGTGAATCAGATTTTCAGATATTGCTTATAGTAAGAAGATTGGAAATAAGTTAAGCATAACCGGAATATTACTCAATGATAGGTGAATATTGAATAATTAGTCGTGGAATTTAGCAAAACTGATGGACGAACAAAGTTGAACCACTTTGATTGGAAAAAGAAGACAAGTTTACGCCAACACAAGATTAAAGTAGACCGGTACCTTGAGAAATGATTGGAATTTCAGCTGAAAAAGTATATTGAAATTTTAGGATACGAAGGATCGTCTTGAATATGAAAGGTTAGAATTGAGGTTAATGTTAAGGAATTGTATATTCTCAACCGAAAAGTTTCCTTCCACAAATATTATAGAAGCTGAAAGAGATCACCTCGTGTCGATTGATTTCCGAGGGCAGTAATAAGATCCAGATCTGAATTATGAATACAATAAACGGTATTGGAGGAATCCAATGGATAATGATAAGTGCAGAAGTTTAAGATCGAATAATCGGGTGCTCGAAGAGATGTAACCTTTTGGGCGTACAAGAGAACCGGTAAGAGTTTGAATATTGTTCCGTAGAAACTCAAGGGTAACTTAAGGGACATAATAGAGTATGGAGACCGAGGTTGTCTCGGAAAGATTATGGATATGACATCCTTACGGATAAGGATAGAACGACTAGTAACGGGAATCAATATATATAAAAGATGTGAACCTCCAGAAACCATAAGTCGTTTTAGAAGTTGCTACAAATGATTGTGTGTGAATTTAAGTTGCCTCAAGCATGATTTCAATCAGGTTTCCGCAATGTTTAACGACTATATATGATGAGCCGACCAAGAGATGGTTACAGAATTCAGGATAGGGAAAAAAGCAAAGTTAGAACCAGTGTTTAAGCTGTCTAACAGGAGCGTTGTTGGGCTCGTAACAGTTGCTGAAAACCGTTTACAGGTTCTGGCGTAATATCGTGAAAGTAAGTATATGGTCCATGTACGAAAGGAAACGCAAAGTCAGGGGATGACCAATCCGTAAGTTAAGAAGATGGTTTAAGCCACAAGAGAAATGATAACGTCAGATGGTTTGTTACGGTAATTACAAAGTGATAAAGTAAAAGGACTGGTCGATGAAATTTTATGTGACAATAGTAGTGTATTGCTCCAATTCTAACTCAAGTTGTTAAGAATCAGAGTTGCGCAGCGGAGTAGTAATTCAAGAGTGAATTAGAGAACAATACTAAGCTGAAGCTTAAAGAACGAGAAGGTGATAAGTGCTTAATTCTTATTATATGGAATAGCAGTAAGTATAGACGACTTGAACTTATCACAAGTTCTGAAATTTTTGGAGATTAAGTTGATGGATACTTCAAACTTCGAACCCAAGAGAAATGGAATATTGGAATAGTTTAAGAATATATGGTAAGGAATAAGAAGGATGAGATTCCAACACAATAAGTCTGAATCAATGGGAGTTAACGCTAAAACGGTAGTTTAGCTATTTTAGCTCAACAACATCAAGTATGCTTGAAGAGTAAGTTAGTCTAAAGAGAATTAAGCATGAGCCAACAACGGTACAGGTTTTGCTTGCAAGATAATATATTTGAAATTAAAGCGTTGATCAGAAACAACAATGCGGTGACATATGAGTTTAATCCATGATGTACCTACAATCTAGCAACATGTCACATGTATCAGGTTATGTTTAGTATTATATATACTTATCAGGCAGTGCTTAAACTACTCAGATAGTAGTGTAGCAGATTTTCATTGTTGTGACATGTTTTGGTAATAGTGGTACGCAGTCAGGAATGTTAAAGTAGGAAGGTTTTGACCAGAACTGATTTATTGATATCAAACATACCTTAGTTGAAGTGTTCAGAAATTCTTGAACTTAAGGTTCACCAGTAAAGAAAGGAGGACTTTCTAAGTAGACTAAAAGTCACTCGTAGTCTACAGTAAAAAGGGCTACGTGAGTTCAGGTCATGATTAAAGGATTAAAGATTTAGTGTGCTATTTTTGGTAGAAATCAAGTAGAGTTTTCTATTGGAAACAAGGATCTTGAACTCGATGTCCAGAATGAGAAATAAGTTTACGATGCTGAGAGATGTAACCATAATCTATGTTATAGGTTGTTGTATACTCAAGAGTTAAACATGGGTAACATTGGCGGGGCAAACCTGGCAAGCCAGTCGAAAGGCAAATCCCGAATGTTACAAAATGAGCTAAGAGTAAGAAAAGATTCCCAATTGATGTGGTAGTGTCTCAAATATGATAAGATCAAGAATGATGTCCCGTCAGTCGGGCAAGGATGAGATGATGTATTGTGTACCCATCAGTAGTGTACACGTGCTCGCTTATGTATGTAAATTATATGCTACGAAATGTACCATGTGGTGTTATGTGAGATGATTACTACTCATCACTCGGGCTAAACTTCTATGAGTTTGGATTTACCAATATAGAAAATATTTATGCTACGGCCAGAATTCGAGAATAGTAGTGACAAGAAAGATAAGAGATTAGTAAACTCCAAGTAATGAAGAATAATTTCTAAGTTATTAAGATAAGTAATGTCGTCGTATGAGACAAAAGATAAAGATAATAATTCATGGGAAATAAATGCAGTGCTAGAAATCCACTGAAGAGTGGGAATATTTGAGGATAATGAGAACGATCTAATGTCGTCAAAGTAAGATTACATGGACTATGAAGGTATTTATAAGAATTAGTACAAGTGTCAGAGCTGGACAACTCCAGATTGGATTTGCAGAAGTGTATGAACCAGGAACGTGGTCAAGCGAGTTGGATACGATGGTTCAGATAACCTCACATCCTACTATGTAAGAGTTATGCAATTCACCGCGAGCATTTCAGTTAAAGAAAAGTTGTCGAGTATATAATCAATGGATTCCGATAAGCAAGACGAACTGGAATTTTGGCTAGTAGAGGAAGTAGTATGAGAGATTCATTTATATATGATAAAGGATTCTAAATTTCGAGGACGAAATTTCTTTAAGGGGGGTAGATTGTAATATCCCGCTTAGATGCAATTATTATCAGTGTTAGAAGTCATTAAGCAAGCTTGGCAATTCTGTAATATTGAGCAATGGCAATATAGTAAATATTGCATAAGGGGGAGATTGTTTTAAAATTGGGAACAAGATATTTCCCATACTATTTCTCATTCTCTACACCCTTCTAGAAAATCAGTTTTCTTCTCCCTCCTTCCCCAATCACACGCCTTCCTCACTCACTTGCCATAACCCATCAACTCCATTCCAATTCTTGTGAGGAAGCACTTGCAAGCAAACTTGTGTTGGAAGCTAGAGTGAAAGAAAGAAAAGAAGAACAAGGAGAATTAAGAAAGAGTCAAGAGAAAGTGGTAGCTTGAAGCCAAGGCTTAGGGAATCAGAGATAGCAAGCACCAATAGGAGGTTTAAGGTGAGCTCCACAGGGTTTTAGAACCCGCTTGAGTAAGTTTGAAAGTATTTTACATATTGAGCTAAGTTTAGAAATTTTACCCTAATCTCCTATGCTTGCCAATTCCTTGATTATTCATGTTTTAAACTATCAATTTGTATTAGAAGTTCATTCCTTATACTGTTGGAATGCCTGGGTATCTTTAAATGTGTCAAAATGGTGGAAAAATCACACTTTTAACAGGTTTTGAACTGACATTTTCGCCTGGCGAACTCGGGGCGAGAAAACGGCGATTTCCAGCATTTTTCCCTGCCCTGTTTCGCCAAGCTTTCGCTCGGCGAAATCAGACATTTCGCCCAGCTGTGGCTCAGCGAAATCAGGCAGACAGCTCAGGTCTGTTCTGGTTCGTTCTGGGTGCCGTAAATGCGTTCGGCGAGGCTTTTAATAACCGTTTTCAATGAAAAACCTTATTTTTTCTAAGATAAACACCATCCTTGACATATCCGAAAGATTATTCAACAATTAAGGAATGAATGGATGAATGAATAAGGAAATTGGTAAGGCCATAGAGAGGCAAGAATAAGGCTATTTAAGCTATGAATGTATTGTTTTAAGTTTCATCCTTAAGAATGATTCAAAGCTCAAAGACAAGAACCTTTATAGGTTAAGTACTAGAGATTTAATACTTTAAAGAATGAGAATTATGAGAGATATTTAATACTCTAAGTTAAGGACCTTTTATAGGTAAAGAGTTCAAGAATTAGTAAGATTAAGCCGTGGCCTTCGATGTTCACGCTAGTGGGACACGAATGGTTCATGCAAAGTAAAGACTAAGATTAATATTATTAAGTCGTGACTTTCATCGTTCACGCTAGTGGGACATGAAAGGTTCATGCATAAGTTTAAAGAATATTAATTCGCGTCTTCCGTCGTTCACGCTAGTGGGACCCGGGAGGTATACGCGTAAGTTAAGATTATTAAGTCGTGTCTTCTGTTGTTCACGCTAGTGGGACACAGGAGGTTCACGCTAGTGGGACGTGTTATTCCGCAAGGACGACCGCATGACGACAAGAGGAGTCCAGTGTTAGCCTGATATGATAGGAATTTTCACCGGTTAAAAGGGAGATGTACTTCGGGGTTACTCCACCCGGATGCACTCCGTAAAACGAACCAAGATAATTATTGATTGTTCAACGCTAACTTCTAACTTAAGATATGAGAAGATGAATAAGTTTATTTATATGTATTGAGAAATAGGACGACTAGTTCCTAGAGAACCAGAAGTGATCATAAGATATTCCCCCTTGATCACTAAGCACAAGATAAGTTAAGATAGCATATGATGAGATATGTTAAAGACATATAGCGACCTTAGTTTTCCCTTGGTCGCGAAGTTAGCAAAGAATGACGGCGATCATAGGTATCCCCAAGATTGCCGAGAGTAGGCACGGCGACCCTAGGTTTCCCCCGTGGTTGCCAACAGTAGGTTGGGCGGGAGCTCACTGAGACGTAATGTCTCACCCCAATCCTTCTGGTGCAGGTTTTCAGGTGATTAAGAGATGTTCAATATGCTAATCTCCAAGAAGACGCTGGATGGAGTGCAGTTGCTCGATGAAGACAAGCTCAGGAGGTTTTCAGATTATGTATATATGTATATGAAAGTGTATATTATGACATTTGGATAACTGTATTAACGAGCTAACTTGTACTCATTCAGATGTATGTATTATTATTATTGAAAATTTTAATGTACCCAGTATCAGATTAATACACATGCTAAATATTCTAGATAATTTAGTATGGGTGTTACACTAAGTGTGCAAGACCATATACTTAAAATCATGTATCTTATAGTGGTTCTGAAAGATCAAGTTAAGAGCAAAGGAAAATATTGAAGCTTGAGTCTCAAGTCAGAATCTGAAGACAGTCACGATCCGAAAGCATCAGAAGCTGGAAGATCAAAAGTTGACTCTTAGAGTCTGAATTCTGAAGGAGAATCAGAAGTCAACTGCTGTCACTGTCAAAAGGACATAGTACAACCACGACCTCTGCAACAACCTCAGAGTCAGAACGTGCTCTGAAACATTGTCTCATTGGACAAAACATTTTAATCCATTTTCAGCATAGGATTCAAACGTTATTCTTCGTGGTACGCATACCAAATCAAGGAACAAATCAACGTTGGATCAAGCTTCAGCTTAAACGACTCTTTTGATGAACTGGCATTTATATTTTGGCATTTTCTCAACATCTATCTACTCCTCTATATAAAGGGTTGAAGACTTGAAGAGAAAAAGACTCACGCATACTAGACTCTATAATTTTTGAAAGTGCCAATACTCTGCCAAATTCACTACGCATCAAACTCTTAGAAATTCTTACAAACTTTCATATCTTAGAATTTCTTAAGACTAGAGTCAAAACTGTAATATCCCGCTTAGAAGTAACCTTTACCAGTGTCAGTTAAGTTTCTACCACGAGGGCATACGCGTAATTTCGAGTGAAAGGGCTATAAATATTATGCCAATGCATTATTCATTCATTTTTCTTCTCCTTTCTCTCTCTAACAAAGCTGAATTCTCCTCCCTCCCTCTCTCTAACTCACGCCCCATCCTCTCCTTTGCCACCATCCATCATTTTCTTTCTTTCCAAACTTCTTGGATCATAAGCAAGCTAGCTTTGGGAGATTAGAACAAGAGAAAGTTAAGGAAGAATCAAGGAAAGAGTAAAACCAAGCAAGGGTTTGTTGATTGAAAGCTTGGCAAGGATCACATAATTGCAAGGATCACATAATCGCAGGTAGCACACCGCAAGGGTAAGGAGAAAGCTTTGGACTGATCGTGCTGGTTTTAGTTGATTCTAGTTTTTATGTATTCAGATGATGTATTATGCTTGTACAGTTTCAGAGATGTATTGTATTAGAGGACATATGTATTGATACCTTATGTTATGTTTCATTATCAGCTGAACTTTATGTATTATAAATTAATGTATCCAGTACGAAATTTTAATACTCGTATAAGATCCTAGGCAATCCTTATATCGGTGTTACAAAAACACTATGTTGTATTTTGTAAACACCTCTGATAGTATATCAAGTGTTCATTCAAACTATTTTCTTGTAATCTTAGTTTGTTAGAAGTATCTTGCTTGTGTGCTTGAGCAATTAGGAAGTCTCTTGAAGTTGTTCTTGAGCATTGAGAAGTCTCTTGCTTTTGTGCTTCAGCATTTGTAATCTGTTGATTTTAGTGAAAAATCTCTTGTAAGTGACAAGAGAACTGGACTACTTCCGGGTTGTGGGAGGAACAAGGATAATTGCTTGTGTCCTCTCTTTCTCTCTCTCATTTTACTTTATCCGCTGTGTCTGAACTCTGAACATAGTTTCTGACTCTGACTTTACATCAGACTCTGAACTATTTCTTAGTTTGAGAAAGAAAAAGGACAACACAATTCAACCCCCCCTTCTTGTGTTTTTTCACCTTCGGTAAGTTGTTTTGAATCATTGATATCTTCACAATTTGCTATTAAATTTGAAGACATAGACTGTGTGATGCCCTCAAGATAACGTTATCTTCACTTTCAAAAAATAATCTTAAAAATAGGTTGAAAGCTACGGTAAAAAAATATGCATGGTCATTTTTTTTGTCAAAAAATGTTTTATTTTTCTCGATATCAATAGCGGTAAAAAAAGGCAAAGGCTCAAATGACATAATTTAATTTAAATATTTTCTAATTAATTTTATGATTTTAGAATATGATATTTTTTTGCAAAGACTATAAATTTTTTTTTTCTGGAAAGAATATAAATTTAATTATAATTCGCTTATTTAATCAATTTTAATAATTGGTCTAATAGTGCTCGTGAATATAGTTCTATTTTTCCCTAAACCTTCTTTAAAAAGGATTTTTTTTCTTTCAAAAAAATAATAAAACATAATAATTTCATTGGAAGATTAAAAAAAAAGGTTCCGGGACTAATAGTAAAGTGTAGGGACCAATATCAAAAAGTGTTAAAAGTGCAGGGACTAATGATATTTTTGAGTCAAAAAATAATGAATAAAATAATAATAAAAAGTTGGAATATTTTAATTCTGAAAATTTTGTCTTTTAGTGTGTCATGTGGCGTGTAATAATTTTGTTTTTTTTTTGCCAATCTGAACAACCATCCTCTGATGTTGTCACTGAAACATCAGAAGGAGAAACCATACCAGAAACTACCTCAGTAGCCTCTGATGTTATCATTACTGAAACATCAAAAGGTGAAGTCCCCCAAACTATCACTTCTCAAGATCCCCCCAGCCTCTGATGATAATGCACTTACATTAGTTGTATCAGAACTTCCTTCTGATACAACTTCTTAGATTATCTCAAACATCTCATCATCTTCCTGCCAACCTCCTATTTTAACTATCCAACCTCCACCCTTTATAACCTCTAACCAAGGATTGCAAGAGGTGTGCAACGTGATATTTGATAGCCTTCAGGAGCTTCTAGAGTCAAGACATCAACCAATCCAACTTGTCAATTATGCTGATAAATGGGAAAACCTAAGGAAGTTGGTCAACTCAACTCTGGACACCATGCAAGTTATTGCAGTAGTTTCTCAACAGGAAGCACTGTAAAACTGGTTACAGGACGTAGTTGCTAGCATGGAAGTTATGGAACTCAGAAGAGACATTACAAGGCAGCTAACAGACTCAGCACCTGCTTCTAATGATATATATCAAGAGGTTTCTGAGATACTGAAGTCTGGCCTTCAAGCTTCTTGGATATCCAAATTCTTTGTGAAGCCTGAGAGTGTCATGATCAAAAGGCGGGATTTGGAAGAACCTGAAATGATTAACTTTAAGGATAAGGCTCAAGCAGGCCTTTTGGAACAGAAGATTAAACAAGAAGCTATGAAGCTAAGCTACTGGAGGTAATGCAATCACAAGCTGAGTTAGTCAAGAAGTTGGAAGAGCTAGCAAAGAAACAAGATGACATGCTGAAGCAACAATCAGAAATAGCCAAGACTCAGTCAGATATGGCTCAGAAGCAGGATGAGATGAACTATGGAATCCATGTCATTTTGGAAATGATACAGAAACAAAATAAACCATAGAATCACACCTATTTTTATTGATTGTTTCTGATTGTTTGGTTCTGATACAATATTTTGCTTGCGTCTGAATATTTCTGCTTCTGACAATTTATGCTTCTGATATGTTTTTGATTTTGATTTATGGCTCTGACATCATGTTTTTCTTACTCTATATTAAATTTTGTTGATGATGAAAGGGGGAGTGAGACATGTTAATATTTAGGCTCTGAGTTCTATAAGTTAATTAAAAATTGACTTAGGAGAACCATCTTCTATCTCTTAGCCTCTGACTAGATATAACGTGATATGCTTCTGAGAGAATTTTTTAAGCAGGCTCTTATACTTGAATGACGTTCTGACTCTTATGCATCTAAAAAGAAGTAACCTTCTATCAGTCAAGAAGCTATTTTAATTGTGATATTAATATTTGGCGCTTAAAATGAATTTAATTAACTTGAATAGAACTTAAGGGGAGCTTACAAACCTCATCTTCTGGACAATTAGACTTAGGGGGAGCTTACAAACCTCAGACCCTAAAGTCAACTTGTTAATTAAGTTAACAACAATTGACTATTAATACATATGTTTGTCATCATCAAAAAGGGGGAAATTGTTGGAACAAAATAAGTTCTAGACAATGCCTCTTGAGTTTTGGTGATAACAAGGTATTAAAAGATCAATTGGATATGCTAATATTTGTTCAAGTATGCAGTACCATAGACAAAAATTTACAAGTCTTAATCATGTATTGGTTCTGAAAGAACAAGTCAAGAGCAAAGATTTTACAAGAGAAGCTTGTTGCAAGTCAGAATCTAAAGACAGTCAAAATCTGAAAGACTCCCAGAAGGTGAAAAATCATAAGCTGAAGACTCAGAATCTGGAAGCCTGGACCAAGAAACTGAAGACTCAAAATTTGGTAGCAAAATTCAGAAAGCTGAAGGCACTGCATACTAACGTCTTTGCAAGAAGAACAATGGAAGTCCTAATGAATCAGTAGTCAATGGATGTCATTGTCGAGAAAGGACAATAATACAACCACGATCTCCAACATCCTCACATGTTCTGTTCGTACTCTGCAACTTTGTCTCCTTGGTAAAGAGCAGTTCATTCCATATTCAGGAAAGGTTTCAAATTCCTTCCTTCATAGTACATGAACCAAATCAAGCAACAAATCAGCAGTGATTGATCAAGCTTTTCCAACTACTCTTATGATGATTTGGCACTCACTTCAACGACTCTTTTCGTCTTCTATATAAAGGTTTGAAGACTTGAAGAAACTGCAAGACTCTGCAATATTCTAACAAGTGTCAAAACTCTGTCAAATTGAATATTCATTATACACTTAGAATTTCTTACAAACTTACACATCTTAGAAATTCTTAAGTCTTTAGCGTCTGAACTGTGTTGTATTTTGTGAACACCACTGATAGTGTATCAAGTGTTCAATCCAAACATTTTACTTCGTAATCTTTGTTTGTTAGAAGTCTCTGGCTTTGTGCTTGAGCATTAGAAGTCTATTGCTTTATGCTTGAGCATTGAAAGTCTCTTGCTTTGTGCTTGAGCATTTGTAATCTTGGTGATTATAGTGAAAAATCTCTTGTAAGTAACAAGGGGACTGAACTACTTCTGGGTTGTGGAAGGAACCAGGATAATTGCTTTGTGTCCTTTTCTCTCTCTCTCTCTCTCTCCCTCTCTCTCTCTCTCTCTCTCTCTCTCTCTCTCTCTCTCTCTCTCTCTCTCTCTCTCTCTCTCTCTCTCTCTCTCTCTCTCTCTCTTTCTCTAACTTTGTTATATTCGCTGAACTTGACTTTGTACATTGCTTTAGATTCTGATCCATCAGAAGCTGAACTTTGAACAATGTTAAAAAGAAGAAAAAGCCAACACAATTCAACCCCCCCTTCTTGTGTTTTTCTCACCTTCAGGTTCTATTTTGTTGAAGAGTTGAAACAAAACATAGAACCAAGATCTTAGGTCTAAAAAATGCATATTTCAGAAGAAATTGATAAGCTAATATGTGTGATGATTATTTTTTGTTTCTAAACTATTTCAGTTAATAGAATTTAGCATAGAGCTAGATTTTTGTGAGAATAATTTCCAAAATATAAATTTGGAAATTTGTAATGGTTAAACACATACCTCTTAGGAAAGTGTATAATGCTTGATCATTGGAGCAATGTTATTCATGAACAGGCTATTCTAATTATTATTTTTCTCTTCACCAGAGGACATGAGTTTCTCTATAAAAAGAGACACTTTGGAGGCAGAAAAACAGACACACAAAATCACATTCTTGAGAGTCGAAATTCTGCCAAAAGTTGACAGAACTTTATTCCGTAAACTATCATTAATCAATAAGCTTGGTGTGAATGTGCAAGTCGCAGTCAAGGATTCCAAAGTATCCTGAAGGGGATTCGCCGGTAAACCCATTTGCATCCGGTTGGCATAAACTGGTGGGGGCGAATCGAACCTAAAGCTTAATATGTTTACACTCGCTTTGTAATTTATGTGCATTCTTCATCATGTTCATTTTAATCTTTTTCTTATTCAAGTTTTGCAACAATCCCCCAAGACAAATCCTAACAATTTTCATGGTTAATATATTCTTCAATGTTATCTCCATTGTTTATATATAGTCATTAATTTCTCTGCTTTAGCATAAATTCTATTTAGAACTAAATTATACACTCATTTAATTAATACCATGAAACTAAAGCAAAGATTTAGGTAGCAAGAAACAAAAAATTTTATTGTCTTAAAAAAATTGAACAATTCAAACGTTATTGGTTTGGAATTTTGTAACAGCCCAAATTTTCAACACGAAAGCATTTTTTTTTTCCTTTTAAGCTAACTAACAAGCTAAAAATCTCAACAAACTTAATAAATTTTAACTGACTTGTATCCCAAGTAACCAATCTGAGACCAAATTAGTTATCTTGTTTCACAAACAATTAGCATCTAACCATGAATTAATCACTCCAATAACCAATTCAGAAAAGGTAGAGAGAATTAAAGAACATATGGGGTATTTTTTAAGCCTAAATGATAACACAAACAATCTTGCTTTATTCAACAAATATCAATAAACGTTACACCATTTAATTGAGTTTAATTATTTCTGAAATATAAAAATCTGTTACTCACAAGCCCATATGAAATGAAAAAGCAGAACATAATAAGCTAGGACAATAAAAATAACTTGTGATTTTCAAACATATCTTAATTGTACGTGTATGTTGATTAAATGCAACAACATTATGCAGTTTCCTTGAGCTTCTTTGTGATGGTAGCGATATACATCCCTTGGTGGAATGCTTGTTCCAACTCAAGCTTAGTTGGTTGTCTTGTCCCATCACCAGCATAAGTTCCTGAACCATATGGACTTCCACCTTTCACTTCTTCCATCTCAAACATTCCAGCACCAAATGTATACCCAATTGGAACAAATAACATTCCATGATGAACCAATTGAGTTATAGCAGTGAGCCTGGCATAGATTAAATCCACAGTTTCTAAACATAAATATTTCATTCATCTTACAAATTTATAAAAGATTAAAATTTCAGGCATTCACATACAATAAGAAACTAGAGCATTGGATCAAAATTTGACGATTCATGTTTCAACTTTGTATTCAGAATCCAATTTATAATAATGGACCATGGCTTGTTTGATCTTTGACTGGATATGGTAAAGATTGTGTGATTGCGACACATTATTATTAATTATGTATTTGCGTTGACAGTGAGCTCAGAAAAATCACAGTGGCACCGTGATTATGTAAAGCTCCGAAGATTAGCTTGACCAAATCACAACGGTTCATCGTCTTTTGGCCAATTTCAGCGACAATTCAAATATGCACGAAGATAATACGTTCGAGTAAAGGCTCTTACGCTGTAGTCTCTTGTCCACCGCCTTGGGAACTGGTGCTGTAGAAGATTCCAGCAGGCTTACCGGCAAGTTGTTGTGTTTTCCATAGACCACCAGTTGCATCTAGAAAGGCTTTAAACTGAGCAGCCATCATTCCAAATCTTGTTGGAAATCCAAAGACAAAACCATCACCTTCAGTTAGTTCATTCGGGGTAATGATTGGTACATCACTCTTGGGTGGTGCTCTCATCTTACCAAGTACCTCTTCTGGCAATATTTCTGGTACCTGCTCATATACATAATCAACAAAGCAAATTTTTACAACCTAACATCCCTTCTCATATTTAGCAAAACTGGATTTAATACACGTAGAATTTCATGGTTTTATGTCTCATAAATGCCGTCGAAATGGTAAAGGATTCTGGGAACATTTTGTTTGTTGGGTGGACTTTTAATCCGTAATACTTCTCCCCATTAGTAATGTGTGTGAGAATCGCCGATAGATACTTTGAAATCAAAATAATAATAACTAATGCAGAGTGTTTGCAACATTTAATTGAATTTATATTATTCAGAACTCGATGCATGAAACATAAATATACATGCCTGCCATAGTTTGGCCTCAACACCTTCAACAGAATCTGCCCCTTTCTTTATTTCTTCTGCTAGTCTTTCTACATGTCCATACATTGAATAGTACCTGCCATAATCATATTGACATTTTCAAGAGACTTGTATCGGAAGCATAAGCTGATTTGTGTTTGTCTATAACAGTGACAACTTTTTTTAATCTTCTCTCTCTCATTTACCACAATCTTTAAAACAATAATTGTTGAAAGATATTAAAATTAAAAATAATGTTTTGGTTTAAAAAAATTGATTTTCTCTACAATAATATGGTAACAAAATGACTTTGGAAATGTTCATTTAGTGAATTATGTCAATTAAGTTGATAAAAAATGATTAACATGCAGAAAATAAAATAAAATGTTGATAATGATAAATACAGTGTAAGATAAACAAAGATCAAGAAAAGAAAATAATGTTGACTGGAAAGATTTAAAATTGCATACACAATATAAACTTTGACAGCCATTGATGATCTTATATAAGGTATCTATGTGTTTCTTTCTATGCTTAATATATAACTAACACTTGAGTTGTGGAATGCAAAATAGACGAGAGAGCAAGCCATATTTATATTTGAATTATACGATGTACTAATAAGGTGGCTTTGACTTTCAAATTTGTTTGGATCAAATATTTTATTTTGAATTATACCAATAATATGGTAGAGACCGACACCGTCTATTATTACCGCGAAGATCATTAATGATGATAAGGTGGCGTCACGCTTACATTTCAACTAATTCAAAAATGTTCTAAAGCGGCCGATTCTCCTAGGAGTGTACGTTTATAGTTTTTTTTTAGTCCCGCACTTTTCTCACATTTTGACATTAGCATCTGTACTTTTTTTTATATTAACTCCTGCTAAACAAAAAAAGTAAAACTAACGGTATGTCATGTGGACTGGTTATTACACGCCACATGACACGTTAAAAGACAACATTTTATTTATAATTAAAATATTTCAACATTTTATTATTATTTCATACATTATTTTTTGACTTAAAAACATTACTATCCCTACACTTTCAACACTTTTTGATATTGGTCCATGTACTTTCGTATTGGTCCTTGAAGTTTTAAAATACAAAATCTTCCAATGATATTATTATGTTTTATTATTATTTTGTTCATTATTTTTATTAAGAATAATTATAAAAAAATAAAATAAAAAATCCTTTTTAAAGAAGGATTAAACTTTAATTGTATCACATTGTCTTCTTTCTCTAATTGCAGCGTTCCTGTCAATTGAGTTATGTTTACGGAGACTATTGGACCAATTTTTTTATGAAATAACCAAATTAAAATGATAAAATAGCTTCTAAAATCATAAAAGTAATAATAAAATATTTAAATTTAATAAAATCACTCAGACTCCTAGTATTCCTGATTCCAGACATAACAAATGCTTATGATTATAATGTGTGCATCTAGCTAGTAACTTACAATAAAGGTTTCAACATCTTTTCTTTTTCACAAGAGTGTTTTGATATCTTATAATTATCAAGTAAGTGTTGGAACAAAATGTATGAACAAGCCTCTTTTGAGTTTTGATGATAACAAGGTATTAAAAAGGAAATTGGATATGCTAATGCTTGTTCTAAGTGTGCAAGACCATATACTTAAAATCATGTATCTAATAGTGGTTCTGAAAGATCAAGTTAAGAGCAAAGGAAAATATTGAAGCTTGAGTCTCAAGTCAGAATCTGAAGACAGTCACGATCCGAAAGCATCAGAAGCTGGAAGATCAAAAGTTGACTCTCAGAGTTTGAAGTCTGAAGGAGAATCAGAAGTCAACTGCTGTCACTGTCAAAAGGACATAGTACAACCACGACCTCTGCAACAACCTCAGAGTCAGAACATGCTCTGAAACATTGTCTCATTGGACAAAACATTTAATCCATTTTCAGCATAGGATTCAAACGTTATTCTTCGTGGTACGCATACCAAATCAAGGAACAAATCAACGTTGGATCAAGCTTCAGCTTAAACGACTCTTTTGATGAACTGGCATTTATATTTTGGCATTTTCTCAACATCTCTCTACTCCTCTATATAAAGGGTTGAAGACTTGAAGAAAAAAAGACTCACGCAAACTAGACTCTTTAATTTTTGAAAGTGCCAATACTCTGCCAAATTCACTACGCATCAAACTCTTAGAAATTCTTACAAACTTTCATATCTTAGAATTTCTTAAGACTAGAGTCAAAACTGTAATATCCCGCTTAGAAGTAACCTTTACCAGTGTCAGTTAAGTTTCTACCGCGAGGGCATACGCGTAATTTCGAGTGAAAGGGCTATAAATATTATGCCAAGGCATTATTCATTCATCTTTCTTCTCCTTTCTCTCTCTAACAAAGCTGAATTCTCCTCCCTCCTTCTCTCTAACTCACGCCCCATCCTCTCCTTTGCCACCATCCATCATTTTCTTTCTTTCCAAACTTCTTGGATCATAAGCAAGCTAGCTTTAGGAGATTAGAACAAGAGAAAGTTAAGGAAGAATCAAGGAAAAAGTAGAACCAAGCAAGGGTTTGTTGATTGAAAGCTTGGCAAGGATCACATAATTGCAAGGATCACATAATCGCAGGTAGCACACCGCAAGGGTAAGGAGAAAGCTTTGGACTGATCGTGCTGGTTTTAGTTGATTATAGTTTTTATGTATTCAGATGATGTATTATGCTGTACAGTTTCAGAGATGTATTGTATTAGAGGACATATGTATTGATACCTTATGTTATGTATCATTATCAGCTGAACTTTATGTATTATAAATTAATGTATCTAGTACGAAATTTTAATACTCGTATAAGATCCTAGGCAATCCTTATATCGGTGTTACAAAAACACTGTGTTGTATTTTGTAAACACCTCTGATAGTATATCAAGTGTTCATTCAAACTATTTTCTTGTAATCTTAGTTTGTCAGAAGTCTCTTGCTTGTGTACTTGAGCAATTAGGAAGTCTCTTGAAGTTGTTCTTGAGCACTGAGAAGTCTCTTGCTTTTGTGCTTCAGCATTTGTAATCTGTTGATTTTAGTGAAAAATCTCTTGTAAGTGACAAGGGGACTGGACTACTTCCGGGTTGTGGGAGGAACAAGGATAATTGCTTGTGTCCTCTCTTTCTCTCTCTCATTTTACTTTATCCGCTATGTCTGAACTCTGAACATAGTTTAAGACTCTGACTTTACATCAGACTCTTAACTATTTCTTAGTTTGAGAAAGAAAAAGGCCAACACAATTCAACCCCCCCTTCTTGTGTTTTTCTCACCTTCAGTAAGTTGTTTTGAATCATTGATATCTTCACAATTTGCTATTAAATTTGAAGACATAGACTGTGTGATGCCCTCAAGATAATGTTATCTTCACTTTCAAAAAATAATCTTAAAAATAGGTTGAAAGCTACGGTAAAAAAATATGCATGGTCATTTTTTTTGTCAAAAAATGTTTTATTTTTCTCGATATCAATAGCGGTAAAAAAAGGCAAAGGCTCAAATGACATAATTAAATTTAAATATTTTCTAATTAATTTTATGATTTAGAATATGAATTTTTTTTTGCAAAGACTATAAATTTTTTTTTCCTGGAAAGAATATAAATTTAATTTTAATTCGCTTATTTAATCAATTTTAATAATTGGTCTAATAGTGCTCGTGAATATAGTTCTATTTTTCCCTAAACCTTCTTTAAAAAGGATTTTTTTTCTTTCAAAAAAATAATAAAACATAATAATTTCATTGGAAGATTAAAAAAAAGGTTCCGGGACTAATAGTAAAGTGTAGGGACCAATATCAAAAAGTGTTAAAAGTGCAGGAACTAATGATATTTTTAAGTCAAAAAATAATGAATAAAATAATAATAAAAAGTTGGAATATTTTAATTCTGAAAATTTTGTCTTTTAGTGTGCCATGTGGCGTGTAATAATTTTGTTTTTTTTTGCCAAACCAGAATCTGAACAACCATCCTCTGATATTGTCACTGAAACATCAAAAGGAGAAACCATACCAGAAACTACCTCAGTAGCCTCTGATGTTATCATTACTGAAACATCAAAAGGTGAAGTCCCCCAAACTATCACTTCTCAAGATCCCCCTAGCCTCTGATGATAATGCACTTACATTAGTTGTATCAGAACTTCCTTCTGATACAACTTCTTAGATTATCTCAAACATCTCATCATCTTCCTACCAACCTCCTATTTTAACTATCCAACCCCCACCCTTTATAACCTCTAACCAAGGATTGCAAGAGGTGTGCAACGTGATATTTGATAGCCTTCTAGAGCTTCTAGAGTCAAGACATCAGCCAATCCAACTTGTCAATTATGCTGATAAATGGGAAAACCTAAGGAAGTTGGTCAACTCAACTTTGGACACCATGTGTAACACCCTAACCCTTAACCGCCGATTATTAACTTGAATAAAAACAAAACGTTAAGGACATAGGAAGTTACAACATAATGAAAACGCATTTTCATAAACATCAACAGAAATCAAAATAGATTTGATTCACAAACAGCAGCGGAAAAATAACAAACACGCTTATAACCAAGCATGCATATAATATACAAAAATATATACATAAGGTTTTCAAAATAGACAATTCTACAACAGAGACCATTGCCAAAATCATACAAACGCGTTCAGATACCCAAAGTGGTGTTACAAATATCAGAGCCCTAGACTCTAACTAGGATATAACACCTAGTACCAAAAAGGTAAGGATAGCTAAGCTATGCCCTCACCACAACGTAGGCTCCTAAACAGCAAAAGCTATTCCTCGACGATAGCTTCGTCAACCTGATAATCTGGATCCCCAAAGATCCAGCAGATAACACAAAACAGAGAGTGTTAGTAAAACATAATCAACACAATATAAACAACACAAGAATAAGTAGGGTACCTACACTTTACCCATCATGCATATTCTAACTCACGCACATGCATCATCAATTATCGTCAAACATTTATTCATTAATCACAAGTACTCAAAACATATCAACACTTTAAGCAATTAAGTCAACAGATGGAAATTATCAATCATCAATTACCATGCACACATAATTCCTCAAGCATCAAAACTCATCAATAACAATTACCACTTAACAACCATTATGCACACATAATCCCTAAAGTGCACACTAATGTCAAATAGGATGTATGTTCCTAAAATGCACTCTAATGCATGTGGTACCAATTCTTGCTCAGCTTTAGAGTCATGGCGGACTGTTGGATAAACTTATATCCCTTGTGTACCTCTCATTCGCCATAAAAGGACAGTCGTACACTTGACCAACCGAAGCTGGATTACTTCTGCACCTCTCATTCGCCATAAAAGGACGGTCGTGCATATGACCAATAATAATTGGATTTCATTCTTGCCCATAAAGAGCATACATACTATCATGAAGTGCATGTATGTTCACTTAGCAATTATTGATATTTACACCTACATATGCTCAAATATGTGTGTACACTACCAATACTCATGCTAACTTCAACAAGTAGGCACTCATGGCCAATCATAATACAAGCATGCGTAAATCATCAAACATGGTTCACGACATCATCAACAACATCATATTAAACCAAAACTCCAAATAAACATAAATGTTTCTAAAGTAAATCCAATCCTTTGGATACCATATCAATTCAATTATATTCATCAATTCCCACACATCAATTTATACTATTATCAAACTCAAAACCCCTTTCAAAATAATTAAATAATTTGATATACAAAAGTGCCGTTTTCTTGAACAATTACTCTTTAGGAAGCATTAAGAATGAGTTAAAATGGTGGGCAAGGTTTTCCAAAACATATTATGAGAATGCAGTAGCAAAAAGCCATCCCCGCGCGTACCAGGACCTCCAGAACAACTCAACGAAGTTGGGCTGTACAGGGCTGGTCGCTACAAGCGAGCCCTTGGTCGCTACAAGCGCCCCTGGTCGCTACAAGCGCCAGTGTGGTCGCTACAAGCGCGGATAGGCAGGGAATTATCCTGCCTGGTCGCTACAAGCGACGGTCCGTCGCTACAGCGACCATATCAGTACACAGTCATGTAAAAATGTGATTTTCCACCATTTTAGCCCATTCAAGGTTACCCAAGCCTCCAGGACTTGTTAAAAACGTTTTTCCATCATAAAACATCATTTAAAAACCATCACAAACAAGGATTACATCTATCAAAGAAATTAGGGTTAAAAACACTATTTTTCCATAACTTTTCCTTTGCATTCAAAACACTATAACTTTAACAAAACATGCTAACAACATTCACTTAGCATCAAATAAGCATAACATGATTCATTAGCAACTTTAATCATAAAAACTTCTATCAAAACCTAGATAAAGTGAAAGGAGAAGTTTGGGATGGAGAAATAGACATTCTCCCCTTCTCATAATCACTTATGAACAAGTAATACTAACTCTCTTACCTAGCAAACTCAAGCTTTCTCTTGCTCTCTTGCTCTTGCCCTAGCTCCTCTTGCTTTTCTCCTTCTCTTCTCCTTCTCACGTTTTCTTCTTCTCAAAAAGAAAATGAATAGTGATTCAAAAAGTCTTGTGTTAATCTCTTATAACCCAATCCAATTAATCTTGGCCATCCATTCCTCACTAACTCTCATGATCAATCCTAGCCCTTCAATCCAATCCAAGCTCACTAAATCTCATCCACTTGATCATTACTACTCATAAACTTAAAAGCCCAATACTATTCATCTTCTTGGCCCAATACTCTAAAAACTCGATTACGAACTTATTCTCGCGCCAAATAATTATTTCTCGATTACGAGAAAATATTTTTAAATGCAAATCCATAAAATAAAATATATAAAAATATAACATACGAAAATAGGGTCGTTACAACTCTACCCCCCTAAAAGAATTTTCGCCCTCGAAAATACCCGAAAACAACTCTGGATAGAAGTCTCGCATCTTGCTCTCGAGCTCCCCCGTAACATATTCACCGGCTGGGCCTCCCCAAACGACTTTCACCGATGAAATCTCTTTGTTCCTGAGCCTCTTCATCTCTTGTCCTTCAATCCTTAAGGGTACCGTTGCAACCGTTAAATTCTCTCTCACTTGTATCTCGTCCGACTCAATCACATGTGACGGATCCGATACGTATTGCCTTAATTGAGACACGTGAAAAACATCATGTAGATTTGATAACGACGGCGGTAACGCAATCCTATACGCCACCTTCCCAATCCTCTTCAAAATCTGATACGGACCAATGAACCTCGATGTTAACTTATTCGATTTCAATGCTCGTCCAATACCCGTAGTCGATGTGACTCTTAGAAACACATGATCTCCTTCTTGAAATTCTATATCCTTTCTTCTCTTGTCGGCATAGCTCTTCTGGCGACTCTGCGACGCTCTCATCTTTTCTTGGATCATCTTGATCTTCTCGGTCGTTTGTTGCACAATCTCAGGTCCAAGCACCACACTTTCTCCCGATTCAAACCAACACAAAGGTGTTCTACATCTTCTCCCATACAACGCTTCAAAAGGTGCCATACCAATGCTCGAATGAAAACTATTGTTATACGTAAACTCAATCAATGGTAAACAAGCTTCCCAACTCACTCCTTGTTCCAAAATGCACGATCTTAATAAATCCTCCAATGATTGAATCGTCCTCTCCAACTGACCATCCGTCTGCGGGTGATAAGCAGAACTCATCCGCAACTTAGTCCCCAACGCCTCTTGCAAACTCTTCCAAAACCTTGAAGTAAAACGGGGATCTCTATCTGATACGATACTCGACGGAATCCCATGCAATCTCACGATTTGCTCGACATAAATCTCAGCCAACTTTGGTACTAGCATACCGGTCTTGATAGCTATAAAATGAGCAGACTTTGTTAACCTGTCGACAACTACCCAAATCATATT
Organism: Medicago ruthenica; assembly: GCA_018208015.1. Taxonomy (NCBI): domain Eukaryota; kingdom Viridiplantae; phylum Streptophyta; class Magnoliopsida; order Fabales; family Fabaceae; genus Medicago; species Medicago ruthenica. Next base: position 45,979,087 of record CM031378.1, read on the forward strand.
GTTACCTTTCGACGTCTTCGGCAAACCGCTTACAAAATCCATCGCAATACTATCCCATTTCCACTCTGGAATAAACATAGGTTGCAATAGCCCCGACGGCTTCTGATGTTCCACCTTGGACTTCTGACAAGTCAAACACGCGAAAACAAACTCGGCGATCTCTTTCTTCATCCCTTGCCACCAAAACATTTTCCTCAGATCTTGATACATCTTAGTAACACCAGGATGAATACTTAAGTTGCTTCAGTGACCTTCCTCCAAGATTATCCGCTTCAACTCAGGCACATCAGGTACACATAACCTTCCCTGACACCTCATCACGCCTTTCTCATCGATCTCAACGTTTACCCTTTTCCCTTGCTCGATGAGCGTCTTAAGCTTCATCAATCTCACATCAGACTTTTGCTTTTCCACAACCTCTTCAAGAAAATCATTCGTCAACCTCAACATCCCTAGCTTCACACTTCTGGTTGTTCTTTCACAAACCAAACTGAGGTCTCTAAACTCTTCAATCAATCTCAGTTCCTTTACCATCAGAGACGACATATGTAGAGACTTCCTACTCAACGCATCGGCTACCACATTAGCCTTACCCGGGTGATAACTCAACTCGAAATCATAATCCTTAAGAAACTCTAACCATCTTCTTTGCCTCATATTGAGCTCCTTCTGATCAAACAAGCACTTCAGACTCTTGTGATCGCTGAAAACCTCAAATCTTGACCCATACAAGTAGTGCCTCCAAATCTTGAGAACAAACACAACAGCAGCTAGCTCCAAATCATGCGTAGGATAGTTCCTCTCATGAATCTTCAGCTGTCCTGATGCATAAGCAACGACTTGTCCCTTCTGCATCAACACACCACCTAGACCCATCTTCGACGCATCTCAATAAACCACGAACGGTTCCTTCAGATTTGGCAGAATTAGCACAGGTGTAGATGTCAACCTCCTCTTCAGCTCTTGGAAACTCTGCTCACACTTGTCATCCCAAATGAAAGCTTGACCCTTCCTAGTCAACTGCGTCAACGGCAACGCCAACTTTGAAGATACTTCGATGAACCTCCGATAGTAACCGGCCAAACCAAGAAAACTTCGGATCTCAGTAACAGACTCCGGCGTTCCCCAATCTTACACTGCCTCTACCTTAGCAGGATCCACTGCTATACCACCACTTGAAATGACGTGACCCAAAAAGCTAACTTTATGCAACCAAAATTCACACTTAGAAAATTTTGCATAAAGCTTCTTCTCGCGCAACACCTCCAATACAATCCTCAAATGCTCGGCATGTTCCTCTTCCGTCTTCGAGTATACCAAAATATCGTTTATGAAGACCACCACGAATCGATCCAAAAAGGAATGAAATATACGATTCATATATTCCATAAACACTCCAGGTGCATTAGTAACTCCAAAAGGCATAACAGCGTACTCGTAGTGACCATACCTTGTTCTGAAAGCAGTCTTCGGTATACCCTCCGTCTTAACTCTTATCTGGTGATATCCCGATCTCAAATCAATCTTGCTGAACACACAGGCTCCCACTAACTGATCCCTCAAATCATCTATCCTCGGAAGTGAATACTTGTTCTTGGTAGTTGCTTTATTCAACTGACGATAATCGATGCACAGACGCATACTACTATCTTTCTTCTTTACCAACAGAACATGCGCACCCCACGGCGATACGCTCGGTCTTACAAACCTCTTCTCTAACAGTTCTTCCAATTGTTCTTTCAACTTTTCAAGCTCTGCAGCTGACATACGATACGGCGCCATCGAAATTGGACTAATACCAAGTACTATGTCAATTGCGAATTCAACCCCTCTCTCGGGTGGTAAATCCAAAATGTCATCTAGAAATACATCTGCAAAATCACGCACCACTGGCAACGCATCAACCTCATTCTTCTCTTCCACTCTCAACGAAGCAAACATAGCAAACACGTCCTCTTGAGCCTCCACAGATCTTGTCACTTCTCGACAACACATAAGCTTTGAACACAACTCTTACTCCAGTCTTGCAAATAACACCGTCTTCTTACCGCAGTTGATATGAACCCGATTAAATTCTAACCAGTTCATACCAAAAATAACGTCTATTCCGCTCAACGGAATGCAGACTAAATCCATACCAAAGTGTCGACCATACATAGTGACTGGACAGTCAACACAGACTTGAGTAGTCGATACCGAACCACTTGCAGGCGTTTCAATAACCATGCGTCCCATCATATTTTCTACTCTAAGACCCAACCTCTCAACGCAATCCATAGAAATAAACGAGTGGGTAGCACCCGTATCAATAATAGCAGACAAAGGAGTATTATTGATAAAGCATGTACCTCTGATCAAGTTGTCAGCCTCTGCATCACCACCATCCAAAGCGAACACTTTTCCCCTAGCCGCTCTTGGCTTCTTACACACATAGCTCTTGTGACCCGCTTTCTTGCAGTTGAAGCACACAATACCCTTCTTGCACTGATCAGCTTTGTGGTTAGGATCACCACACTTGAAACATCCTTTTTCATTCTCCGGGCACTCATAGAAACGATGTCCCAGCTGTCCACACTTAAAAAAATTCTTACCACCTCCAGTTTTACCACCACTGCTTCCACCTTCATCCGGCTTCTTTCCCCGATTATCATAAGGCTTTCCTCTTCCGAAGGCTCTCCTCCTCTTCTCATTCACAGCCTTGTAGTAGTTAGTCTTGGCTTCCTGTGCTGCTCTATCAGCCGTCCTACTCACAGCCTTCTGAACCATGGCATTCGCCATCAATTCCATCGCATCTGCAAATGCTTTTTGCGCCATAACCTGAACCAACACCACGCACCACGAGTGAGGATACACTTCGTTTCCTCAAAACAGTATAAACAGTGTTTTCCTAACACATGTTACACAAAGGGTAATCTACGCCTAATTGATCCAATGGATCGACCTGCTCTGATACCACTATTGTAACACCCTAACCCTTAACCGCCGATTATTAACTTGAATAAAAACAAAACGTTAAGGACATAGGAAGTTACAACATAATGAAAACGCATTTTCATAAACATCAACAGAAATCAAAATAGATTTGATTCACAAACAGCAGCGGAAAAATAACAAACACGCTTATAACCAAGCATGCATATAATATACAAAAATATATACATAAGGTTTTCAAAATAGACAATTCTACAACAGAGACCATTGCCAAAATCATACAAACGCGTTCAGATACCCAAAGTGGTGTTACAAATATCAGAGCCCTAGACTCTAACTAGGATATAACACCTAGTACCAAAAAGGTAAGGATAGCTAAGCTATGCCCTCACCACAACGTAGGCTCCTAAACAGCAAAAGCTATTCCTCGACGATAGCTTCGTCAACCTGATAATCTGGATCCCCAAAGATCCAGCAGATAACACAAAACAGAGAGTGTTAGTAAAACATAATCAACACAATATAAACAACACAAGAATAAGTAGGGTACCTACACTTTACCCATCATGCATATTCTAACTCACGCACATGCATCATCAATTATCGTCAAACATTTATTCATTAATCACAAGTACTCAAAACATATCAACACTTTAAGCAATTAAGTCAACAGATGGAAATTATCAATCATCAATTACCATGCACACATAATTCCTCAAGCATCAAAACTCATCAATAACAATTACCACTTAACAACCATTATGCACACATAATCCCTAAAGTGCACACTAATGTCAAATAGGATGTATGTTCCTAAAATGCACTCTAATGCATGTGGTACCAATTCTTGCTCAGCTTTAGAGTCATGGCGGACTGTTGGATAAACTTATATCCCTTGTGTACCTCTCATTCGCCATAAAAGGACAGTCGTACACTTGACCAACCGAAGCTGGATTACTTCTGCACCTCTCATTCGCCATAAAAGGACGGTCGTGCATATGACCAATAATAATTGGATTTCATTCTTGCCCATAAAGAGCATACATACTATCATGAAGTGCATGTATGTTCACTTAGCAATTATTGATATTTACACCTACATATGCTCAAATATGTGTGTACACTACCAATACTCATGCTAACTTCAACAAGTAGGCACTCATGGCCAATCATAATACAAGCATGCGTAAATCATCAAACATGGTTCACGACATCATCAACAACATCATATTAAACCAAAACTCCAAATAAACATAAATGTTTCTAAAGTAAATCCAATCCTTTGGATACCATATCAATTCAATTATATTCATCAATTCCCACACATCAATTTATACTATTATCAAACTCAAAACCCCTTTCAAAATAATTAAATAATTTGATATACAAAAGTGCCGTTTTCTTGAACAATTACTCTTTAGGAAGCATTAAGAATGAGTTAAAATGGTGGGCAAGGTTTTCCAAAACATATTATGAGAATGCAGTAGCAAAAAGCCATCCCCGCGCGTACCAGGACCTCCAGAACAACTCAACGAAGTTGGGCTGTACAGGGCTGGTCGCTACAAGCGAGCCCTTGGTCGCTACAAGCGCCCCTGGTCGCTACAAGCGCCAGTGTGGTCGCTACAAGCACGGATAGGCAGGGAATTATCCTGCCTGGTCGCTACAAGCGACGGTCCGTCGCTACAGCGACCATATCAGTACACAGTCATGTAAAAATGTGATTTTCCACCATTTTAGCCCATTCAAGGTTACCCAAGCCTCCAGGACTTGTTAAAAACGTTTTTCCATCATAAAACATCATTTAAAAACCATCACAAACAAGGATTACATCTATCAAAGAAATTAGGGTTAAAAACACTATTTTTCCATAACTTTTCCTTTGCATTCAAAACACTATAACTTTAACAAAACATGCTAACAACATTCACTTAGCATCAAATAAGCATAACATGATTCATTAGCAACTTTAATCATAAAAACTTCTATCAAAACCTAGATAAAGTGAAAGGAGAAGTTTGGGATGGAGAAATAGACATTCTCCCCTTCTCATAATCACTTATGAACAAGTAATACTAACTCTCTTACCTAGCAAACTCAAGCTTTCTCTTGCTCTCTTGCTCTTGCCCTAGCTCCTCTTGCTTTTCTCCTTCTCTTCTCCTTCTCACGTTTTCTTCTTCTCAAAAAGAAAATGAATAGTGATTCAAAAAGTCTTGTGTTAATCTCTTATAACCCAATCCAATTAATCTTGGCCATCCATTCCTCACTAACTCTCATGATCAATCCTAGCCCTTCAATCCAATCCAAGCTCACTAAATCTCATCCACTTGATCATTACTACTCATAAACTTAAAAGCCCAATACTATTCATCTTCTTGGCCCAATACTCTAAAAACTCGATTACGAACTTATTCTCGCGCCAAATAATTATTTCTCGATTACGAGAAAATATTTTTAAATGCAAATCCATAAAATAAAATATATAAAAATATAACATACGAAAATAGGGTCGTTACACCATGCAAGTTATTGCAGTAGTTTCTCAACATGAAGCTTTGTAAAACTGGTTACAGGACGTAGTTGCTAGCATGGAAGTTGTGGAACTCAGAAGAGACATTATGTTGGGTTTTTGTAGATTGGCTACATTTTGCAAAAACATCTACTAGCCAGATGCTTGGACAGATGCTGTAGCATATGGAACAACATTATGTGTCCTGTGTTTTTCGCGCCAGCTAGCGCTTTATTTTTGTACGCAATCTTCCAAAGATTTGCTTGAAGTTTTATTTTCCTCTAGCTTGCTGATCAAGGCGCGTGTATCTGATGATGTGTAAAAGGCGGTCTAGCCTTGGTATTTTTCCAAATGATATCGTTATATTTTTGGAAGCTTTTATTGTTTCTAGAAGAATTTCCAGCTGGACCGGACAATGTCCATGCTCTGTTTTGAAGCCCAAACTCGTGCTATCTCAGTAATATATATTTGTGAAGACAAACCCTAATAGGGTTACTGAAAACCGTGTGTAATAGAAAAGCGTGCGTTTAAGGATTTTAGGGTTTCTTTTGTTAATTGTGAGCCTTGCTTGTATCTTCCTGATTCAAGCTAAGGACTGTGTTTGTTTGAGTTGTAATTGTGAACTGCTCCTAAGCTTTTAAGTACGGAGTGAGTTTGTGTCATTAGAGTGTGTCTCTTTTACTTGTGCTTTTGTGTGTTTGATAACAACACTGTCTGTGTTGTTGGTAGGAATTGAGACGGGGTCTCATATCTAGGATTCCTAGATAGAGTTGACACTGGTAGGGTCTAGGTGCAAAGTCAAGTAGTGTGTTTACGTTGGTCTTTTCACTAGAACTATAATAGTGGATGCATTCCTGGATTGGTATCCCCCAGAGTAGGAGAGTTGCTCCGAACTGGGTTAACAAACTCACTGTGTACTTTATCTTTCTTCTGTGTTTCTTTTATTTCGTGCTTTGCTACGCTGCGTTATTTTAATTTTAGTTCTGAGTAGGACAAGTGCTCGGACAGTTGTGCCAACATTTTGCACAGCGTCTGTCGGTCAGGTTGCCAAGAATTTTAATTGGCATCAGAGCAGGCACCCTGTTCTGTGTGGGTGAGCTTCAGGGAAAGAATTTTCTAGCATAATGGATAGAGAAGGAGGACTGGTGAACAGACCACCCCTGTTGGATGGCTCGAACTATGACATTTGGAAATCACGCATGACAGCATTCTTGAAATCTCTAGACAGCAAAGCTTGGAAGGCTGTGATTAAAGCATGGGACCATCCTAAAAAAAAAGATGCAAATAATATTGATACTGATGAGTTAAAACCAGAAGAGTAGTGGTCTACAGCAGAAGACACTGCAGCTATTGGAAACTCTAAAGCCCTGAATGCTTTGTTTAATGGTGTAGACAAAAACATGTTCAGGTTGATTAAACAATGTACTGTTGCTAAGGAAGCTTGGGATATCCTAAGAACAACTCATGAAGGTACTCAAAAGGTCAAGAAGTCAAGGCTACAACTGCTGACAACACAGTTTGAGAATCTTAGAATGAAGGAAGGGGAGAGTGTTCATGACTTTCACATGAATGTGCTAGAATATGCTAACACATTTGAATCCTTGGGGGAAAAGATGTCTGATGAAAAATTAGTAAGCAAAATCCTCAGGTCCCTGCCTAAGAAATTTGATATGAAAGTATGTGCAATTGAGGAGACCCAAGATATTGGAAATATGAAAGTTGATGAGCTGATTGGATCCCTTCAAACTTTTGAATTAAAGGCTAATGAAAGATCTGAAAAGAAGGACAAGAACATTGCCTTCATCTCCAACACTGATGAAGATGATGTGGAGAGTAATTTAGATACTGATGGGAGCATTTCTGAAGCTATTGTGTTGTTGGGTAAACAATTTAATAAAGTTCTGAAGAGTATGGACAGACGCATTAGGACACATGCTCCGGACAACAGTCGCAGCATATATAAAAATGTCAACAATCAGAGGAAACCTAGAACTGATGACAAAACCAATCAAAGCAAAGGGGTGCAATGCCATGAATGCGAAGGATATGGTCACATCAGAACTGAATGTGCAACGTATCTGAAGAAACAAAGGAAGGTGATGACTGTTTCTTGGTCTGATGAAGATGAGTCAGAAGAAGAACCTGAAACTGCAAAACATGTGAATGCCTTGACTGGAGTGTATACATCTGACAATGAATCTTGTGATGAAGAGGTAACATATGATGAACTGGCTGATTCCTACAAGGAGCTATGTCTCAAAAGTGAGGAAGTTTGTAGAACTTTAGAAAAACAAAAGAGGACCATTGCTCTCTTGCAAGCTGAGAAGGACAAACTTCTGGAAATGAACTCAAGTCTCAATGATGAGGTTATTTTACTTAAATCCAAGATTGACAATATGAACAAGCAACTGCGGATGATGAACACAGGTACTGATGCTTTAGACGAAATTCTGGAGATAGGACAGAAACCTGCAAATCCTAAAGGTATTGGGTTTGACTACAGATCCTTGCTTCATCAGAAACAACCACCAGTGAGACAGTTTGTGCCATCTGTTAGTACTTATGATCCCACTATGTCAAGACAGATGCCCCAACATCAAGTGAGACAACAAGCATCTGGACATAGGCCCAGATCAAAAGGAAGATATTATGGTTGGGTATGCCACTACTGTGGAAGAAAAGGACATATCAGACCTTTCTGTTTCAAATTATATGGTTATCCAGACAGAACTTATTCACCAAGACCTGATCCCACAGTGAAGATCACCAAGAAGCAGTGGAAGCAAAAAGATGATAATCCCACAAGCAACACTGTGGATCCTAGAAAAACAGAACCTGAAGCTGATGAGATTGCTCAAATTGCTCATACATCTCTGAGAGTGTCATCCAGAAATGATTGGTACTTTGACAGTGGGTGTTCCAGGCATATGACTGGCGATAAAAATTACTTAACTGATGTTATGCCTTATGCTACAAGTTTTGTGACTTTTGGTGATGGAGCCAAAGGAGAAATAAAGGGTATAGGAAAGCTTGTGAATGAGGGTCTACCCAAACTTGATAATGTTCTTCTAGTGAAAGGATTGACTGCTAACTTAATTAGTATTAGTCAACTGTGCGATCAAGGATTGAAGGTCAACTTTACAAAGAGTGAATGCTTAGTTGTTAACAGTAAAGGTGACATCCTGATGAAAGGTGAAAGATCAAAGGACAATTGCTACTTATGGGTCTCTCAAGATAAAGCAAAGTTACCTACTTGTCTAATAACCAAAGAAGATGAAGTAAAACTATGGCACCAAAAGCTTGGGCATCTGAATCTCAGAAGCATGAAGAAAGCTATTGCTGAAGGAGCTATCAGAGGTCTACCAAAACTCCAAATTCAGGAAGGAAGTATATGTGGAGAATGCCAGATAGGAAAACAGACCAAGATGCCTCACCAGAAGCTGCAACATCTGTCCACATCCAGAGTTCTTGAGTTATTGCACATGGACTTAATGGGACCTATGCAAGTCGAAAGCTTAGGTGGTAAGAAGTATGCATTTGTTATTGTTGATGATTTTTCCAGATATACTTGGATAAATTTCATTAAGGAGAAATCAGACACTTTTGAAAAATTCAAGGATCTTTGCTTACAACTTCAGAGAGAGAAGGATTGTGAAATTGTTAGAATCAGAAGTGATCATGGGAAAGAGTTTGAGAATGGTAAGTTCTCTGATTTCTGCATCTCTGAAGGAATATTTCATGAGTTCTCTGCACCCATTACTCCCCAACAAAATGGGATAGTTGAAAGAAAGAACTGGACTAAACACATTGACATTAGACATCATTTTATTAGAGATCTGGTTGAAGAAAAAATTATCACTCTTGAGCATGTTGCAACTGAAGAGCAATTAGCAGATATTTTTACAAAAGCTCTTGATGCTAATCAATTTGAAAAATTAAGACGGAAGTTAGGGATCTGTTTATTTGAGAATTGTAGCAGTTAATTTATAAGAGGCGTGCAGCAGTTATTTTCCCCCTCCTCAACCGCTTGATGCACGCAATTCAAGGAAGTTATTTCCAACCTTTCTTATTCAAACCTCCCACACGCTACCATCATTATTCTTTTCTTAACTTCTCCCAACTTCTCAACTCCTCTCTTGCCGCTCTATCATCGTTCAAAAATCATCCTTTCTTCATACTTCCAAACAACAAATCAACACCATGTCTGATTCTATTTCTCCACAAACCGTGCAAGATCAAACCCCTGAACTTCCATCAGATTCAATTTCTGGAGCGATTATCACTGATGCTCTACCACTCACTACCATTCTTAGTTCTCCTGCAAAGAAGCAATGCACTAAGTCGCTTGTATCACGGAAGAAGGATTCTACAAAATCCAGCAAAGCTACTTCTCCTACCGCGATGAACAAGAGTTTGAAATCGAAAGGTAAGAAATCAAACACTCCCGCTGTTCAACATATAGGGCTAAGCATGCATGATCTGTACTGTAAGGATAACCCTTTTAAATCGAGTGTTGTAGAACCAAATGTTGACACTTCTGTCAACAAATCTGAGGATATTACTGTTGAAGGTACTGTTGCTGCGTCTGAAACCCTAGGTTCTGATAATCCTAAGGTATCTGACAAATTAGTTGGTGATATTTCTAATTCCCCTATAGAACAAGATATTACTGCTGTTTCTGTTGAGAAAAATGTTGTTGATAATGTTGGTACTGAGACACTTGTTAATTCCCCTGTTACGACGAAGGATGCTGTGACAGATGCTCAAGCATCTTTGTCACAAGCTAATGAGGGGACTGAAGTGGTGGTTCCAAACACCCCTGATACTGTGAATGTCCATGAGAATGACTCTTCAAAGCCTCAGGATCAAGATACTGAGACTTAGAATGTTGTGGGTAATGCTGAGATTGAAAATTTAGACCAGGCTGACATTGTTGATGTTGAGGATGTTGTGCCTGAAGAGAGACCTCTGGAAAAGACTGATGATGTAGGTGTTGCCCGCAGAACAAGGAGCAAATCTGTTAAAATTGTTTCTACTGGTAGTGAAAGTAACAAAGGAAGTAAGAAGAAAACAGCTAATACTGGGAAGAAGCCTATGTATGGTCCTCCCAGGGCTTGGAGCAAGAATGTGTCTCAAGCTGATCAGAAGAAGAAGAGCCTCAAGAGGAAAGATCCTCCCACTAGTGATTCTGATTTTGAGATTGCTGAGACAGATGCTGCCACATCTGGTGGAGCATCTAGAAAAACCATGAAGGGTATGAAAATCCCTATAACGATCCCTCCAGCTCCTCTGGATAATGTATCTTTTCATTTGGAAAGTGGGTCTTCTAGGTGGAAATTTATATATCATAGAAGACTAGGACTGGAAAGAAATCTGAAGGAAGATGTGTTCAAATGCAAAGAACTGGTTGATGTTTTCGAGTATGTTGGGCTGATGAAAACAGTGAAAAATTTGGGTCCCTGTTATGATAAATTGGTCAGAGAATTTCTGGTCAATGTCTCTGATGAATGTGATGATTCAAGGAATCCTGAGTATAGGCAAGTTTTTGTTAGAGGTAAATGTGTCAACTTCTCCCCTCTGGTTGTCAACACCTATCTTGAGAGATCTGTTGAGGAGACTCCTGAGCTGGAGGTAACTGAGGATACCATTTGCAAGGCCATCACAGGTAACAAGGTTAAGCATTGGCCTAGACATTTGTCTTCTGCACAACTCTCTCCCCTGTATGCTGTTCTGAACAAGATTTGTGCACAAAACTGGACTCCAACTACTCACTTCAACTCAGTTGCTTCTGGTTTGGCCAAATTGATTTATGTTGTTGGTACCAAGTCACCTGTTGATTATGGAGCCTACAGTTACTATCAGGTTCTGAAGCATGCAAAGTCCTTTACTGTCAAGTTTCCTATAGCTTTTCCCACTCTCCTGTGTGGTATTGTACTTCAGCAACATCCAGATATCTTGATCAGTACTGATGAGCCCTGTAAGAGGCCTGGCCATATGTCCTTGGATTGTAGTTTGCTGTCTGAGAGACATGCTGCTGACTTAGCTGGTACTTCTGTCCGGACAACTAGTGTGCTCACTAGAAAACAAATAATCGCAGATCTAACTGAGACTAGTATGACTCTTGGAGCTAGGAAGATGAAAATTGATAGGATAATTGCAGCTTTGAAGGCTGAATCTGAAGCTGAGGGTGAGCAGGATGAAGAAGAAGGAGGGAATAAGAATGCTTCTGCTGGTGATACTGAGGAGTTATCCGCTGACTCTGATGAGACTGTCGCATTCTGATTTTGATGTTTTCCCTGTTCTCAGTTGTAGTATTTCTTTTGCTTTTTTTTCTTTGGTTGGTTGGGCTAGGCCCTGGATTTCTTATGCACCTGTGTGTGCCTTATGGTCTGTAATATGCAATGTGTGTGGTATCTCTCTTCTATGTATGCATGGATGTTATTTGTCAGAATTTGTGGCTAAAAAGGGGGAGTAGATGTAGCTTATATTATAGTATCTTGGCTGTTTGTATGTATGGTGCATGCTCTGACAGATGCTCTGACATCTGTATCTGACATCTGTATGTGTTGAGGGGGAGTACTGTGGATGGGTATGTGCATGTTTTTGAGGGGGAGCTGTTACATTTCAGGGGGAGCTGTTATATCTGATTGTTTCTGGTGTGTGGAAATTTATTTTTTCCCTGGTGTTGTTTTTCTCTCTTCTCTATGTGAATCCACTATATGAGAGTTTATTTCTCTCTGGTTGTTCCTATGAGGCTAGATGTTTTGTCTTAACTGTTGCATGCCTCTGATACTACTTGCAAGTTATCTTTGTCTAAAGAGCTCCCTTGGAAGTAGTCTCGTTATATGCTATGATATTTTCTTCCTTAGTTGTGTGCCTATGTTAACTTGAAGGAAAATTATCTGTGTATCTCCCAAAGAACTGGCTCTAGAGTGTTTTAGCCAAAAATTTGCCAAAGGGGGAGATTGTTGGGTTTTTGTAGATTGACTACATTTTGCAAAAACATCTACTAGCCAGATGCTTGGACAGATGTTGTAGCATATGGAACAACATTATGTGTCCTGTGTTTTTCGCGCCAGCTAGCGCTTTATTTTTGTACGCAATCTTCCAAAGATTTGCTTGAAGTTTTATTTTCCTCTAGCTTGCTGATCAAGGCGCGTGTATCTGATGATGTGTAAAAGGCGGTCTTGCCTTGGTATTTTTCCAAATGATATCGTTATATTTTTGGAAGCTTTTTATTGTTTCTAGAAGAATTTCCAGCTAGACCGGACAATGTCCATGCTCTGTTTTGAAGCCCAAACTCGTGCTATCTCAGTAATATATATTTGTGAAGACAAACCCTAATAGGGTTACTGAAAACCGTGTGTAATAGAAAAGCGTGCGTTTAAGGTTTTTAGGGTTTCTCTTGTTAATTGTGAGCCTTGCTTGTATCTTCCTGATTCAAGCTAAGGACTGTGTTTGTTTGAGTTGTAATTGTGAACTGCTCCTAAGCTTTTAAGTACGGAGTGAGTTTGTGTCATTAGAGTGTGTCTCTTTTACTTGTGCTTTTGTGTGTTTGATAACAACACTGTCTGTGTTGTTGGTAGGAATTGAGACGGGGTCTCATATCTAGGAGTTCCTAGATAGAGTTGACACTGGTAGGGTCTAGGTGCAAAGTCAAGTAGTGTGTTTACGTTGGTCTTTTCACTAGAACTATAATAGTGGATTCATTCCTGGATTGGTATCCCCCAGAGTAGGAGAGTTGCTCCGAACTGGGTTAACAAACTCACTGTGTACTTTATCTTTCTGTTGTGTTTCTTTTATTTCGTGCTTTACTACACTGCGTTATTTTAATTTTAGTTCTGAGTAGGACAAGTGCTCGGACAGTTGTGCCAACATTATGCACAGCGTCTGTCGGTCAGGTTGCCAGGAATTTCACATTACAAGGCAGCTAACCGACTCAACACCTACTTCTAATGATCTATATCAAGAGGTTTCTGAGATACTGAAGTCTGGCCTTCAAACTTCTTGGATATCCAAATTCTTTGTGAAGCCTGAGAGTGTCATGATCAAAAGGCGGGATTTGGAAGAACCTGAAATGATTAACTTTAAGGATAAGGTTCAAGCAGGCCTTCTGGAACAGAAGATTAAGCAAGAAGTTATGGAAGCTAAGCTAATGGAGGTAATGCAATCACAAGCTGAGTTAGTCAAGAAGTTGGAAGAGCTGGCAAAGAAACAAGATGACATGTTGAAGCAACAATCAGAAATAGCCAAGACTCAGTCATATATGGCTCAGAAGCAGGATGAGATGAACTCTGGAATCCGTGTCATTTTGGAAATGATACAGAAACAAAACAAACCATAGAATCACACCTATTTTTAATGATTGTTTGGTTCTGATACAATATTTTGCTTGCGTCTTAATATTTCTGCTTCTGACAATTTATGCTTCTGATATGTTTTTGATTTTGATTTATGGCTCTGACATCATGTTTTTCTTACTCTATATTAAATTTTGTTGATGATAAAAGGGGGAGTAAGACATGTTAATATTTAGGCTCTGAGTCCTATAAGTTAATTAAAAATTGACTTAGGAGAACCATCTTCTATCTCTTAGCCTCTGACTAGATATAACGTGATATGCTTCTGAGAGAATTTTTTAAGCAGGCTCTTATACTTGAATGACGTTATGACTCTTATGCATCTAAAAAGAAGTAACCTTCTATCAGTCAAGAAGCTATTTTAATTGTGATATTAATATTTGGCGCTTAACATGAATTTAATTAACTTGAATAGAACTTAGGGGGAGCTTACAAACCTCATCTTCTGGACAATTAGACTTAGGGGGAGCTTACAAACCTCTGACCCTAAAGTCAACTTGTTAATTAAGTTAACAACAATTGACTATTAATACATATGTTTGTCATCATCAAAAAGGGGGAGATTGTTGGAACAAAATAAGTCCTAGACAATGCCTCTTGAGTTTTGGTGATAACAAGGTATTAAAAGATTAATTGTATATGCTAATATTTGTTCCAGTATGCAGTACCATAGACAAAAATTTACAAGTCTTAATCATGTATTGGTTCTGAAAGAACAAGTCAAGAGCAAAGATTTTACAAGAGAAGCTTGTTGCAAGTCAGAATCTAAAGACAGTCAAAATCTGAAAGACTCCCAGAAGCTGAAAGTTCATAAGCTGAAGACTCAGAATCTGGAAGCCTGGACCAACAAACTGAAGACTCAAAATTTGGTAGCAAAATTCAGAAAGCTGAAGGCACTGCATACTAACGTCTTTGCAAGATGAACAATGGAAGTCCTGATGAATCAAAAGTCAATGGATGTCATTGTCGAGAAAGGACAATAGTACAACCACGATCTCCAACATCCTCACATGTTCTGTTCGTACTCTGCAGCTTTGTCTCCTTGGTAAATAACAGTTCATTCCATATTCAGGAAAGGTTTCAAATTCCTTCCTTCATAGTACATGAACCAAATCAAGCAACAAATCAACAGTGATTGATCAAGCTTTTCCAACTACTCTTATGATGATTTGGCACTTACTTCAACGACTCTTTTCGTCTTCTATATAAAGGTTTGAAGACTTGAAGAAACTGCAAGACTCTGCAATATTCTAACAAGTGCCAAAACTCTGTCAAATTGAATATTCATCATACACTTAGAATTTCTTACAAACTTACACATCTTAGAAATTCTTAAGTCTTTAGAGTCTGAACTGTGTTGTATTTTGTGAACACCACTGATAGTGTATCAAGTGTTCAATCCAAACATTTTACTTCGTAATCTTTGTTTGTTAGAAGTCTCTGGCTTTGTGCTTGAGCATTAGAAGTCTATTGCTTTATGCTTGAGCATTGAAAGTCTCTTGCTTTGTGCTTGAGCATTTGTAATCTTGGTGATTATAGTGAAAAATCTCTTGTAAGTAACAAGGGGACTGGACTACTTCTGGGATGTGGAAGGAACCAGGATAATTGCTTTGTGTCCTTTTCTCTCTCTCTCTCTCCCTCTCTCTCTCTCTCCCTCTCTTTCTCTAACTTTGTTATATTCGCTGAACTTGACTTTGTACATTGCTTTAGATTCTGATCCATCAGAAGTTGAACTGTGAACAATGTTAAAAAGAAGAAAAAGCCAACACAATTCAACCCCCCCTTCTTGTGTTTTTCTCACCTTCAGGTTCTATTTTGTTGAAGAGTTGAAACAAAACATAGAACCAAACTAGATCTTAGGTCTAAAAAATGCATATTTCAGAAGAAATTGATAAGCTAATATGTGTGATGATTATTTTTTGTTTCTAAACTATGTCAGTTAATAGAATTTAGCATAGAGCTAGATTTTTGTGAGAATAATTTCCAAAATATAAATTTGGAAATTTGTAATGGTTAAACATATACCTCTTTGGAAAGTGTATAATGCTTGATCATTGGAGCAATGTTATTCATGAACAGGCTATTCTAATTATTATTTTTCTCTTCACCAGAGGACATGAGTTTCTCTATAAAAAGAGACACTTTGGAGGCAGAAAAACAGACACACAAAATCACATTCTTGAGAGTCGAAATTCTGCCAAAAGTTGACAGAACTTTATTCCGTAAACTATCATTAATCAATAAGCTTGGTGTGAATGTGTAAGTAGCTGTCAAGGATTCCAAAGTATCCAGAAGGGGATTCGCCAGTAAACCCATTTGCATCCGGTTGGCATAAACTGGTGTGGGCGAATCGAACCTAAAGCTTAATATGTTTACACTCGCTTTGTAATTTATGTGCACTCTTCATCATGTTCATTTTAATCTTTTTCTTATTCAAGTTTTGCAACAATCCCCCAATACAAATCCTAACAATTTTCATGGTTAATATATTCTTCAATGTTATCTCCATTGTTTATATATACTCATTAATTTCTCTGCTTTAGCATAAATTCTATTTAGAACTAAATTATACACTCATTTAATTAATACCATGAAACTAAAGCAAAGATTTAGGTAGCAAGAAACAAAAAATTTTATTGTCTTAAAAAAATTGAACAATTCAAACGTTATTGGTTTGGAATTTTGTAACAGCCCAAATTTTCAAAACGAAAGCATTTTTTTTTTCCTTTTAAGCTAACTAACAAGCTAAAAATCTCAACAAACTTAATAAATTTTAACTGAGTTGTATCCCAAGTAACCAATCTGAGACCAAATTAGTTATCTTGTTTCACAAACAATTAGCATCTAACCATGAATTAATCACTCCAATAACCAATTCAGAAAAGGTAGAGAGAATTAAAGAACATATGGGGTATTTTTTAAGCCTAAATGATAACACAAACAATCTTGCTTTATTCAACAAATATCAATAAACGTTACACCATTTAATTGAGTTTAATTATTTCTGAAATATAAAAATCTGTTACTCACAAGCCCATATGAAATGAAAAAGCAGAACATAATAAGCTAGGACAATAAAAATAACTTGTGATTTTCAAACATATCTTAATTGTACGTGTATGTTGATTAAATGCAACAACATTATGCAGTTTCCTTGAGCTTCTTTGTGATGGTAGCGATATACATCCCTTGGTGGAATGCTTGTTCCAACTCAAGCTTAGTTGGTTGTCTTGTCCCATCACCAGCATAAGTTCCTGAACCATATGGACTTCCACCTTTCACTTCTTCCATCTCAAACATTCCAGCACCAAATGTATACCCAATTGGAACAAATAACATTCCATGATGAACCAATTGAGTTATAGCAGTGAGCCTGGCATAGATTAAATCCACAGTTTCTAAACATAAATATTTCATTCATCTTACAAATTTATAAAAGATTAAAATTTCAGGCATTCACATACAATAAGAAACTAGAGCATTGGATCAAAATTTGACGATTCATGTTTCAACTTTGTATTCAGAATCCAATTTATAATAATGCACGAAGATAATACGTTCGAGTAAAGGCTCTTACGCTGTAGTCTCTTGTCCACCGCCTTGGGAACTGGTGCTGTAGAAGATTCCAGCAGGCTTACCGGCAAGTTGTTGTGTTTTCCATAGACCACCAGTTGCATCTAGAAAGGCTTTAAACTGAGCAGCCATCATTCCAAATCTTGTTGGAAATCCAAAGACAAAACCATCACCTTCAGTTAGTTCATTCGGGGTAATGATTGGTACATCACTCTTGGGTGGTGCTCTCATCTTACCAAGTACCTCTTCTGGCAATATTTCTGGTACCTGCTCATATACATAATCAACAAAGCAAATTTTTACAACCTAACATCCCTTCTCATATTTAGCAAAACTGGATTTAATACACGTAGAATTTCATGGTTTTATGTCTCATAAATGCCGTCGAAATGGTAAAGGATTCTGGGAACATTTTGTTTGTTGGGTGGACTTTTAATCCGTAATACTTCTCCCCATTAGTAATGTGTGTGAGAATCGCCGATAGATACTTTGAAATCAAAATAATAATAACTAATGCAGAGTGTTTGCAACATTTAATTGAATTTATATTATTCAGAACTCGATGCATGAAACATAAATATACATGCCTGCCATAGTTTGGCCTCAACACCTTCAACAGAATCTGCCCCTTTCTTTATTTCTTCTGCTAGTCTTTCTACATGTCCATACATTGAATAGTACCTGCCATAATCATATTGACATTTTCAAGAGACTTGTATCGGAAGCATAAGCTGATTTGTGTTTGTCTATAACAGTGACAACTTTTTTTAATCTTCTCTCTCTCATTTACCACAATCTTTAAAACAATAATTGTTGAAAGATATTAAAATTAAAAATAATGTTTTGGTTTAAAAAAATTTGATTTTCTCTACAATAATATGGTAACAAAATGACTTTGGAAATGTTCATTTAGTGAATTATGTCAATTAAGTTGATAAAAAATGATTAACATGCAGAAAATAAAATAAAATGTTGATAATGATAAATACAGTGTAAGATAAACAAAGATCAAGAAAAGAAAATAATGTTGACTGGAAAGATTTAAAATTGCATACACAATATAAACTTTGACAGCCATTGATGATCTTATATAAGGTATCTATGTGTTTCTTTCTATGCTTAATATATAACTAACACTTGAGTTGTGGAATGCAAAATAGACGAGAGAGCAAGCCATATTTATATTTGAATTATACGATGTACTAATAAGGTGGCTTTGACTTTCAAATTTGTTTGGATCAAATATTTTATTTTGAATTATACCAATAATATGGTAGAGACCGACACCGTCTATTATTACCGCGAAGATCATTAATGATGATAAGGTGGCGTCACGCTTACATTTCAACTAATTCAAAAATGTTCTAAAGCGGCCGATTCTCCTAGGAGTGTACGTTTATAGTTTTTTTTTAGTCCCGCACTTTTCTCACATTTTGACATTAGCATCTGTACTTTTTTTTATATTAACTCCTGCTAAACAAAAAAAGTAAAACTAACGGTATGTCATGTGGACTGGTTATTACACGCCACATGACACGTTAAAAGACAACATTTTATTTATAATTAAAATATTTCAACATTTTATTATTATTTCATACATTATTTTTTGACTTAAAAACATTACTATCCCTACACTTTCAACACTTTTTGATATTGGTCCATGTACTTTCGTATTGGTCCTTGAAGTTTTAAAATACAAAATCTTCCAATGATATTATTATGTTTTATTATTATTTTGTTCATTATTTTTATTAAGAATAATTATCAAAAAATAAAATAAAAAATCCTTTTTAAAGAAGGATTAAACTTTAATTGTATCACATTGTCTTCTTTCTCTAATTGCAACCTTCCTGTCAATTGAGTTATGTTTACGGAGATGACTATTGGACCAATTATTTTTTTTTATGAAGTAAGCAAATTAAAATGAAATTTTATATTCTAAAATCATAAAAGTAATAATAAAATATTTAAATTTAATAAAATCACTCAGACTCCTAGTATTCCTAATTCCAGACATAACAAATGCCTATGATTATAATGTGTGCATCTAGCTAGTAACTTACAATAAAGGTGTTTCAACATCTTTTCATTTTTCACTAGAGTGGTTTGATATCTTATAATTATCAAGTAAGTTGTTTTGAATCATTGATATCTTCACAATTTGCTATTAAATTTGAAGACATAGACTGTGTGATGCCCTCAAGATAACGTTATCTTCACTTTCAAAAAATATCCTTAAAAATAGGTTGAAAGCTACGGTAAAAAAATATGCATGGTCATTTTTTTTTTGTCAAAAAATGTTTTATTTTTCTCGATATCAATAGCGGTTAAAAAAGGCAAAGGCTCAAATGACATATTATAAACCAACAAGTTTGAAAGAATAATATTGTTACAGTAAATACATGGATTCTTTAAATTTACAATTAAATTTAAATATTTTGTAATTAATTTTATGATTTTAGAATATGAATTTTTTTTGCAAAGACTATAAATTTTTTTTCTGGAAAGAACATAAATTTAATTTTAATTCGCTTCTTTAATCAATTTTAATAATTGGTCCAATAGTGCTCGTGAACATAGTTCTATTTTTCCCTAAACCTTCTTTAGAAAGGATTTTTTTCTTTCAAAAAAATAATAAAACATAATAATATCATTGGAAGATTAAAAAAAAAGGTTCAGGGACTAATAGTAAAGTGTAGGGACCAAGGTCAAAAAGTGTTAAAAGTGCAGGGACTAATGATATTTTTAAGTCAAAAAATAATGAATAAAATAATAATAAAAAGTTGGAATATTTTAATTCTGAAAATTTTGTCTTTTAGTGTGTCATGTGGCGTGTAATAATTGGTCCATGTGACATACCATTAGTTTTGATTTTTTTTAGCAGAAACTTAACAGAAGGACTATCATAGTTGTCCCTTTACATTTTGCCAAACCAGAATCTGAACAACCATCCTCTGATGTTGTCACTGAAACATCAGAAGGAGAAACCATACCAGAAATTACCTCAGTACGTAGCCTCTGATGTTATCATTACCGAAACATCAGAAGGTGAAGTCCCCTAAACTATCACTTCTCAAGAACCCCCCAGCCTCTGATGATAATGCACTTACATTAGTTGTATCAGAACTTCCTTCTGATACAGCTTCTTAGATTATCTCAAACATCTCATCATCTTCCTACCAACCTCCTATTTTAACTATCCAACCTCCACCCTTCATAACATCTAACCAAGGATTGCTAGAGGTGTGCAATGTGATATTTGATAGCCTTCAGGAGCTTCTGGAGTCAAGACATCAGCCAATCCAACTTGTCAATTATGCTGATAAATGGGAAAACCTAAGGAAGCTGTTCATCTCAACTCTGGACACCATGCAAGTTATTGCAGTAGTTTCTCAACATGAAGCTCTGCAAAACTGGTTAAAGGACGTAGTTGCTAGCATGGAAGTTGTGGAACTCAGAAGAGACATTACAAGGCAACTAATAGACTCAGCACTTGCTTCTAATGATCTATATCAAGAGGTTCCTGAGATACTGAAGTCTGGCCTTCAAGCTTCTTGGATCTCCAAATTCTTTGTGAAGCCTGACATTGTCATGATCAAAAGGCTGGATTTGGAAGAACATGAAATGATTAACTTTAAGGATAAGGTTCAAGCAGACCTTCTGGAGCAGAAGATTAAACAAGAAGCTATGGAAGCTAAGCTACTGGAGGTAATGCAATCACAAGCTGAGTTAGTCAAGAAGCTGGAAGAGCTGGCAAAGAAACAAGATGACATGTTGAACCAACAATCAGAAATAGCCAAGACTCAGTCAGATATGGCTCAGAAGCAGGATGAGATGAACTCTGGAATCCATGTCATTCTGGAAATGATGCAGAAACAGAACAAACCATAGAATCACACCTATTTTATTGATTGTTTCTGATTGTTTGGTTCTGATACAGTATTTTGATTGCGTCTTAATATTTCTGCTTCTAAGAATTTATTCTTCTGATATGTTTTTGATTCTCTCTTGATTTATGGCTCTGACATCATGTTTTTCTTACTCTATTTTAAATTTTGTTGATGATAAAAGGGGGAGTAAGACATGTTAATATTTAGGCTCTGAGTCCTATAAGTTAATTAAAAATTGACTTAGGAGAACCTTCTTCTATCTCTTAGCCTCTGACTAGATATAACGTGATATGCTTCTGAGAGAATTTTTTAAGCAAGCTCTTATACTTGAATGACGTTCTGACTCTTATGTATCTAAAAAGAAGTAACCTTCTATCACTCAAGAAGCTATTTTAATTGTGATATTAATATTTGGCGCTTAAAATGAATTTAATTAACTTGAATAGAACTTAGGGGGAGCTCACAAACCTCATCTTCTGGACTATTAGACTTAGGGGGAGCTTACAAACCTCAGACCCTAAAGTCAACTTGTTAATTAAGTTAACAACAATTGACTATTAATACGTATGTTTGTCATCATCAAGAGATTATTGGAAGAAAATAAGTTCTAGACAATGCCTCTTGAGTTTTGGTGATAACTAGGTATTAATAGATCAATTGGATATGCTAATATTTGTTCAAGTATGCAGGACCATAGACAAAAATTTACAAGTCTTAATCATGTATTGGTTCTGAAAGAACAAGTGAAGAGCAAAGATTTTACAAGAGGAGCTTGTTGCAAGTCAGAATCTGAAGACATTCAGAATCTGAAAGACTCCCAGAAGCTGAAAGTTCATAATTTGAAGACTCAGAATCTGGAAGGCTGGACCAAGAAGCTGAAGACTCAGAATTTGGTAGCAAAATTCAGGAAGCTGAAGGCACTGCATACTAACGTCTTTGTAAGATGAACAATGGAAGTCCTGATGGATCAGAATTCAATGGATGTCATTATGGAGAAAGGACAATAGTACAACCACGATCTCCAACATCCTCACATGCTCTGTTCGTACTCTGTAGCTTTGTCTCCTGGGTAAAGAACGATTCATTCCATATTCAGGAAAGGTTTCAAATTCCTTCCTTCATAGTACGTGAACCAAATCAAGCAACAAATCAACAGTGAATGATCAAGCTTTTCTAACGACTCTTATGATGATTTGGCACTCACTTCAACGACTATTTTCGTCTTCTATATAAAGGCTTGAAGACTTGAAGAAACTCTGCAATATTCTAACAAGTGCCAAAACCCTGTCAAATTGAATATTTAGAATTTCTTACAAACTTACACCTCTTAGAAATTCTTAAGTCTTTAGAGTCTGAACTGTGTTGTATTTTGTAAACACCACTGATAGTGTATCAAGTGTTCAATCCAAACATTTTACTTTGTAATCTTTGTTTGTTAGAAGTCTTTGTCTTTGTACTTGAGCATTAGAAGTCTCTTGCTTTATGCTTGAGCATTGAAAGTCTCTTGCTTTGTGCTTGAGCATTTGTAATCTTGGTGATTATAGTGAAAAATCTCTTGTAAGTAACAAGGGGACTGTACTACTTCCGGGTTGTGGAAGGAACCAAGATCGATAATTGCTTTGTGTCCTTCTCTCTCTCTCTCTCTCTCTCTCTCTCTCTCTCGCTCTCTCTCTCTCTCTCTCTCTCTCTCTCTCTCTCTCTCTCTATCTCTCTTTAACTTTGTTATATTCGCTGCACTTGACTTTGTACATTGCTTCAGATTCTGATCCATTAGAAGCTAAACTTTGAACAAGGTTAAAAAGAAGACAAAGGCAACACAATTCAACCCCCCCCCCCCCCCCTTCTCCCCCACTTGTGTTTTTCTCACCTTCAGGTTCTATTTTGTTGAAGAGTTGAAACAAAACATAGAACCAAACTAGATCTTAGGTCTAAAAATGCATATTTCAGAAGAAATTGATAAGCTAATATGTGTGATGATTTTGTTTTGTTTCTAAACTATGTTACTAATAGAATTTAGCATAGAGCTAGATTTTTGTGAGAATAATTTCCAAAATATAAATTTGGAAATTTGTAATGGTTAAACACATACCTCTTAGGAAAGTGTATAATGCTTGATCATTGGAGCAATGTTATTCATGAACAGGCTCTTCTAATTATTATTTTTCTCTTCACCAGAGGATATGAGTTTCTCTATAAAAATAGACACTTTGGAGGCAGAAAAACAGACACACAAAATCACATTCTTGAGACTCGAAATTCTGCCAAAAGTTGACAGAACTTTATTCTGTAAACTATCATTAATCAATAAGCTTGGTGTGAATGTGTAAGTAGCTGTCAAGGATTCCAAAGTATCCAGAAGGGGATTCGCCAGTAAACCCATTTGCATCCGGTTGGCATAAACTGGTGTGGGCGAATCGAACCTAAAGCTTAATATGTTTACACTCGCTTTGTAATTTTTGTGCACTCTTCATCATGTTCATTTTCATCTTCTTCTTATTCAAGTTTTGCAACAATCCCCCGACACAAATCCTAACAATTTTCATGGTTAATATAATCTTCAATGTTATCTCCATTGTTTATATATACTCATTAATTTCTCTGCTTTAGCATAAATTCTATTTAGAACTAAATTATACACTCATTTAATTAATACCATGAAACTAAAGTAAAGATTTAGGTAGCAAGAAACAAAAAAATTTATTGTCTTAAAAAAATTGAACAATTCATACCGTATTGGTTTGGAATTTTGTAACAACGCAAATTTTCACAACGAAAGTGCATTTTTTTTTGCCTTTTAAGCTAACTAACAAGCTAAAAATCTCAACAAACTTAACAAATTTTAACTGACTTGTGGACTGTAGATCTTACCATTTAGGCCTTAGGGCCCTAATGATATGGGCTAGAACCCTTAGAGTAAGGCTGGGCGCCCTCCAGAAGGGCACAAGGCCCACCAGACAGTCATATATAACTTTAGGGAACTTCCCTAACAAGATACCCTCTGGGGGCGCCCTCAGCAGCCTATGAGGGCGCCCTAATCATGGTTTTGGCCCTTTAGGATTTGGGCCCAAAACCATGACCGGATAGGCCCAAACAGAGGCTACAAATAGTAACCTTGGGATCATTCCCAAGACATGACCTAAACAGACTCAGAAAACCCTAGTTTTCCCATATTGTGCTCACAGTCAGTACACGTTGGCACCCACCGTGGGGCTACGGTAAAACTGACCTAGCCACCATCTCTGAAACTAAAAGTCGTTGGATCCATGGCCTCCGAACACTACCAGAACGCCTTGAATCTGTCGCATCTTTCAGAGCAAACCTAAATTCTCCAAACCGTCGCGATTCATAAACCCCTTCTTAAACCCTGATTCTAATCAAACGATCAACCCATTTTTTGATCGAAAAACCGATCTAAACCTTGAGATTCGCGAGCCCAATCGCTAATCTACAACCGCCAATCTCAATCCTCACATACCGACTCAAACAACCATCATCGCCACCACTGATGGCGGACCCAGCGGCCTTGGAAGCTCTACAGCAACAGATTCAGCAGCTTCGCGACCACAACAAAGCCTTGCAAGCGACAATGGAGACAATCCAACAACAACAACATGCTGAAGGGAACGAATCCCAACAAGATGAATCGGTAGATCCGGATCCGCAACCACTTTCCGCCGAAGTCTGGAACGCGCCAGTCCCAGAAAACTTCAAGCCACCCTCCCTTTCGTCTTTCAATGGAAAAAGCGACCCGGTGGAGCATATGACAGCTTTTAACACTCAAATGGCCATCATCGGCGCCGCTGACTCTCTCAAGTGCAAGTTGTTGGCAGGAACACTCAAAGACGCGCCCCTCAGATGGTATATGAACCTATCCTGTTTTTCCATCATCAGCTACCAAGACATGACACGCAAATTGACACACCAGTTCTCAGCAATTCGCCACCGCAAAGTATCATCCACCAGCCTCTTCAACGTTCGTCAAGGATAGAATGAGTCTCTCCGTGAATATCTCGGACGATACAACGACGCCACCATCAAAGTCATTAACCCAAACCAAGAGCTATTTGTGGGAGCTTTCCAGAACGGACTCCGCGCTGGCCAATTCAACATATCACTGGCACAAAAACCAGCTGATTCCATGGAGGAGATTATGTCCATAGCAAAATGCTACATAAAGGGAGAAGAAAGCAACCTCGAAAAGAAAGCCAGAGATTCTAGAGAGTATGGCCACAGCAACTACGACCATCGCCGAAGCTACTATCCACCCGCCCACAGAGACAGAGTGCCGTACAAGCGTCATGTCCAAGACAGGCGCGCACCCCTACCAGAATCTTTCACAGCGCTTAACACTCGTCGTGAGCAGATCTGGAGAGATGTTTACCACTCTAGACTCATCCCCAACCCACCGCCGCCGAGAGGAAACATAATGGGAAATGACAAAGATGCCTAGTGTAAGTATCACTAGATAAAAGAACACACCACAGATGACTGCATCCATCTGAAGAGAGAGATTGAAAAGTTGATTCAGAATGGCAGGCTAAGCGAATACATCAAAGAAAGCAGGGAAGGAGACAAGCGCCCGCCCGAAGACCCCCCAAAGGAGAAAGATGCGGCAAAGGGATGGCGAGCGCGACACTTTGAACACTATATCCGGCGGGTTCGCAGGAAGCGGTGAATCCAACGCTTCTTGAAAGAGATATGTGATACAGGTAATGCTTGTCGATGGCCACGCCCTGACAAGGCCAGAGCGCCAAACATATATCACCATCTCAGGCGAAGACCGTGAAGGTGTAATTCCCCATAACAGAGCTCCTAAAGAAGAACCTAAATCTTATCAGTCGTCAACCGACAGATATGCTTAGCGCCTACCCCGCCGAAGTGTGTCGTCGCCTCGCTCTGTGTCTAGAAGATAAGCCGGTCGGCACACCAATCTGGCATACCGGAAATCTCACAAAGAAAGCTAGCAAGACAGACCTACCAGAGGGAACAAACATGATCCTGGGATCTCACAAACCTAACCACGTCCATGATTCAGCTATCAAACAGGGAGAAGCTCGCCACATCAATTCAAAGGCGAACTAGAGGGCCTGTGAAGCCATTTTAATCATTACTTTGTCTTTTATTTTATGTATTTCTGTATTGTTTAAATGAAAAGGAGCATAGAGCACTCTTTTCCCCCGCAGTAGTGGGGGTTTTTAACGAGGCCCTGCTTTCTTATTAAAATATATCTATATCACTTATTTTATATTACTTATATCGCCTGTAACAGATCAACAACGCCAAGAACGAAAAAGAGATCGTCGTCTGATTCCTTAACCCCATCGAGGGTTGCCACCTAATTCCTTAACCCTAATGAGGGCTCTAAGACGTCGTGAGCTTAAATGAGATCGCCACCTAATTCATTAACCCCAATGAGGGTTCTAAGACGTCGTGAGCCGGAAATGAGACCGCCACCGAATTCCTTAACCCCAATGAGGGCTCTAAGGCGTCGTGAGCCAAAAATGAAATCGCCACCCTGTTCCATAACCCCACTGAGGACTCTAAGACGTCACGAAAATAGGACGATCCACACAAGAAACAATAACATTGAGAATAAAATCACTCGACAATTTTTAACAAGGTCGCAAAATAAGCACACGTAATAATCATTGCCCAAGCGTAAAGAAAAACAACGCATCATTACAAATTTGGAGAAAGTACTGAGTTCAAAACAAAGTTACAACAAGCGAGATTATGGTTCGTCCACTATGACGCCATCTACAATAACTTTAAAGGAATCAAGGGCTGAAAGGTCAATGCCAGGGTGCAAAAGAGCGACTTGAGCTTTAGCCCGCTCAAAGCCAGCATCAAAGGTCAGAGCTAACTCGCCTTTTGCTTCAGAAACTTCAGCCTTAAGCTGATTTTCCCTCTCCACTCTAGCCGCGACATCCTTTTGAAGCTTCACAATAACCCCATCCTTCCCAGCCAGATCCGCGGCATGGCCAATTTTCAGATCAGCGATGCACTCGTCACATTCAAGTGTCATCGCCTCTTTGCTATCTTTCACCTCTTTCTCCCTGGCGTCCTTGGCCTCCTCCAACTCTTTTTCCAGCGCCCTCACCGTGGCCTGGAGCGCTTCTTCATTCTGCACCAGCTCTTCATGCTTCCGATCTATCGCGTCCAAGAGCATTATCGACCGCAAGCAATGAACGCCCACATCTCTGGTCATGAAGGGAACATCACCTTGATTCCCGGCCTCCACATCTTCTGGATTAAAGACCAACCTCTCTTTGACGTAGGCGTCATAGTTGAAATCCTTATCCTGGAAGGATTGCACAGTGCCACAGATCCTGGCGGCACCAGTCGAGGAAGGGGAAGGCGTTTTCTTAC
The DNA here is from genome assembly GCA_018208015.1 of Medicago ruthenica. Taxonomy (NCBI): domain Eukaryota; kingdom Viridiplantae; phylum Streptophyta; class Magnoliopsida; order Fabales; family Fabaceae; genus Medicago; species Medicago ruthenica. Next base: position 46,006,716 of record CM031378.1, read on the forward strand.
CCTTTTTCTCAGCTATGTCCTTCCCTCTATCATCTTTTCCGAGCGAGGCGTTGTCCTGCTCGACCACCGCGACGAACTCAGTCTGAGCCTCCGGCGGATTATCAACCTTCCTCTTAGGCTTACGTGTAATGAGTCTAGTAGGATCACTAGCTGCCAACCCCTCAGCAGCCTTCTTTGCCTTCATATCCTCGAGATATTTCTTCCTTTTCGCCGCAGTCATGGGCGCCATAGACTCTACAAAAATGAAAACGAAAAGGTTACGAGGAGAAAAAAAAAGCAACATATAATATACGCATAAATAAACAAAGCCAACTCAAGTAAGTAAGCGTCTAAGCTATTCACATCCCCCTCCATATTTAACAGCTCCCAAATGTTCATAGGCAGCATAACAGCTTCTCATATGCGTCCAGCTTCTCATAATCAAATCCTATGATAGACGCCGGAGTGCTCTTCTAGCAAACTTAAAACCTCAACTTACCATTGACCCGCACAACAGCTGCTTCACAATCTCCCCCCCCCCCCCCCCCCCCCCCCGAGTCCTAAGGAATGTTTACCTCTAATTCTTATAATGAGAGGCATAGGGCGGGAATAATCTCTTTCCAGGGTGTGCACTGACGGACACCTAAGAAAGTTTGTCTACCCCCTTCGTGCCATAGAACGTAAAAAAGGACCCAATCGAGGGTTGGAAACCTAGCCCCTCGCATAGAATTTCAAAAGCGCGTTATAAATGCCCAACTGTTGGGCTGCAGCTGAGACGACGCCACATTCAGACAATTAAGGACGTCCACCTCAAAAGGGCGTGAAGGGGTACTTCACGCCCAGGTCTTCAAAAACAGCGGTACACATATGAAACATCTCGTTCTTCACCCCTTTTGGCCTTCATAGGCACACCTTCTCACCTGGGCGACAATGATCCAAAACGACGTCTTCTTCAAATCCCGTAGAGGATACGTGCAGCTTGCTCCGAAAGAACGCCACTCGCTGAGGATCCATATACATGGACTCTGAACGAAGCACTTCGTCGAAAAAGCTTTCTTGCTCTGATCCACTAGAGGTCGCCATGTAACAAATTCCTCTCCTATAAAAGGGACCTGGGCGAACAGAAAGAATAACGCAGTCAGATGAATTCCCGCTACTACCCCCTCCTTCACCCTCGTCTGAATCGCTTGAAAATTCCTCTAAGAGGGAGTGGCCGTAATAGGCTTCATCAAACGCCACCCAATCAATGGTTCCATCTGACCGCTTTGCGTGTCTAATACTTTCCCTCCACAACGTAGCCCTCTCCTCTGAATTTGCTGGGGATAAATCCCTACCCGCCTCATCACACTCCCTAATCACTACCATACTACAGACCTAATCAATAAAGAGGGGATTCGAAGGAGATTACCTGGATTTAAATGATAGCAAGAGACTGAGGATGACAGGAAGCTCCAAACGATTCAAATTTTGTAGGCGCAGCGATCTCCAAAGCCCAGAGACGATTCGAGAAGACGATACGTTTTTGAGAGAAGAGGCGAAAGTGAGGAAAGTGAAACGATAAGGAATAAACAGGAAAAAAGGAAAGTAGATCCGAAAAATAGTTCAAAGTACAAAAGCCTAGGAAAACGCGCAGATGACGTCACTTAAATTGGCACGATTTCCAAGAACCGTTGCGATGCGAACACGTCAGCGAGAGTGAACGGTCGCCCCATTTCAACCGTCGGATCTCATTAGGGCGCACCTTGAATCTAAAAATCAAAACGAATCACGCCCATGTTGTGCTAGTCATGGTGTGGCGATCTAAACCACTCAATAAAGTCACTCTCTCTACTCAGTTTAAATCACTGCGCCTCGTTCCAAAGCTCGTGCTTGTTGGGCTAATATGGATACCCATGCTGGTCTAGCACCCATGTTGGGCTAGCACCCATGATTGGTCCAGCACCCATGTTGAGCTAGTACGCACAAGGACCTCTAAATATCTTAGGGACTGCAATATATCAGATAATATTCGCTTTGTACACCCGATAATTCAAAAAATTTCACATAGCCTCATGACCAGTAAGTCTCACTTGCGGGGTAAGAGTCATTGACAAATTCCCAGTAATAGTTTAATCACTTCGCCTTGTTCCAAAGCTCGTGTTTGTTGGGCTGTGGACTGTAATCTTACCATTTAGGCCTTAGGGCCCTACTGACAGGGGCTTGAACCCTTAGAGTAAGGCTGGGTGCCCTCCAGAAGGGCACAAGACCCACCAGACAGTCATATATAACTTTAGGGAACTTCCCTAACAAGATACCCTCTGGGGGCGCCCTCAGCAGCCTATGAGGGCGCACTAATCATGGTTTTGGCCCTTTATGATTTGGGCCCAAAACAATGACCGGATAGGCCCAAACTGAGGCTGCAAATAGTAACTTTGGGATCATTCTCAAGGCATGACCTAAACAGACTCAGAAAACCCTAGTTTTCCCATATTGTACTCACAGTCAGTACAACTTGTATCCCAAGTAACCAATCTAAGACCAAATTAGTTATCTTGTTTCACAAACAATTAGCATCTAACCATGAATTAATCACTCCAATAACCAATTCAGAAAAGGTAGAGAGAATTAAAGAACATATCGGGTATTTTATAAGCCTAAATGATAACACAAACAATCTTGCTTTATTCAACATATCAATAAACGTTACACCGTGTAATTGAGTTTAATTATTTCTGAAATATAAAAATCTGTTGCTCACAAGCCCATATGAAATGAAAAAGCAGAACATAATAAGCTAGGACAATAAAAATAACTTGTGATTTTCAAACATCTCTTAATTGTACGTGTATGTTGATTAAATGCAACAACATTATGCAGTTTCCTTGAGCTTCTTTGTGATGGTAGCGATATACATCCCTTGGCGGAATGCTTGTTCCAACTCAAGCTTAATTGTACGTGTATGCCTTTTCCCTAAGCCTTCTTTAAAAAGGATTTTTTTTCTTTAAAAAAAATAATAAAACATAATAATATCATTGGAAGATTAAAAAAAAAGGTTCAGGGACTAATAGTAAAGTGTAGGGACCAATATCAAAAAGTGTTAAAAGTACAGGGACTAATGATATTTTTAAGTCAAAAAATAATGAATAAAATAATAATAAAAAGTTGGCATATTTTAATTCTGAAAGTTTTGTTTTTTAGTGTGTCATGTGGCGTGTAATAATTGGTTCATGTGGCATACCATTAGTTTTGATTTTTTTTAGTAGAAACTTAACAAAAGGTCTAATTGCAAAATCTTTACAAAGTATAGGGAACAATGCCAAAAAAAATGAAGGACTAATGCCATAATATGATGAAAGTGCAATGACTAATGACATATTTAAGCCTTTATTTTTACAATACCTCACCATTTCGGTTCCATCACAAAACTAGACTCAAAGTAAGGGTTAAGTGTTCTGGCTCGTACCCGAAGGCCAAGCCGGTTTACGGACATCTGTTAGAACTACGAAGGTTCAAAGAATAATACTATAATATATATGTTTTGATGATAACAAGACTAAAAATAATTAAAAAATTTGTCTACAAACTATGTCTATGAGCAAGAAGGATAGAATAAGACAAATGAAAGAATAATGTCATCCTTTGGTCTTAATACAATCGTTTGGACGTCCAAACAAAGAAAGATGTACAACTATATTTGAGGTAATGACAAATAGTCATCAAGCACAAGACAAGTTGATCAAGATCTTAAGCAAGCAAGCAACTCCTCCGATCAACACATTATCAATAAATGTATCATATTTGTCAAAAGGTACAAGCCATCATTTGAAACTGATGATCATCTACGTGGTCAGTTGCCTTCATACATACATCATCATTTGGTCAAACAATCATCTAGATGATTGGTATATTCAAATACCTACACCCATGATCTAGATCGAGTACCGAAGATCACACGCCTAACTTTGATTTGACTCAAAAACTATTAATATCTTCAAATTACGAAGAATTGATTCTCTCAGAGCTTTTCAACAAAGCTATCACTTAAAGACAAAGAGAAACAACACATACTTGTATTTCGGAGTACATATCCTTATAACGGCTATATCTCTTGGCGTAGTCTCCAATGGTATGATTCTTAATGTTATAAGAGAAACAATTTACGTTGAGAGAATTGTATATGTTTTTCTTGATGCAATAAGTATCGGAGAATATTGAGATCATCAATGTCACAAGAGATATCATCAATGTCACAAGAGAGATTAATCGGCTAGGCAACCTTGTCAATCGAAAAGGATGTGTTGGAGAACATTGATGTTGATGTTATTATAAATGATTTTGCATTTCAAAATGCTCGAAGAGACCGCAATATTAGAGGATGTGTTGTAAAACAATTGTATATTCTCAATGGTGGTCTACATGTCCTAGTTTTATTAGGGCTGGTTTTTTCTAGATAGGTTTGGTATACTTACATATAGTTTTACTTAACATTGTTTCGTTTGGTTCGGCCTCCCAACTTATTTTGTTTTGTTATTCTTTTATATTAACAATATATAGGATGAGGTGCATTTGACAGACAATGTTTTGGGGTGTCAGTATAGCTGCGATCTTAAAACATCGTATTACAGTGGCTTAAAGTGTCAGCATAGCTGGGATTTCAACCGCCATAATTAATGCATGTCATATTCATCTTGTATTAAAAAAAATTAGGATATATTATGTAAGAGGGTCTTTTTCACAAACTTGGCCTAAGGCCGATAAATGTCCGGAACAGGTTGTGTTTGTCTAGACTCCAATATATAGTTGCTTTCTTCATCGTTGCAATTTTTAACTACGTACGATTCCACCTATTGCACATCAGTTACAAACAGACAGTAATTATGTATGTACAAGGGTGTTAACGGTGTGGTTTGATTCTATTTTGAGCTTAAAATTCATCCAAACCCCAAGATAAAAAAACATGCAGTTTGGCTTGGTTCAATCAACTTTATAAAGCAAAAAAAATATATGGAAACAAACCATAGAGGAGTAGTTGGTGGTTTTTGGGACACATGGATCAAGATTGTTATTGGTGTTGTGTGAGGATACTTAGCTCGAGGGTTTAGAGACGTTCATGTTGTAGATGCTTACGATTTGTAAAGTTATACGTTATAAGAAATGTGTTGCTCAGGTAAGGGCACTATCTCAAAACACAGTAGTTACTTAAATGCCTGAATGGTTTATGTGTTATTGTGTGTGTTTGTGAATGTGTTTTCTCAGTGTGGGATTTGTATTCTATGAATGTGATTATGATTTGTTGATGTGCTTTGTTTTCATATGATTTTTGGATAAATATATGAAATGTATGTTGATTTGTGAAATGTTGTTTCATATGAATTGCGAAAAATATGTGGACTGGTTGAGGCATGTTAAAAATATGTGAACTGTCAATTGAGGCATGTTATTATTACTACATATTTTGAGTGAGGTGTAAGAGTTGCATTTGAACATATTGAGTGGACAATATATGCTCATGCATTTCATAGTACGTGTTAGTCAGTTTAGACACACAAATTTTATAGTACGCATTAGTCAGTTGAGACGCGCGGGGTGTGGGCTGTTGTGAAGGAACCCACTGTTGGAACAAAATGTGTTTAACAACTCTCTTATGTATAAAGGGGGAGATTGTTGAAACATTGTGTGTAAACATATCTCTCTATGGTTTTGATGATAACAAAGTGTTAAATAGAAAATTGGTTATTTGCTAATGCTTTGTTCAAGTGTTTCAGAACCACATGCTTAATTAGTATTGATTGATAATGGTTATGAAGAACAAGATAAAGAGCAAGAAGGAAAGCCAAGAAGCAAGGTTGCAAAGACTAGAAAGAAACTGGTCCTGAAGAAGTACTCCTGAAGAAGTGCTCCTGAAGTGAAACTTCTGAAGAGGTCCTGAAGAAGTGCTCCTGAAGTGAAGCTTCTGAAGTGGTCCTGAAGTGGTAATCCTGAAGTGCAGCTTCTGAAGTCTGGGAGCTTCTGATGAAGTCAACGCAATAGTCAACTCCTGAAGCCAGCTTCTGATCCGTACAACTGAAGCAGCTTCTGATCACTGTTCACAGAGAAGCTTCTGAAGCTGATGTGGCATGGATATTGACCAGTATTGTGCGCATTTAATGCCTGGATGTGTCAGAACAACTCAATGGAACAGTTGTCTCCCTGACCCAAACATTCTCCAGCTTTTAAGGTAGGCCATTTCAAAAATGGCACCTGCTCTGTTCTGACTGATAAAGTGCAGAACACAATTGCAGTAACCTAGTCCAATTGCAACGGCTCTTTTCCTCAATTCAAGCAAATCTTCAACAGTCATATTCTCATCTATAAAAGGAAGAAGATTTGAAGAAGAAAAATGTCTAAGACTCTTGAAACAAAGAACTGAACTCTTGCTCTGTTTTGCTGTCAAAAATACGCAAGTCACCCAACCTCTTAGAAATTCTTTCATCTTTGTAATTTAGAATTTCTTAAGATTAAGAGTCTTAACCTGTGTTGTATTTAGAGAACACCTCTGATATTTTATCAAGTGTTCATCCCAAACTTCTTTACTTGTAAACCAGTTTGGTCCCTTAAGTCTCAGTCTGAATACTGAGCATTTGTAACCTCATTCCTTTGTGGTCTGAGTCAGAAGTCTCTTGACTGGGTGTCTTGAGCATTGGAAGTCTCTTGTCTTAGTGACTTGAGCATTGGAAGCCTCTTCCTTGGTGGTTGAGCATAGAAGCCTCTTTCTTTGTGATTGAGCAACTGGAAGTCTCTTCCTGTGTGGTTGAGCAAATTGTAAACTTCAGATTATAGTGAAACTCTCTTGTTGGATACAAGGGGACAGGACTACTTCTCACATTGAGAAGGAACCTGTATAATTTGTTGTGTTTCTCTTCCCTTACCTCTTTAACTTGTTTAATCCGCTGCATATATTCTGATAACAGTTCAGAACCTGGTTCTGAACTTGTGCTAAGTCTTTGAAAAAGAAAAGAACAAGTTTTTAGAGTCACACAATTCAACCCCCCCTTCTTGTGTGTGTGTGTTTTTCTCACCTTCAGTTGGTATCAGAGCTCTGGTTCTGATATTAATACTTAACAGTGTATCAGTCTTGATCATGAGAAAAACATGTCTGATAGTGAAGATTCACCTCAACCACAACCCAGAAATCAAAGAGGATCTGGAACATCTGTTTCATATGATTATGGCACTAATGAGAGAAAATCCAGGTCACACAATAAACCTCCAATGTTTACTGGTGATCCTGAGAAGTTCTCATGGTGGAAAAGCAAAATGTACAGCCATATCATTGGTATAGATGATTCACTATGGGATATTATTGAAGATGGAATCACTATCCCAGTAGATGAAGAAGGTGTTGCGGTCAACAGAAGAGCTCTGAGTGATGATCAAAGAAAAATCTATTGGAAACATCACCATGTGAGAGGAATCATTGTGGATTCATTACCTCACACTGAGTATCAGAAGCTGAGTGACAAGTCAACAACCAAAGCAATATTCACATCCCTCTGCTCTAACTATGAAGGTAATCAGAAAGTTAGAGAAGCTAAGGCAAATATTCTTGTGCAGCAATATGAACTGTTCAGAATGAAAGAGGATGAAAATATTGAGACTATGTTCTCAAGATTTCAGACTCTGGTTTCTGGACTTCAGATTCTGAAAAAGAGTTACACCACAGCTAATCATGTGAATAAAATCCTTAGAAGTCTGCCATCTAAATGGAGACCTAAAGTGACTGCCATTGAGGAAGCTAAGGATCTAAATACCTTAAGTATTGAAGATCTTATAAGCTCCCTCAAAGTGCATGAACTGGGACTCAATGAGGATGAATCTGTTAGAGAACCAAAAACATTGGCTCTGAAGTCTAAAAGAAAACCTGCTAAAGCTTTGAAAGCTATTGAATCTGAAGAAGAGTTTCCTGAGGGAAAATCTGATGAAGATTCAGATGCTGATGAGCTTGCAATGATTTCTAAAAGACTTCAGTATCTAATGAATAGAAAGAAAAAATTCTCTAACAGAAGCAGTAACTTTAGAGGATCTAGTTCTGGTTAAAAGAGGGATGTCCAGAAAGAAAGCTGCTACAACTGCAAAAAGCCTGGCCACTTCATTGCTGATTGTCCTGATCTTCAGAAGGAAAAATCAAAGTAAAAAGCAAAGAAGTCCAGCTCAAAGTCCAGCAGTTTCAGAAATAAGCTTAAGAAGAGTCTCATGGCTACATGGGATGATCTGGACAATGAGTCAGAATCTGATGAGGAAGAAGCAAACCTGGCCCTGATGGCAATTGCATCTTCTGATGCAGAATCATGTTCAGATTCTGATGAAGAAGATGAGGTATACTCTGAACTCTCTAGATCTGATTTAATTGAAACAGTTAATGATCTTATGAGTCATCTTAAAAGCAAGTTAAAAGAAATTAAGTCTTTGAAAAATCAAACAAACCTGCTGTCTGAGGAAAACCTTAAACTTCAGAATCAAATTTTTGGATATGATGAGGAAGTTGAGGAACTCAGAAAAGAGGCTCATAAGAAATCTGAAGAGGTTCCTAATGAACAGGAAATAGCTCTTCAGGATTTCATGTTAACTGGATTCAATAGAACAAAAATTGCCTCGATGATGTATAATATGATCAGAAACAAAGGTGAAGGCATTGGCTATGATTCATTCAAACCTTTAAATGAATTAAACTCACCTTCATGTTCTGAAGATATTTTAAAAGGCAATGGTATATGCTTTGTGCCTGCCTCTGATAAATCTGAGAAGTTGAAAGTATCAGAATCTGAGACTAAGTCAGAAGTTCTGAACAACTCAGACTCTGAAGCTTCTGAACCAAAGGATAGGATTAAGGCAGATGTTAAAACCTTGCCTAAATCTAAGCCAAAAGGTCCTAAGCCTAAGAGTAAGAGGAAATCAGACTCTGAACCTGAAAAAGTTCAGAATCTGAAATGTTCAGAACCTGGAACTAGTAAGTCTCAGAATCTGAATAAATCTGATTCAAATTTTTATAAGACTGGGTTTATTAAAACTTCAAAATCCGTTAAACCAGTCAATGTAAAATATTTTCAGTTTTCTGCTTCAAACTGTTTTAAGAAAGGCAAAACTGAAGCTTGTCTTGTGCCTGAAGTAAACAAAGTTAGAATTCTGAAGAGATCAGAACCAAAGTACTCAATGGTTCAGACTCTGAACAAATCAGAACCAAAGACCTCCAAGTCTCAGGTTCTGAAGAAGTCTAAGTCCAAACCTTTGAGAACTCAGGTTCTGAAGTATTCAGGTTCTGAAACTCAGAATTGTTCAAGATATAAGGATTCATATCCTAAGTATCAGAACAAGTCTGAATATCACAACTTCAGACACAAGAAGCCAAAACCTTTCAGGACTAACCCCAAAGGACCCATGAAAATTTGGGTACCTAAGTATGAGATTATTTCAATTGCAGATATGCTTGTCATCCAAAGAAAAGGAAAGGTCCTGGTACCTGGACAGTGGATGCTCGCATCATATGACAGGGGACAAGTCTATGTTCCAAACCCTAACTCTGAAAGAGGGAGGAACTGTGGGGTTTGGAGGAAGTCAGAAAGGAAAGATCATTGGTACTGGTAAGATAGGTAATTCTTCCCTGTACATTGATAATGTTTGGCTGGTAGATGGACTGAGACATAATTTACTTAGCATAAGTCAATTATGTGATAGTAATTATGAAGTCCTGTTTAATAAGAACACTTGCACTGTAATTAACTATGAAAATAAGTCTGTAGTGTTCAGAGGCTGTAGGAAAAACAATGTTTACAAAATAAATTTTTCTGATTTGGTTCAGCAGAAGGTAGTTTGCCTTCTGTCTGTGAGTGATGAGAAATGGGTCTGGCACAAAAGGCTGGGACATGCTAACTGGAGACTCATCTCTAAGCTTAGCAAGTTACAGCTGGTCAGAGGCTTGCCCCAAATTGATTATCACTCAGATGCATTGTGCAGTGCATGCCAAATTGGAAAGTTTTCTAAAACCTCTTTTAAATCAAAGAACATTGTTTCCACCTCTAAACCTCTAGAACTCCTTCACATTGATTTGTTTGGTCCTGTTGGAACAGCATCAATCAATGGGAAGAAGTATGGACTTGTAATTGTTGATGATTACAGTAGGTGGACTTGGGTTAAATTCCTCAGAACCAAAAATGAAACATATGATGTGTTTTTCAAATTCTGCAAACAAGTACAAACTGAAACTGATTTGACAATTTTGAAAATCAGAAGTGATCATGGTGGTGAATTTGAAAATGAACCTTTTGAAAACTTCTGTGAAGACCATGGAATTCTCCATGAGTTCTCATCTCCTAGAACTCCACAACAAAATGGAGTTGTAGAGAGAAAGAACAGGTCTTTACAAGAAATGGCCAGAACCATGATCCATGAGTCTAAAATTGCTAAGTACTTTTGGGCAGAAGCTGTAAACACAGCATGTTATATTCAGAACAGGATTTATATCAGACCCATTCTGAATAAAACAGCATATGAATTATTTAAAGGAAGAAAACCAAGTATTTCTTATTTTCATCAGTTTGGTTGTACATGTTACATACTAAACAATAAGGTCTACCTAAAGAAATTTGATGCCAAGGCTCAAAAGGGTACCTTTTTAGGATACTCAGAGAGATCTAAGGCATACAAAGTGTATAATTCTGAAACACATGTTGTTGAAGAAGCTATACACATTAGGTTTGATGATAAGAAGCCTGGTAGTGAAATACCAGAGCTGGTTGAGAGTTTTGCAGATGTCAGAATCTCAGAAGAACCTTCAGAAGCTGAACCCAGTTCAGGTTCTGATGAAGGTTCAGAAGCTGAAAACAATGAAGACTCTGAGAAACTCTCCAGCAATGACACTACTCCTGATGCTAATCAAGACCAGCATGGTTCTGAACAAATCCCTGGTGGCCCTTCAGAAGCTAATCCACCCAGAACCTCATTCAAGTACAAGTCTTCACATCCTGAGGAGTTGATCATTGGAAACAAGAACAGTCCAAGGAAGACAAGATAAGCATTCACTCAGAATGAGTCCATGCTTGGCCTGCTATCCATGATTGAGCCTACAACTGCTGATGAAGCACTTGCTGATGATGGTTGGATTGTAGCAATGCAAGAAGAGCTGAACCAGTTTCAGAGAAATGATGTATGGGATCTTGTTGCAAGACCTGATCAGAAGAACATCATTGGAACAAAATGGGTGTTCAAGAACAAGCTCAATGAACAAGGAGAAGTAATCAGAAACAAGGCTAGATTAGTAGCTCAAGGGTACAGCCAACAAGAAGGAATTGACTACACTGAAACTTTTGCTCCAGTAGCAAGACTGGAAGCAATCAGGTTACTTCTTTCTTATGCTGTTAATCATGATATCATCTTATATCAAATGGATGATAAGAGTGCTTTCTTAAATGGTGTAATTTCTGAAGAAGTGTATGTCAAACAACCTCCTGGTTTTGAAGATGTTAAATATCCAAATCATGTTTTTAAACTTAAGAAGTCCTTGTATGGTCTGAAACAAGCTCCCAGAGCTTGGTATGAAAGACTAAGCAATTTCTTAATTAAAAATGATTTTGTAAGAGGTCAAATTGACAACACACTCTTTAGAAAAACTGTTAAGAAAGAAATCTTGATTGTACAAATCTATGTTGATGATATCATATTTGGTTCTACTAATGCCTCCCTTTGCAAGGAATTTTCTAAGTTAATGCAGGATGAATTTGAAATGAGCATGATGGGTGAGCTGAAATTCTTCTTGGGAATTCAAATCAACCAATGCAAAGAGGGTGTTTATGTTCATCAGTCAAAATACACCAAGGAGCTTCTGAAGAAGTTCCAGTTGGATGATTGCAAGCTGATGACAACACCAATGCATCCTACCTGCACATTAAGCAAAGAGAACAATGGCTCTAAAGTAGATCAGAAGCTGTACAGAGGTATGATAGGTTCTCTCCTATACTTAACTGCTTCTAGGCCAGATATTTTATTTAGTGTATGTCTGTGTGCTAGATTCCAATCAGATCCTAGAGAATCTCATATGACTGCTGTCAAGAGAATCTTCAGGTATCTGAAAGGAACAACTAATTTGGGACTTCTGTATAAGAAATCTCTAAATTATAAGCTAGTTGGATTCTGTGATGCTGACTATGCTGGGGACAGGATTGAAAGAAAATCCACCAGTGGAAACTGTCAGTTTCTTGGTGAGAATCTGATATCCTGGGCCAGCAAGAGACAAGCAACCATTGCCTTGTCAACAGCAGAAGCAGAATACATCTCAGCTGCAAGTTGTAGCACACAACTGCTCTGGATGAAACATCAATTAGAGGATTATCAGATTCATGCAGACAATATTCCTATTTATTGTGATAATACTGCTGCTATATGTCTGTCCAATTCTGCATTCTAGAGCCAAGCACATAGAAATAAAACATCATTTTATAAGAGATTATGTTCAGAAGGGTGTTTTAGATATTCAGTTCATTGATACTGATCATCAATGGGCTGACATATTCACAAAACCCCTAACAGAAGAAAGATTTAATTTTATTAAAAAGAATCTGAACATGCATTTTATCTCTTGAAAATGTGCTTGAATCTGAATGTGTTCCTTGATTCTGAGTTTATCATAAGCTAAGACTTATCAAACCCTCATCTTCTGAGAGTTTGAATAAAGTTAAGCCTGAAAAACTTCAGAGTCTGAAGGATCAGAACCTGGATTTTCTGACTTCTGAATCTGATAAAAATCTAATGTTGGTCAGAATCTGATAAGTATAGCTATGGGCAATGATGATTAAAGCTTTGAAAGTTATACTCTAATCCTCCCAAAGTCATCAATTTAAAAATGTGTTTTTCAGCTCTGATATTCAATGTTAAAATTGCTTGACAAACAATTTTCAGTTGGTATCAGTTTGTTTTCAAAATGTTTAGCACAGACACATTTTAAAAGCCCAAAGTGTTTCAGACATGTTCAGTCTTTAGAACTCATTTTATCTTGGTATCAGCACTAAAATGTCAATTTTGGTATCAGACTCTGAGATAAATTCCTCAATTAGTATCGAGCTCTGAGATATCTCTTCAGTTGGTCTAATCTAAATTTTTTTTGTTGTTTTGAAAAATGAGTAAGACCTGCTCTGATCTGAACTATCTTCTTTAAACCAGCTCAGATTTGCTCTGATACTTCTTGCAAGATTTGCTCTGATACTTTCTTGAGAAGCTTTGCTCTGATACTGAACACAATTTGGTTGTTTTCTTCTGATACTGAACAATTTGTACTGAACAAGTCATGTCTGAACACAGAATGACCTGATCAGAAGCTCTAAACCTTTTTCTACTTCTGAACAGCATTCTGTTTTTTAATGCAAGTCATATACTGATTAAAAGTCAAGTATGCTCTGATACTCATATTTGCTGCTTGATAATCCATATGATTGCATAAATATCTCACAACTTTGTCTGGTTCAACCCCCCCAATTCTGAATCTTTATGAAATATTTTCATATTTAGTGTCAGAACTCTTTTACAACTCTTTTACAAAGGGGACATTGAACTGCCTTGATTCATGCTTTCAAACTCTTTTAAAATCCTTTTCTGCTCTGATACAGATATATTTTCCACCTCTCTTGACAAAGGGGGAGAAATTTTCTGTGTTGGGGAGTAAGTAAAACTTTTTGTTGATGACAAAAGGGGGAGAAAGTAAAACAAGTATTAAAGCACCTGAGCTCAAATAAGTTAAAATTGTCAGAAGCTTATTAAGCTCTGATACAATTGTTAGGATTAAGCTCTGATACAATTGTTAAGCTAGCTCTGATACTGATCAGTTAAGCTCTGATACAATTTTGACTGAATTTAATTTATGAGAACAGATTTTAACTCTTAGCCTCTGAAGTGAAATTCTGGCTCTGATACATTTCTGTGAGATACATTACTCTTAGTGAGTAAATTAAATTTAAAATAACTTGGATAAGACTCAGGGAGCTTACAAAACTCATCCTGTGGATTATCAGACTTAGGGGGAGAGCTTATAAACCTCAGAACCTGAAGTCAACAAGTCATTTTGAATTCTGAGTGTAAATTTCACCATATTGTGTTAAGTTAAGCTTAATTAACATGGATAAGAATCAAGGGAAGCTTACAAACCTAACCTTGAGGACTGTCAGACCTAGGGGGAGCTTACAAACCTCTCCTGAAGTCAGATTGTTAATTAAACTTAACAACAATTCTGAAATCTTTCACTTTTGTGTTTTTAACTGAACTTAATTAACTTGGATCAGACTCAGGGGGAGCTTACAAACCTCACACCCTGCAGTTAACTTGTTAATTAAGTTAACAACAATTTTCTGATTTAATACTTATGTTTGTCATCATCAAAAAGGGGGAGATTGTTGGAACAAAATGTGTTTAACAACTCTCTTATGTATAAAGGGGGAGATTGTTGAAACATTGTGTGTAAACATATCTCTCTATGGTTTTGATGATAACAAAGTGTTAAATAGAAAATTGGTTATTTGCTAATGCTTTGTTCAAGTGTTTCAGAACCACATGCTTAATTAGTATTGATTGATAATGGTTATGAAGAACAAGCTAAAGAGCAAGAAGGAAAGCCAAGAAGCAAGGTTGCAAAGACTAGAAAGAAACTGGTCCTGAAGAAGTACTCCTGAAGAAGTGCTCCTGAAGTGAAACTTCTGAAGAGGTCCTGAAGAAGTGCTCCTGAAGTGAAGCTTCTGAAGTGCTCCTGAAGTGGTACTCCTGAAGTGCAGCTTCTGAAGTCTGGGAGCTTCTGATGAAGTCAACGCAACAGTCAACTCCTGAAGCCAGCTTCTGATCCGTACAACTGAAGCAGCTTCTGATCACTGTTCACAGAGAAGCTTCTGAAGCTGATGTGGCATGGATATTGACCAGTAATGTGCGCATTTAATGCCTGGATGTGTCAGAACAACTCAATGGAACAGTTGTCTCCCTGACCCAAACATTCTCTAGCTTTTAAGGTAGGCCATTTCAAAAATGGCACCTGCTCTGTTCTGACTGATAAAGTGCAGCACACAATTGCAGTAACCTAGTCCAATTGCAACGGCTCTTTTCCTCAATTCAAGCAAATCTTCAACAATCATATTCTCATCTATAAAAGGAAGAAGATTTGAAGAAGAAAAATGTCTAAGACTCTTGAAACAAAGAACTGAACTCTTGCACTGTTTTGCTGTCAAAAATACGCAAGTCACCCAACCTCTTAGAAATTCTTTCATCTTTGTAATTTAGAATTTCTTAAGATTAAGAGTCTTAACCTGTGTTGTATTTAGAGAACACCTCTGATATTTTATCAAGTGTTCATCCCAAACTTCTTTACTTGTAAACCAGTTTGGTCCCTTAAGTCTCAGTCTGAATACTGAGCATTTGTAACCTCATTCCTTTGTGGTCTGAGTCAGAAGTCTCTTGACTGGGTGTCTTGAGCATTGGAAGTCTCTTGTCTTAGTGACTTGAGCATTAGAAGCCTCTTCCTTGGTGGTTGAGCATAGAAGCCTCTTTCTTTGTGATTGAGCAACTGGAAGTCTCTTCCTGTGTGGTTGAGCAAATTGTAATCTTCAGATTATAGTGAAACTCTCTTGTTGGATACAAGGGGACATGACTACTTCTCACATTGAGAAGGAACCTGTATAATTTGCTGTGTTTCTCTTCCCTTACCTCTTTAACTTGTTTAATCCGCTGCATATATTCTGATAACAGTTCAGAACCTGGTTCTGAACTTGTGCTAAGTCTTTGAAAAAGAAAAGAACAAGTTTTTAGAGTCACACAATTCAACCCCCCCTTCTTGTGTGTGTGTGTTTTTCTCACCTTCACCCACCTTAAATCTTTGAGATTTATTGAGTCTTGGTTTCCCGACCATTGTGGGGGTTGTAACACCCTAAACCCCACATATTATTTTTAAATAAAAATGCAACAACTAATAAAACATATCAAGGTGTTACTCTTCGTTATCAATCCAAAACAAATACTCCATCATATAAATAAAACATTGCAGCGGAAGATAAGTCTTAACAACATAAAGTCAAACATCAAAAGTACATCATCAAAAAGAACTCATAGGTTCTGCAAAGGTCTAGTAATAAATAACATCCCCAAAAGACTCCTATTCAGAGCATCACTTGATGTGACCCTAAGATGTTCTCCCTTGACAAGAATAATAATGTCATTATGGAATAAAAGAACCAAATTATTTTTGGTTGAAATTGTTATTTTTGTAGGTCATTATGTATCTATCTTGTGTTCATCATATCTAGAGCTCTGCAACTCCGATTGAGGTGATCTTTAAAGTGTTGGAAAAGGTACAAAATTATCTACATTTCATACGTTGGACTCAGAAGCAAAATCGGCATATATCATGGTGTAAAATGGGATTAAAGTGGAGGGCATGATTAAATTAAGGAGCTGAAACAATAGAGGTGAAACACAATTAATTTGAGAAATTGAAGAGCATGATGAAGAGTAAAGAGGGTGCTGCAAGTAGTCAAAATGTAGCTGTCAATAATTATGCAGCCAACACATGCATTGATTCAGCCACCCTAAATCAAAAACCAACTAAATTGTAACGTTTTCTTTGCATTAATCAGCCACCAAAACATTATGACAATTAATGGCTGTCTTTCCTTTCATTTTCTTAGAGTTTTAGAATCAGAACCATCATGTATTGAGCTCAAATAAATAGAGCACGAAAATGACATGTAAGATATGTAGAATTTTGATAAAAAATACACTTTATGTGTTGTGAGAGCTTTGTCTCTTTTTTGGTTCTGGATTGAACCAAGTTTATCGAATCTTATCAATGGCTTCCTTACCATTGTGGCGATTCCTCTTGGCTTCACATTCCTTCTTTGATTAGAAGTGATTGTGACGCTTTCATTTACCATTCCTTTCCCCAAATCCATCCTTTTATTTTTATTTTGAGTCCTTTATCAAGTGGTATTCAGAGCTAGGTTCCGTTGGGACTGATTTTTTCTTTTTCAATTTCAAAATTATTTTCATTTCCATATTTTCCTTGCAATTTATTCATTTAAATTTCTTTTTGAAGTATTATAAAAAATGTCTCAAGAAATCGAAGCTTTAATTGAATATTTTGATAAACTATGGAGAGAAACAAGGCTTGAGGATATGAAGAGAAGATCAAATCCTTATTGTGCTCTTAGAGCGTTACAAAGAAAAAGGAGAGAGGAAATGATGGAAAGTATTGATAGAGGAATGGCTGATATCTCTAAAATACTAGAGGAAAATCTCTTTCAAATCCAAAATGATTATAAAAAAGAGATAGAAGAAAAAAAAAGTCATGAGGAAGAAGTGAAAAGGAAGGAAAAAGAAGAAAAAAAAGAATGTGATGAAAAAGAAGTAAATGAAAAAGAAGAGAGAAAAGAAGGTGTTGAAGAAGTCGAGCGAAAAGAAGAGAAAAATGAGACTGAGAATGAAAAGCAAGAAAAAAATAGTTTGAAGTTTTGGCCTACTATTACACTAGTACCATCTTCTAAGTTGGTTTGTGTAGTTAAGTGTTGGAATTCTTCTAATATTTTTCAATCTGCTAACATTTCTTCTTTATGTCATGAAGGAAACAAAGTCAATGAAGAAATTTTTTCTCAACAAGTGGTAGGAAATTATGAGATTCGGAACGAAGATTATGTCCATGAATCAAAAGGGCATGTAAAGAAAACAAATTCTTCCACTAAAAGTGAAGTGCTCTCTAAAGTTAAGGTTACATGTAATGGATTCAATATATTTGTTTTTGACCCAGGAGGTATTCTGTAACATCCCGCCTAGATGTGATTATTATCAGTATTAGACGCGATTAAGAAGCATGGCAATTTAATAAAATTGGAATGGCAAAACTGTAAATAAGTTAAAAGGGGAGAATGTTTAAAAGAAAGAAGTAGAAAGATTTTTCTACACTCTTCCTTTGCTTTCCCATTTTCAGCTCATCCTCTCCCACTCTCTCCCAACCCACACGCCTCACTTCCTCTCCATAAACCTATCATTTCCTAAATCAATTCTTGAGAGAAACCTTCACAAGCAAGTTTGGTAGTAAAGCTAGAACAAGAGCAAGGAACTAGGAGAAACAAGGGAGATATTGAGAGAAGTTGGTAACTTGAAGCCAAGGCTTAGGAGAATCAGAAGTAGCAAGCACCAATAGGAGGATTAAGGTGAGCTCCACAGGGTTTTAGAACCCACTTGAGTAAGTTTGAGAGTATTTTACATATTGAGTTAAGTTTAGAAATTTTACCCTAAACTCCCATGCTTGCCAATTCCTTGATTAAACATGTTTTAAACTATCAATTTGTATTATAAATTCATCCCTTATACTGTTGGAATGCCTGGGTATCCTTAGATGTGTCAAAATGGTGGAAAATCACACTTTTAGCAGGTTTTTGAACTGTCATTTTCGCCGGGCGAGCTCGGGGCGACCGTGCAGTTACTGTTTGGCAAGTCTTCACTGCCTATTTTCGCCTCCACTTCGCCTTCACATCGCCCAGCGAAATCAGACAGACAGCACATGTCTGTTCTGGTTCGTTTTGAGTGCTGTGTACGTGTTCGGCGAGGCTTTTAATAACTGTTTTCAATGAAAACCTTATTTCCCAAGATAAACACCATTCTTGACATGTTCAAAGGGTTACTCAACATTTAAGGAATGAATGATCGGATAAGGAATTTGGTTAAAGCATTAGGAATGCAAAGTAAAGTTATTTAAGCTATGGAATATTTCCAATAAGCAAGCAACGGCTTATGAAAACGATAAGCCTATGACATAATGATGAAGCTTAGAACCTTACATAGGTCAAGAGTATAAGAATTAATAAGATTAAGCTGTGGCCTTCGATGTTCACGCCAGTGGAACACGAATGGTACACGTAGAGTAAAGACTAAGATTAATACTATTAAGTCGTGACTTTCATCGTTCACGCCAGTGGGACATGAAAGGTTCATGCATAAGAGGAGTCCGGTGTTAGCCTGATATGATAGGAATTTTCACCGGTTATCAGGGGAGTGTACTTCGGGGTTACTCCACCCGGGGGCATTCCGTAAAATGAACTCAGATAACATTGTTTGTTCAACGCTAACAGCTAACATAAAGATCAGTTAATATTCTATTACTTTCTCAGTCAGAAAATATTTATTCAGACAGTTATCAGATATTAGTTAGCAGCTATCAGACGGTGATCCTAGGTTTCCCCTTGATCACCAGATTATCAGAAACAGACAGATAGCCCTCTATGGGTAAGTTTGAGACTTGGCGATCATAGGTATTCCCGAGTTCGCCGAGGTAGGCACGACAACCCTAGGTTCCCTGAGGTTGCCAAACAGTAGGTAGGGTAGGAGCTCACTGAGACGTTATGTCTCATCCCTTTCCTTCTGGTGCAGGTTCTTCGCAGGTAGCACCACGTAAAGGTAAAGAGAAAGCTACAGACTGATCGTGCTGTTCATGTTTCTTGGTGTTGTATATGTTTTGTATCATGATGTATATAAATTATGGAGAATGTTTAGTATCAGACTATGGATTGTATCAAAGATTTATGTTCTGTATAATTATTAAACAACCTTTCTGTATTGTATTTAAATGTATCCAATATCAGTTTAACACTCTTGCTAATATACTAGTTAAAATTAGTATGGGTGTTACAATTGGTATCAGAGCAGGTCGATTCAGACCGTGCCTTGGGTCATTAAGTACAATCCAAGTTTATGGACCTCTTGGATCCAAGACATTATTCTAGATGTTATGTTCAGTTAAAACTGATCACTTTGACTTGTATATGACAGCTAGGATAAGATGTCTGGGAGAAGAAGAGGTAGACCTCGTGTCAATCAAGCTAGCGATGAAAGTGGAGGACCCTGTCTTAATTCATGGGAACAGATGATGCAACAACAGCAGGCCTGGCAGCAGCAATATCAAGAGCAACAAGCTCAGAATGCATTACAGTATCAGCAAATGATGCTGATGATGCAACAGCAATCTCAGCAACAGGCCCAAGCTCAACAGCAGTGGATGGAAATGATGCAGCAAGGGCAAGGTTTCCACCCACAGCCACCACCTCCTCCAGTAATTGGAAACCCTGTGTTCCGGGAGTATAACAGACATCACCCTCCGGAGTTCAATGGAGAAGGAGAACCCCAAGAAGCCAGGAAGTGGATTAAACAAATGGAGAAGATCTTTAGAATGGCTGATTGTTCAGAAGAGGACAAAGTGGTCTATGCCACGAACCAATTCAGAGGCGCAGCAGAAGACTGGTGGGAATCTGCTCAGCGCAGGATGGAAGCCAATGGTGTAGAAGTGAATTGGGAGAACTTTAAAGGAGTAATGTTGGAAAAGTATTTACCTTTGTCTTACAAGGTAAAGAAAGAGCAAGAATTCTTAGAATTGAAGCAAGGTAGTATGTCGGTTGCTGAGTTCACAAAGAAGTTTGAAGAGTTGTCATACTATTCCACGCACAACGAGTATGCTGAGAATGAAGTGTGGAAGATGAATCAGTATAAATGAGGTTTAAGAGGCGAGATTGACACTGCAGTAAGTCTCCAAAGAACTGCAAGTTATGATGAGCTAGTACATGACAGTCTGGTGGTTGAAGCAGGACTTGCTAAGACCTCTAAAGAAAGATCAGCAGCTTATGAAAAGAAGAAGAGCAGGATGTCAGATAAGTATCACGACAAGCTCAAGCCAAAAGGATCCCCGCAGAGAGGGAAACAGACATACTCTCCACAACATAATCCTTTACGGACTAATCCCACTTGCAAGACGTGTGGTAGGATGCACAAAGGAGAGTGCTTGATAGGTGCTGGTATTTGTTATGGATGTAAACAGCCAGGGCATTTTATATCAGAGTGTCCAAACAGACGTGGTAAAGGATCAGCTGAAGGAACAACTACTAGTAGGGGCAGAGTGTACTCGCTTGACGGTGCAAAAGCTGTAGCCAATGAAGATTTAATTGCCGGTATGTGTTATTTGGGTACTAATCCAGTAAAAGTTCTATTTGATTGCGGCGCTACATGTTCTTTTATTTCATATAAATGTGTGGAGACGCTGCAATTACCTTTGTCTCCGTTGAACCCTCCAATGTTAGTATCTACCGCTACTGAAGGCGGAATTGAGGCAAAGTATGTTTGTGAAAGTTGTCCTATCACTGTGTCTAGTAAGACCTATTATGTTGATTTAGTTTGTCTTCCGATGGAGCAGTTGGATGTGATCTTAGGCATGGATTGGCTCTCTGCTAACCATGTGTATATAGGATGTTCAGAGAAGAGTATTTATATGCTTACCAGTGATACGACAGAAGGTGTGGCTCTGTCTGAATTGATTAACCGCACCCATCAGTTAATTCAATTCATTTGTGCTCAAGATAAGGGATTCTATGTGATGCTCACTGTGGCTTCAGAATCAGAGTTAAGTCCCAGTGATATTCCTGTTGTGAATGAATACTTAGATGTTTTTCCTTCAGAAGTAACTAGTTTGCCTCCAGAGCGTGAGGTGGAGTTTTCAATTGACTTGATTCCAGGAGCGGAGCCAGTATCTGTGGCACCGTACAGAATGTCACCAACAGAGCTGAAAGAGCTGAAGTCTCAACTCGAAGAATTAATCCAGAAACATTTTATTAGACCCAGTGTATCACCTTGGGGTGCTCCCGTCTTGTTAGTCAAGAAGAAAGATGGAAGCATGAGACTGTGTATTGACTACCGCCAACTTAATAAGGTGACTATCAAGAACAAGTATCCTCTTCCCAGGATTGACGACCTCCTAGACCAGCTTAAAGGAGCAACAGTATTTTCCAAAATTGATCTTCGGTCAGGTTATCATCAGATTCGTATTAAATCTTCAGATGTGTCTAAGACGGCGTTTCGAACGCGTTACGGGCACTACGAATTTCTGGTTATGCCTTTCGGTGTAACTAATGCTCCAGCAGTATTTATGGATTATATGAACAGAATATTCCAACCTTACCTTGATCAATTTGTGGTGATTTTCATTGATGACATTTTGATCTATTCTAAAGATCCTCAGGAGCATGCTCAGCACTTAAGAATTGTATTGGATGTCCTTAGAGACAAGCAGCTGTATGCTAAGTTTAGCAAGTGTGAATTCTGGTTATCCGAGATTAAGTTTTTGGGTCACGTTATTTCTCAAGGAGGAGTAGCCGTCGATCCATCCAAAGTTGAAGCTGTACTCAATTGGGAAAGACCCAAGAATGTAGCTGAAGTCAGGAGCTTTCTAGGCTTGGCAGGTTATTATCGAAGGTTTATCATGAAGTTTTCTCAGATTGCCTTGCCTTTGTCACGCCTCACTCGAAAGGATGTGCCCTTTATTTGGGACGAAGAATGTGAAAGGAGTTTCAGAGTTTTAAAAAGGAAGTTGACTAAGGCGCCAGTGTTGGCAATACCAGATCCTGAAAAGAGATACACCGTTTTCTGCGATGCATCTTCCAAGGGACTGGGAAGTGTTCTCATGCAAGGGGAAAACGTAATAGCTTATGCGTCCAGACAGCTCAAGACACATGAAGAGAATTACCCCACCCATGATCTTGAGCTAGCGGCAATAGTTTTTGCATTGAAGATATGGAGACATCATTTGTATGGTGCACAATTCGATTTGTTTAGTGACCATAAGAGTTTAAAGTACCTATTTGATCAAAGAGATCTTAACATGAGGCAAAGACGATGGATGGAATACTTGAAGGATTTTGATTTTGATCTGAAATACCATCCAGGAAAGGCTAATGTGGTTGCAGATGCCTTGAGTCGAAAGGCTTTAGTTAAAGCTGAAGTGATGATGCACACGTGTGGACTATATGAAAAGTTTAGAGATCTTAATCTCCATATTACCGAGATGGAAGGTGGCGTCTTATTAAACAAGTTAGAAATTTCCTGCGACCTACGATCTAGGATTGCACAAACGCAAAGCATGGATATGGACCTTCAGAGAAAAGTTGGCCAAGCGGAGTTTTCATGGGCACCAGATGGTGTGTTACTGTTTGAAGGAAGGATTTTTGTTCCGAACGATGAGGAATTAAAAAGGTTGATATTAGAAGAGGCGCATAAGAGCAGTTTCAGTATACATCCAGGTACCACCAAGATGTATCAAGATTTGAAAAGAGATTATTGGTGGCCTAGCATGAAAAGAGATGTTGCGGAGTTTGTGTCGCGGTGCATTGTTTGTCAGCAGGTAAAGATTGAGCACCAAAGGCCTGCAGGGATGTTAGTGCCTCTGGAAATTCCACAATGGAAATGGGAAGATATAACCATGGATTTTGTGAGTGGATTACCTCGAACACAGCGAGGACATGACTCCATATGGGTAATAGTGGACCGGTTAACCAAGTCAGCTCATTTCTTGCCGGTTAAGACTACGTATCGAGCCTCACAGTATGCCGAATTGTTTATTTCTGAGATAGTGAAACTCCATGGTGTACCTGTTAGTATTGTATCCGATCGGGATCCGATCTTCACATCTCATTTTTGGAAAGCTTTTCAGAAAGCTTTAGGGACAAGACTAAAGATGAGCACGTCCCATCATCCTCAAACAGACGGACAATCAGAAAGGACTATTCAGACGTTAGAGGATATGTTACGTGCATGTATTCTAGAAGATGGAGGAAGTTGGAACAATCATCTACCATTGATTGAATTTTCTTACAACAACAGTTATCATTCTAGCATTGGAATGGCACCATATGAAGCTCTATATGGTAGGAAATGTAGAACCCCGCTTTGTTGGGCTGAAGTCGGAGATAAGAGCATTTTGGGTCCAAAGATCATTCAGGAGACGACTCTAAAGATTAAGTCCATTCAAGATAAAATGAGAACAGCACAGAGTCGCCAGAAAAGTTATGCTGATAGGAGGCGAAGACCCTTAGAGTTTGATGAAGGAGACCATGTATTTCTTAAAGTTACTCCTAAGTTGGGCTTAAGAGGAGCTTTCAGGACTAAGAAGCTTTGTCCAAGATATGTTGGACCATTTCAGATACTTCAACGTGTTGGTCCGGCAGCTTATCAGCTAGCGCTGCCACCAGCTATGTCCGGACTACATGATGTCTTTCACGTCTCACAACTAAGGAAATTCATTCCTGATCCTTTCCAACCAGTGGAGTTGGATAGTATTGATTTGAGATCGGACTTGACCTTTCAACCTGAGCCAGAACAGATAATCGATCGTGATATTAAGACTTTGCGGAACAAAGAGATTCCTATAGTTAAGGTTGTATGGAAAGGTTCTCCCGACGGCGAAGCAACGTGGGAGCTAGAGTCAGAGATGCTAGAGACCTATCCTCATTTGTTTTCAGGTAACTTCTAAATTTCGAGGACGAAATTTCTTTAAGGGGGGTAGATTGTAACATCCCGTCTAGATGTGATTATTATCAGTATTAGACGCGATTAAGAAGCATGGCAATTTAATAAAATTGGAATGGCAAAACTGTAAATAAGTTAAAAGGGGAGAATGTTTAAAAGAAAGAAGTACAAAGATTTTTCTACACTCTTCCTTTGCTTTCCCATTTTCAGCTCATCCTCTCCCACTCTCTCCCAACCCACACGCCTCACTTCCTCTCCATAAACCTATCATTTCCTAAATCAATTCTTGAGAGAAACCTTCACAAGCAAGTTTGGTAGTAAAGCTAGAACAAGAGCAAGGAACTAGGAGAAACAAGGGAGATATTGAGAGAAGTTGGTAACTTGAAGCCAAGGCTTAGGAGAATCAGAAGTAGCAAGCACCAATAGGAGGATTAAGGTGAGCTCCACAGGGTTTTAGAACCCACTTGAGTAAGTTTGAGAGTATTTTACATATTGAGTTAAGTTTAGAAATTTTACCCTAAACTCCCATGCTTGCCAATTCCTTGATTAAACATGTTTTAAACTATCAATTTGTATTATAAATTCATCCCTTATACTGTTGGAATGCCTGGGTATCCTTAGATGTGTCAAAATGGTGGAAAATCACACTTTTAGCAGGTTTTTGAACTGTCATTTTCGCCGGGCGAGCTCGGGGCAACCGTGCAGTTACTGTTTGGCAAGTCTTCACTGCCTATTTTCGCCTCCACTTCGCCTTCACATCGCCCAGCGAAATCAGACAGACAGCACATGTCTGTTCTGGTTCGTTTTGAGTGCTGTGTACGTGTTCGGCGAGGCTTTTAATAACTGTTTTCAATGAAAACCTTATTTTCCAAGATAAACACCATTCTTGACATGTTCAAAGGGTTACTCAACATTTAAGGAATGAATGATCGGATAAGGAATTTGGTTAAAGCATTAGGAATGCAAAGTAAAGTTATTTAAGCTATGGAATATTTCCAATAAGCAAGCAACGGCTTATGAGAACGATAAGCCTATGACATAATGATGAAGCTTAGAACCTTACATAGGTCAAGAGTATAAGAATTAATAAGATTAAGCTGTGGCCTTCGATGTTCACGCCAGTGGAACACGAATGGTACACGTAGAGTAAAGACTAAGATTAATACTATTAAGTCGTGACTTTCATCGTTCACGCCAGTGGGACATGAAAGGTTCATGCATAAGATTAAAGATTATTTATTCGCGTCTTCCGTCGTTCACGCCAGTGGGACACGGGAGGTATACGCATCAGTTAAGACTTATATTAAGTCGTGTCTTCTGTTGTTCACGCCAGTGGGACACAGGAGGTTCACGCCAGTGGGACGTGTTATTCCGCAAGGATAACCGCACGACGACAAGAGGAGTCCGGTGTTAGCCTGATATGATAGCAATTTTCACCGGTTATCAGGGGAGTGTACTTCGGGGTTACTCCAACCGGGGGCATTCCGTAAAATGAACTCAGATAACATTGTTTGTTCAACGCTAACAGCTAACATAAAGATCAGTTAATATTCTATTACTTTCTCAGTCAGAAAATATTTATTCAGACAGTTATCAGATATCAGTTAGCAGCTATCAGACGGTGATCCTAGGTTTCCCCTTGATCACCAGATTATCAGAAACAGACAGATAGCCCTCTATGGGTAAGTTTGAGACTTGGCGATCATAGGTATTCCCGAGTTCGCCGAGGTAGGCACGGCAACCCTAAGTTCCCTGAGGTTGCCAAACAGTAGGTAGGGTAGGAGCTCACTGAGACGTTATGTCTCATCCCTTTCCTTCTGGTGCAGGTTCTTCGCAGGTAGCACGACGTAAAGGTAAAGAGAAAGCTACAGACTGATCGTGCTGTTCATGTTTCTTGGTGTTGTATATGTTTTGTATCATGATGTATATAAATTATGGAGAATGTTTAGTATCAGACTATGGATTGTATCAAAGATTTATGTTCTGTATAATTATTAAACAACCTTTCTGTAT
Source organism: Medicago ruthenica (assembly GCA_018208015.1). Classification (NCBI taxonomy): domain Eukaryota; kingdom Viridiplantae; phylum Streptophyta; class Magnoliopsida; order Fabales; family Fabaceae; genus Medicago; species Medicago ruthenica. The sequence continues at coordinate 46,033,020 of CM031378.1, forward strand.
TGTATTTAAATGTATCCAATATCAGTTTAACACTCTTGCTAATATACTAGTTAAAATTAGTATGGGTGTTACATATTCAAGCTATAAATTCGAGGTCGAATTCTCTTGAAGAGGGAGAGTATGATGTGACCCTAAGATGTTCTCCCTTGACAAGAATAATAATGTCATTATGGAATAAAAGAACCAAATTATTTTTGGTTCAAATTGTTATTTTCGTAGGTCATTATGTATCTATCTTGTGTTCATCATATCTAGAGCTCTGCAACTCCGATTGAGGTGATCTTTAAAGTGTTGGAAAAGGTACAAAATTATCTACATTTCATACGTTGGACTCAGAAGCAAAATCGACATATATCATGGTGTAAAATGGGATTAAAGTGGAGGGCATGATTAAATTAAGGAGCTGAAACAATAGAGGTGAAACACAATTAATTTGAGAAATTGAAGAGCATGATGAAGAGTAAAGAGGGTGCTGCAAGTAGTCAAAATGTAGATGTCAATAATTATGTAGCCAACACATGCATTGATTCAGCCACCCTAAATAAAAAACCAACTAAATTGTAATGTTTTCTTTGCATTAATCAGCCACCAAAACATTATGACAATTAATGGCTGTCTTTCCTTTCATTTTCTTAGAGTTTTAGAATCAGAACCATCTTGTATTGAGCTTAAATAAATAGAGCACGAAAATGACATGTAAGATATGTAGAATTTTGATAAAAAATACACTTTATGTGTTGTGAGAGCTTTGTCTCTTTTTTGGTTCTGGATTGAACCAAGTTTATCGAATCTTATCAATGGCTTCCTTACCATTGTGGCGATTCCTCTTGGCTTAACATTCCTTCTTGGATTAGAAGTGATTGTGACGCTTTCATTTACCATTCCTTTCCCCAAATCCATCCTTTTATTTTTATTTTGAGTCCTTCATCATCACTAGACACGACTCCAGGAGAAAACGATAAAGAATGAGAAGGCTTCAAGTCATCCTAAAAAACTCACAGCTACTAGGCATCCTCTTCCTGCAAATCTACACCACAAGGGCGTAGGCGGAAACCCACAAGAAAGGGTGAGAAATATTCAACACATGGATAATACGAATACATGTATAGTTCTAGGGTAAACAACAACATCATGTATACATCAATAACATATTCATCACAAACAAACAATATTCGTACTTCACATATACCTATATCAATGGCAAGTAAGGACATCAAAGTACACACCATTCACACATTACTATAACAAACTCATCATCCAATATCACATCTTCAATTAGACACATCTCCACATAGCACATAGTCAAGTTTCACATCTTCGAATAACACATCATCACATTTCACATCTTCAAATATACTTGCAAGTATGTATGCAATGCACCTAAGACGACTCTATATGCATGTGGTACCAGATTTTGGATATCAGAGGTATGTTACTGAGTGATCCCACGACATTTTGGATACCAGAGTTATATTACTGAGTGATCCCATGATATTTTGGATACCAGAGTTATATTACTGAGTGATCCCATGGCATTTTGGATAATCAAAGGTATGTTACTGATTAATCCCACAACGTCAAATAGGACTGACTATGAATGCATGCACACCATATAAGACATCAAAAATGCCTAATTTGACTCGACAGATACACATCATTGAATAACTCATTGTCATATCACACAACATCATATCAATACACCGTTATATAATTTCTTCATTATATAACGCATCATCAAATCAACATTGTTATATCACCATCATCATATAATCAACTCATCTCATCAAGCATATCAACTTGTGTTCACATTATCACATCACCTTATCATATATTCACAACACATCATTTTACATCATCAAGTATACTTCATTAATCACATCATCTTCATTAATCGTCTCAAAGTTCACAAATCAATTCATAATTCAATTCATAGCTAGATCACAAGTTCACTAATAGCTATTCTAATTTCTAAGTTTACTTCCATCATAAACTTAGTTAATTACTCTTACAATTCTAAATTACACTCCTATCATTCAAGTTTAAAGATTTGGGACCTAATCATGCATCTCGTGTACACTTTAAAAGCATAAAAAATGAAGTTTTACAACTCAGGGAAAAACACACATTCGTGCGTTTTGGACGCACGGTCATGTGTTTTTCAACAGAGAAGGCAATAGAAAACACACGATCCATGTGTTTTAGGCGCACAGTCATGCGTTTTCCCCAGACTTGGGAAAAATGCAATTTTTCTGAACATTGAGCATGGGAAAACCTCTTTCGACACCATTTTTTGATCTAATTCTTACCAAACTCGACCCAAATCTTCATACTAAGGTTATCTAATCAATTATACATTAATTTCCTCTTAACAAACTTAATTCTACTCATTTTTACCATTAATTATCATGATTCTCATTTGCTCCATAAATGTATCACTTCATTCCAATTCCACTTCATTTGCTCCACAAAGTTAGGTGTCACTATTGTAGAGAAGTTGGGAACACCACACCTCATTGCCATGCTATGAAAATTTTAGTTCCAAAAGGGATAATGAGATGGGTGCCCAAGCAATCTATTTGTTTCAATATTCTTAAGGACCCAACATTAGTTGGGGACTTAAAGGCTCCAATTTGATTAATGCAAGAGTGTCTTACAACCATGAAAGGAAATTTTCCTCTTGGGTTGTTCAAGGCACTTAGATGACAATGTATCCATAATTCCCAATCTTTAGAGAAGGATGTGGATACATCTCAATATTCACGAATCAATTATGGTGGTCCTTTGTTCTTTTCTTACTCCCACAAGTTGGGAAAGGTTTGTATGTTTTTTTAGTGTGTTACAGGTTTGTTGATCACGAGTCAAGTCTGTAACACCCCAATATTTTATATACTTTATACATGTCTTTTTAATATTTTTTGATTTATTAATTATTCAACAACTTATTTCATGTGTAAAGAATTTAAGAAGTTTTTGGACACCCTACTTTTATTAAATAATTTTCTATGCATTCTCCCTTTCCTCCTTAAAAATAATTGACCGCACTGCCTTAACTATATTTAATTTCATGTAATCTTTTATTAGTCTTTCTAAACAACTTATAATTATTATTATTATTATTATTATTATTATTATTATTATTATCATTATAATTATTATTATTATTATTATTATTCCTTTCAATTGTTATTCAATTACACATTCTTATCTCTCTCCCTCTCACTCGCTCACGTTAACACTCCCTCCTCCTTATTTCCTTTGACTATTGACTTCTGGACCGAAAAAAAAAAACAAGATGTAACGACCCTATTTTCGTATATTATATTTTTATATATTTTATTTTATGGTTTGGTATTTAAAAATATTTTCTAGTAATCGAGGAATAATTATTTAGCGCGAAGATAAGTTCGTAACCGAGTTTTTAAGGTTTTGGGCCTAGAGGGTGAATAGTGTTGGGCTTTTAAGTTTATGAGTAGTAATGATCAAGTGGTTATGATAGTAGTAAGCTTGGATTGGATTGAAAGGCTAGGATGAGTCCTTGAGAGTTAGTAAGAATGGATGGCCAAGATTGATTGGATTGGATTATAAGAGATTAACACTACAACTTTTTGGAATCACTATTCATTTCTTTTGGAGAGAAAGAAAACGTGGAAGAGGAGAAGAGAAGGAGAAAGCAAGAGGAAAAACCTAGGGCTTGTGATTTGAAGCTTGAGTTTGCTAGAGAACTTTGATTTCAAGGTAAGAGAGTTAGTATTACTTGATTACAAGTGATTGAGAAGGGGAGAATGTCTATTTCTCCATCCCAAACTTCTTTTCACTTTGTCTAGGTTTTGTTAGAAAGTTTTTATGGTTTAAAGTTGTTAATGATTATGTTGTGCTTGCTTGAATGCTAAGTGATGATGCTAGCATGTTTTGTTGAAGTTATTGTGTTGTGAATTCATAAGAAAAGTTATGAAAAGTGATTGTTTTTGAACCCTAATTTCTTTGATGGATGTAATCCTTGTTTGTGATGGTTTATAAATGATGTTTTATGATGGAAAGTTGTTTTTAACAAGTTCTGGAAGTTGGGTAACCTTGAATGGGCTAAAATGGTGGAAAAATCACATTTTTACATGACTGTGTACTGATACGGTCGCTTGTAGCGACGGAACATCGCTTGTAGCGACCAGGCAGGATAATTCCCTGCCTATCCGCGCTTGAAGCGACCAATGGTTCGCTTGTAGCGACCAAGCAGGATAATTCCCTGCCTATTCGCGCTTGTAGCGCCCAAGGGCTCGCTTGTAGCGACCAACCCTGGACAGGCCAACTTTGTTGAGTTGTTCTGGAGGTCCTGGTGCGCGCGGGGATGTCTTTTGCTACTGTATTTTTTATAATACATTTTGGAAACCTTGCCCACCATTTTAATCCATTCCTAATGCTTTCTAAAGATTATTTTGTTTCAAGAAAGTTTTGTGTAAAACCCTAATATGTGTGTGGGATTATCAAAGTGTGTGGGTTTCCCTTTGAAACCCTTATGTGTGAGATTTTGATATGATTTGCTTGGTTTATTTGAAATTGTTAATCAAGGTTGAGTATATACATGTCGTATATTATGATGTGGCCATGAGCGCCTAGTGTTGTGTTTGTTGTTGTTGTGATAATTATCAGAGTGCTGATAATTTAGATGTTGTGTTTGTTGTTGATGTTGTTGAGATAATTATCAGAGTGCTGATAATTAGTTGTATTAGTAAGTATCATATATTTACTAAGTGAATCATCATGCATTTCATGATTGTATGATATCCGTGTGCGGATAAGAAATCCAAGAGTGCTTGGTTATCAAGAGTGCTTGATATTATCAAGAGTGCTTGATAAGGATATAAGTTTATCCAAAATGATTTGGTACCACATGCATTAGTGAATGCATTTTGAGGCATGCATCCTTTGTGACATTATGTGTGCATAATGGTTGTTAAGTGTTAATTGTTATTGATGAGTTGTGCATTGTCAATTACGTGTTGTGTTTTGGTTATGTATAATAATGTGTTATTTATACATGTTTATTGGTTGTGATACTAACACTCTCTGTTATGTGTTATGTGCTGGATCTTTGGGGATCCAGATTATCAGGTTGGCGAGGCTATCGTTGAGGAATAGCCCTTTGCTGTTTAGGAGCTTTTGTAGTGGTAAGGGCATAGCTTAGCTATCCTTACATTTTTGGTACTAGGGGTTGTATCCTAGATAGAGTCTAGTGCTCTGATATTTGTAACACTATTTTGGGGTATCTGAACGTTTATGTATAGATTTGGCAATGGTCTCTGTGTAGAATTGCCTATTTTGAAAATCTTATGTATATATATTTTTGTATATTATATACATGCTTGCTTATAAGCATTTGTTGGTTATTCTTCCGCTGCTGTGTTTGCAAATCAAATATGTTTTGATTTCTGTTGATGTTTTATTTAAAATTGTTTTACATGATGTTGTAACTTCCTATGTCCTTAACGTTTTCTTTATTAAAGTTAATAATCGGCGGTTAGGGGTTAGGGTGTTACAATAGTTGGTATCAGAGCAGGTCGATCCATTGGATCAATTGAGTTTAGTATACCCTTTGTGTAACATGTGTTTTCTTAAACACTTTGTTCTCACTTGTGTTATGTGATGTTTGGTAGTGTGTGGATATGACGCAACGAGCACTTGCGGACGCGATGGAGCGGATGGCTGATGCCATGGCTCAGGATGCTGCTAGTAGGACTGCGGATAGAGCCGCACAACAAGCTAGAGGAGGCGGAGAAGATGAGTTGAGACTCGAGAGGTTTATGAACAACAAACCGCCTATCTTCAAGGGAGGATACGATCCAGATGGAGCTCAGACTTGGTTGGAAGGGATTGAGAGAATTTTTGGAGCTATGCGTTGTCTGGATGCGCATAAGGTATTGCTAGGAGCGTATGTTCTCCATGATGAAGCTGATCATTGGTGGGGAAATGCTAGTCAGAGGTTGGGAGCTGGGGGAGCTTTAGTTACTTGGGCTCGTTTCCGGAGAGAGTTTTTAACCAAGTATTTTCCGGCAGACGAGAGGAACCGTAAGGTGATTGAGTTCATGGAGCTCAAGCAGGGGAGTTTATCTGTTTCTGAATATGCGGCCAAGTTTGAAGATTTGTGTCGTTTTGCTCCTCATTACAACACGGTGGAAGCTGAGGAAGACAAGTGTGTGAAGTTTGAAAATGGGCTGAGGCCGGATATCAAGCAACTAATTGGGTTTAGCGAGATCAGAAATTTTCCGATGTTGGTGAATAAGAGCCGGATATGTGATAAGGATGGTAAGGCTAAAGCTAATTACTACAAAGCCGCAAATGAGAAGAGGGGAAAGGACATGGCTAGAGGTAAACCATATGGTAGAAGTGGAAAGAAACCAGATGAAAGTGGGAGTAGTGGTAACAAGTTTGGAGGTAATAGGAATTGCTTTAAGTGTGGACAACCGGGACATCGTATGTTTGAGTGCCCGAAGAATGATGGAAAATGTTTCAAGTGTGGTGATCCTAACCACAAAGCTGATCAGTGCAAGAAAGGTGTTGTGTGCTTCAATTGCAAAGAAGAGGGTCATAAGAGCAACGTGTGTAAGAAGCCTAGAGCGGCTGGAGGAAAAGTGTTTGCTTTAGATGGTGGTGATGCGAAGGCGGACAACTTGATCAGAGGTACGTGCTTTATCAATAATACTCCTTTGTCTGCTATTATTGATACGGGTGCTACCCATTCATTTATTTCTATGGATTGTGTTGAGAGGTTGGGTCTTAAAGTAGAAAATATGATGGGACGCATGGTTATTGAAACGCCTGCGAGTGGTTCGGTATCGACTACTCTAGTTTGTGTTGATTGTTCAGTCATTATGTATGATCGACTCTTTGGTATGGATTTAGTCTGCATTCCGTTGAGCGGGATAGATGTTATCTTTGGTATGAACTGGTTAGAATTTAATCAAGTTCATATCAACTGCGGTGAGAGGACGGTTACATTTCCCAGACCGGAGCCAGAGTTGTGTTCAAAGCTTATGTGTTGTCGAGAAGTGGTAAGATCAGTGAAGGCTCAAGAGGACGTGTTTGCTATGTTTGCTTCGTTGAGGGTGGAAGAGAAGATTGAGGTGGATGCGTTGCCGGTGGTGCGTGATTTCCCAGATGTTTTTCCAGATGACATTTTGGATTTACCACCCGAGAGAGAGGTTGAATTCGCAATTGACATCGTACCTGGCACTAGTCCAATTTCAATGGCGCCGTATCGTATGTCAGCTGCTGAACTAGAAAAGTTGAAGGAACAATTGGAAGAATTGTTAGAGAAGAAGTTTGTAAGACCGAGTGTATCGCCGTGGGGTGCGCCGGTTCTGTTGGTGAAGAAGAAAGATGGTAGTATGCGTCTGTGCATCGATTATCGTCAGTTGAATAAAGCAACTATCAAGAACAAGTATCCACTTCCGAGGATAGATGATTTGATGGATCAGTTAGTGGGAGCCTGTGTGTTCAGCAAGATTGATTTGAGATCGGGATATCACCAGATAAGAGTTAAGGCGGAGGATATACCGAAGACTGCTTTCAGGACAAGGTATGGTCACTACGAGTACGCCGTTATGCCTTTTGGAGTTACGAATGCACCTGGAGTGTTTATGGAATATATGAATCGTATATTTCATTCCTTTTTGGATCGATTTGTGGTGGTCTTCATAGACGATATTTTGGTATACTCGAAGACGGAAGAAGAACATGCTGAGCATTTGAAGATTGTGTTGGAGGTGTTGCGCGAGAAGAAGCTTTATGCAAAATTTTCTAAGTGTGAATTTTGGTTGCATGAAGTTAGCTTTTTGGGTCACGTCATTTCAAGTGGTGGTATAGCAGTGGATCCTGCTAAGGTAGAAGCCGTGCAAGATTGGGGGACGCCGGAGTCTGTTACTGAGATCCGAAGTTTTCTTGGTTTGGCCGGTTACTATCGGAGGTTCATTGAAGGATTTTCAAAGTTGGCGTTGCCGTTGACGCAGTTGACTAGGAAGGGTCAAGCTTTCATTTGGGATGACAAGTGTGAGCAGAGTTTCCAAGAGCTGAAGAGGAGGTTGACATCTGCACCTGTGTTAATTCTGCCAAATCCGAAGGAACCGTTCGTGGTTTATTGTGATGCGTCGAAGATGGGTCTAGGTGGTGTGTTGATGCAGAGGGGACAAGTTGTTGCTTATGCATCAAGACAGCTGAAGATTCATGAGAGGAACTATCCTACGCATGATTTGGAGCTAGCTGCTGTTGTGTTTGTTCTCAAGATTTGGAGGCACTACTTGTATGGGTCGGGATTCGAGGTTTTCAGCGATCACAAGAGTCTGAAGTACTTGTTTGATCAGAAGGAGCTCAACATGAGGCAAAGAAGATGGTTAGAGTTTCTTAAGGATTATGATTTTGAATTGAGTTATCACCCGGGTAAGGCTAATGTGGTAGCCGATGCGTTGAGTAGGAAGTCTTTGCATATGTCTTCTCTGATGGCGAAGGAACTGAGATTGATTGAAGAGTTTAGAGACCTCAGTTTGGTTTTTGAAAGGACAACCAGAAGCGTGAAGCTAGGAATGTTGAAGTTGACGAATGATTTTCTTGCAGAGGTTGTGGAAAAGCAAAAGTCTGATGTGAGATTGATGAAGCTTAAGACGCTCATCGAGCAAGGGAAAAAGGTAAACGTTGAGATCGATGAGAAAGGCGTGATGAGATGTCAAGGAAGGTTATGTGTACCTAATGTGCCTGATTTGAAGCGGATGATTTTGGAGGAAGGTCACAGAAGCAACTTAAGTATTCATCCTGGTGTTACTAAAATGTATCAAGATCTGAGGAAAATGTTTTGGTGGCAAGGGATGAAGAAAGAGATCGCCGAGTTTGTTTTCGCTTGTTTGACCTGTCAGAAGTCCAAGGTAGAGCATCAGAAGCCGTCGGGGCTATTGCAACCTATGTTTATTCCCGAGTGGAAATGGGATAGTATTGCGATGGATTTTGTAAGCGGTTTGCCGAAGACGTCGAAAGGTAACAATATGATTTGGGTAGTTGTCGACAGGTTAACAAAGTCTGCTCATTTCATAGCTATCAAGACCGGTATGCTAGTACCAAAGTTGGCTGAGATTTATGTCGAGCAAATCGTGAGATTACATGGAATTCCGTCAAGTATTGTATCAGATCGAGATCCCCGTTTTACTTCAAGATTTTGGGAGAGTTTGCAAGAGGCGTTGGGGACTAAGTTGCGGATGAGTTCTGCTTATCACCCGCAGACGGATGGTCAGTCGGAGAGGACAATTCAATCATTGGAGGATTTGTTAAGATCGTGTATTTTGGAACAAGGAGTGAGTTGGGAAGCTTGCTTGCCATTAATTGAGTTTACGTATAACAACAGTTTTCATTCGAGCATTGGTATGGCACCTTTTGAAGCGTTGTATGGGAGAAGATGTAGGACACCTTTGTGTTGGTTTGAATCGGGAGAAAGTGTGGTGCTTGGACCTGAGATTGTGCAACAAACGACCGAGAAGATCAAGATGATCCAAGAAAAGATGAGAGCGTCGCAGAGTCGCCAGAAAAGCTATGCCGACAAGAGAAGGAAGGATATAGAATTTCAAGAAGGAGATCATGTGTTTCTAAGAGTTACATCGACTACGGGTATTGGACGGGCTTTGAAATCGAAGAAGTTAGCATCGAGGTTCATTGGTCCGTATCAAGTTTTGAAGAGGATTGGGAAGGTGGCATATAGGATTGCGTTGCCGCCGTCGTTGTCGAATCTACATGATGTTTTTCACGTGTCTCAATTAAGGAAATACGTATCGGATCCGTCACATGTGATTGAGTCGGACGAGATACAAGTGAGAGAGAATTTAACGGTTGCAACGGTACCCTTAAGGATTGAAGGACAAGAGATGAAGAGGCTCAGGAATAAAGAGATTTCATCGGTGAAAGTCGTTTGGGGAGGCCCAGCCGGTGAATATGCGACGTGGGAGCTCGAGAGCAAGATGCGGGATTCTTATCCAGAGTTGTTTTCAGGTATTTTCGAGGGCGAAAATTCTTTTTAGGGGGGTAGAGTTGTAACGACCCTATTTTCGTATATTATATTTTTATATATTTTATTTTATGGTTTGGTATTTAAAAATATTTTCTAGTAATCGAGGAATAATTATTTAGCGCGAAGATAAGTTCGTAACCGAGTTTTTAAGGTTTTGGGCCTAGAGGGTGAATAGTGTTGGGCTTTTAAGTTTATGAGTAGTAATGATCAAGTGGTTATGATAGTAGTAAGCTTGGATTGGATTGAAAGGCTAGGATGAGTCCTTGAGAGTTAGTAAGAATGGATGGCCAAGATTGATTGGATTGGATTATAAGAGATTAACACTACAACTTTTTGGAATCACTATTCATTTCTTTTGGAGAGAAAGAAAACGTGGAAGAGGAGAAGAGAAGGAGAAAGCAAGAGGAAAAACCTAGGGCTTGTGATTTGAAGCTTGAGTTTGCTAGAGAACTTTGATTTCAAGGTAAGAGAGTTAGTATTACTTGATTAGAAGTGATTGAGAAGGGGAGAATGTCTATTTCTCCATCCCAAACTTCTTTTCACTTTGTCTAGGTTTTGTTAGAAAGTTTTTATGGTTTAAAGTTGTTAATGATTATGTTGTGCTTGCTTGAATGCTAAGTGATGATGCTAGCATGTTTTGTTGAAGTTATTGTGTTGTGAATTCATAAGAAAAGTTATGAAAAGTGATTGTTTTTGAACCCTAATTTCTTTGATGGATGTAATCCTTGTTTGTGATGGTTTATAAATGATGTTTTATGATGGAAAGTTGTTTTTAACAAGTTCTGGAAGTTGGGTAACCTTGAATGGGCTAAAATGGTGGAAAAATCACATTTTTACATGACTGTGTACTGATACGGTCGCTTGTAGCGACGGAACATCGCTTGTAGCGACCAGGCAGGATAATTCCCTGCCTATCCGCGCTTGAAGCGACCAATGGTTCGCTTGTAGCGACCAAGCAGGATAATTCCCTGCCTATTCGCGCTTGTAGCGCCCAAGGGCTCGCTTGTAGCGACCAACCCTGGACAGGCCAACTTTGTTGAGTTGTTCTGGAGGTCCTGGTGCGCGCGGGGATGTCTTTTGCTACTGTATTTTTTATAATACATTTTGGAAACCTTGCCCACCATTTTAATCCATTCCTAATGCTTTCTAAAGATTATTTTGTTTCAAGAAAGTTTTGTGTAAAACCCTAATATGTGTGTGGGATTATCAAAGTGTGTGGGTTTCCCTTTGAAACCCTTATGTGTGAGATTTTGATATGATTTGCTTGGTTTATTTGAAATTGTTAATCAAGGTTGAGTATATACATGTCGTATATTATGATGTGGCCATGAGCGCCTAGTGTTGTGTTTGTTGTTGTTGTGATAATTATCAGAGTGCTGATAATTTAGATGTTGTGTTTGTTGTTGATGTTGTTGAGATAATTATCAGAGTGCTGATAATTAGTTGTATTAGTAAGTATCATATATTTACTAAGTGAATCATCATGCATTTCATGATTGTATGATATCCGTGTGCGGATAAGAAATCCAAGAGTGCTTGGTTATCAAGAGTGCTTGATATTATCAAGAGTGCTTGATAAGGATATAAGTTTATCCAAAATGATTTGGTACCACATGCATTAGTGAATGCATTTTGAGGCATGCATCCTTTGTGACATTATGTGTGCATAATGGTTGTTAAGTGTTAATTGTTATTGATGAGTTGTGCATTGTCAATTACGTGTTGTGTTTTGGTTATGTATAATAATGTGTTATTTATACATGTTTATTGGTTGTGATACTAACACTCTCTGTTATGTGTTATGTGCTGGATCTTTGGGGATCCAGATTATCAGGTTGGCGAGGCTATCGTTGAGGAATAGCCCTTTGCTGTTTAGGAGCTTTTGTAGTGGTAAGGGCATAGCTTAGCTATCCTTACATTTTTGGTACTAGGGGTTGTATCCTAGATAGAGTCTAGTGCTCTGATATTTGTAACACTATTTTGGGGTATCTGAACGTTTATGTATAGATTTGGCAATGGTCTCTGTGTAGAATTGCCTATTTTGAAAATCTTATGTATATATATTTTTGTATATTATATACATGCTTGCTTATAAGCATTTGTTGGTTATTCTTCCGCTGCTGTGTTTGCAAATCAAATATGTTTTGATTTCTGTTGATGTTTTATTTAAAATTGTTTTACATGATGTTGTAACTTCCTATGTCCTTAACGTTTTCTTTATTAAAGTTAATAATCGGCGGTTAGGGGTTAGGGTGTTACACAAGACATTGATGTCAATTTATGTCTTTTTTTTTTAATTAAATTCAGTTCCTTTTTAGCTATGACTTTCATGATCATTGTATTATTCCCCTTTAAATTTTCCTTTACAAACCGTTAATTAAGAGTAATTAAACAAAGAGAGAAAATATGTTATGAAACTGTTGACAAAAGTTGGAGTTAAATATATAAATGCTTTCCAATTGTTGGTTATTTGATTTTAGGAGAGTTGACTAAATTTATTTGTTTAATTGATGAGTGTCCCATAGAATATGTTATCAACCTCTATAGAAAAAATTTCATAGAACCGTGTAGTTATTATAGTATTTTCCCTTCATGCTAATTTATGTATACCTTTGACCAAGACTATTCCCCCTTAAACACTACTTTCATTCCCATTAATTTCCACCTTAATACCCTATGATATGGTAACTTTCCTTCATTAATCCATTAGACTCTCAATATTTCAAATCATTCTCATCTACACAATAGTTATACACGAGATTAGTCCGTAAGAGAGAACAAACAAAAAAAAAAGGAAAGGCAAAATCAATTCTCCACAAAATAATAAAAATTCCATTCACACATAATCATCATCATCACCTTGCTCATCAGAATTCTAAGTCTCCATCCACTCTACTCTTTAGTAGGCCTTAAGGTAAAATCTTGTTGTTTTCCTCTTCCACTCCATTGTTCATATGTTAAGTCTTTTTCCTTAAGATTTCACCTTCCCTCAAAGTACTATTATCAACCTCTCAATTTGTACTTCTAATTTCGTGTAGCACCTCAAACTCTTGCTCGTGCGTTTGGTGCAGAATCAATCTTAGGGACGTACATTTTGTGTCGAAGGAAAAGCACCAAAGGTAAGGGCGGTATTCCGTACAATCATGTAGTTATAAACTCATAGGCTAAGTTGGTAGTAGAACTCTTTTCCTAATAAGAGTTGGAAACTTTAATATAAATAAAGAGATAGAGAATAATTTTTGTGGCATATCATGTGTAGTGTGGAAGAGTCTCATTTTTTTGTGGCATAGCATGGCATTATGTTGTAATTTTGCTTGTTGTTTTGAGAAAAGAGGTTTGATGAAAATTTTGGAAGAAAGTTGGAATTTTATTCTATTTGGTAAAAGTAGTGATGAAAAGTGCATAACATGCATAGCATGGCATATAGTTGTGTCATAGGTTGCCAAATGGGGCGATTTATTCTTGTGCCAAATGGGGCGATTTATTCTTGTGCCAAATAGGGCGATTTATTCTTGTGCCAAATGGGCGATTTATTCTTGTGCCAAATGGGGCGATTTATTATTGTGCCAAATGGGGCGATTTATTCTTGTGCCAATTGGGGCGATATCCGGATCATGGTCTAGTTGCATCTCATGCATCATTTGCATAAAGTTCATATTTTAATTTCCTTTATTTCTATTGAGGTTTTGACTTTTATGTGGTGAGTGTTTTACTGTTTTCTTATCTTGTGCTTTTATGTCTATATGATTGTATTTTTGTGGTTTAGGAATACTGACCCCTTACAACCAACATTTTAGGTATTGATGAGTTTGAAGATTTGAAGCAAAAATGGTGTTTAGCTTGCACGCGCACGGGGAATAAATTTGGGTTTTCTTAAAATGTAATTTAAAATAACTTTTGAAATCCATTATTTTAATGTAATTTATTTAGTCTAATTGAGTAATTCAATCTTCTCTTAATAAAAAAAAAATGTAGTTTTTCTAAAATTTAACCATCTAGATGTAATGTCTTGGATTAAAAATCCGGGGCGTTACTGTAACACCCATACTAACGTTAACTAGTATATTAGCATGTGCGTTAATCTGATATCGGATACATTAAAATTTACAATAAGTAATAAATATACAAGCCACTGAATGAGTACATTTTGCTCGTTTACATAAATATCCAAATGTCATATAATACACGTTTGTATACATATATAAAGTCTATCAACCTCCTGAGCTTGCCTTGACGAGCATCTGCACTCCATCCAGCATTTTCCTGAACGTCTGCATCTGGAAACCACTTGTCAACCTGAAAACCTGCACCAGAAGGATAGGGATGAGACATAATGTCTCAGTGAGCTCCTACCCTACCTACTGTTGGCAACCACAGGGAACCTAGGGTCGCCGTGCCTACCTCGGCAATCTTGGGGAATACTACGATCGCCAAGTCTTATCTTTATATATTTCGCGATCAAGGGGAAACCTAGGATCGCGTCATGACTTTATCTTTCCTATACTTGTCAATTACATGATCTCATGAATTTCATAATCTATTCTTATCTTAGTCTTATACGTAGTGATCTTGGGGACATCCTATGATCACATCGCGTTCACTAGGAACTAATCATCATGTTTCGTATTACATATAAAATATACATATTCGTTTCATGTTCGTATTCATCTTTTCATGTCATTAAGTTAGAAGTTAGCGTTGAACAAACAATCATTATCTTGGTTCATTTTACGGAGTGCATCCGGGTGGAGTAACCCCGAAGTACAACTCCCATAATACCGGTGAAATTCCTATCATATCAGGCTAACACCGGACTCCTCTTATCTTTGTGTAGGCAACCCTCTCGGTGAAGCCCCATCCGGCATAATCCGGAGCCTGCTGGACACATCTTGCATGTAGACAACCCTCTCGGAGAAGTCCCATCCGGCGAATCCCGGAGCCTGCTGGACATGCTTAAGTCTTTTAACATACGTGTGGACAATCCTCTCGGAAGAGTCCCATCCGGCGAAACCCGGAGTCTGATGAACACGTTTAATATCGTCTTATACATTACGTGTGGATAGCCCTTTCGGAGAAATCCCATCCGGCGTATCCCGGAGTCTGATGAACACGTTATCATATTCTTTATCATTAGATTCTTTCTTAAGTTCATAAGCATATCTATTACGTTTCATATCTCTTATGCATATCTAATGCATACTTTAAAGCCTAACCTATTAGAGGTTCTTAACTATAAACATGGTATCATTCTTATTTCTCATTAATTCTTAACTATTGCACTTGAAAGTACGTCTAGTAATCTACCATAAGCTTTGCATATTAAATGCCTTCCTTAAGGGAATCAATCTCCCAATCCATATCATATGAGTCTAAGTTCATAGGCTTATCGTTATCATAAGCCATCACCTAATCGTTGGAAAAGTTCCATAGCTTAAATAACTTCTATTGCGTTGCCATCTTAGGATTGTCTATCCAATTAACCCTTATGCTCCTATTGCGTCACTAAACCTTTGTTCATTCATTCCGTACAAGTTATGCGCCTTCGGATATGTCATAATGGTGTTTTTCTTATAAAATAAGGTTTTCTTTGAAAATGGTTACCAAAAGCCTCGCCTGACATGTACATAGGTCCCAGAACGAAGCAGAAAAGACATGAAAAGCCTGTCTATTTTCGCTGGGCGAAATCCCTCTCGCTGGGCGAAGGTAGGCAGTGAAGACTTGCCAAACAGTAACTGCACGATCGCCCCGAGGTCGCCCGGCGAAAATGACAGTTCAGGACTGGTTCAAAACATGATTTTCCACCATATTTGACATATCTAAACATACTCAGGCACTATAACAACATAAGGAATGATTTGTAACTATGAATTGGTTGATTAAAACAGATTTGAACAAGGAATTAGTAGCAAAAGGGATTAGGGTACCAAAAATACAAACTTGCTCATAAAACATAAAACTCACAAAGGGGGTTCTAAAACCCCTAGGAACTCACCTCAAACTTGATTACTAGCTTCCTTGCCAAGCTCTCAACTTTAAACCCTAGCTCTTAATTCTTTCCTTTCTTGCTTTAACACTCTCCAAGCTAGCATGTTACTTGTGTTCCAAGAGTTGTAGAAGAAGGATTGATGGATGCAACCAAGGGAGAGGGAGGCGTGAGAGTAGAGAAGTGGGGGAGAGAGAATCAGATTTGGGAGATAAAAGGATGAGAAGAAAATGAAAGAAATATCTTCCCCCCTCTTTTTTTTATAATCCTACTTTGCCCATTAATTACCAAAACGCCATTGCCACTTATTTACAAAATTGCCATGCTTCTTAATCGCTTCTAATAATAATAACTGATACTTATAAATGGGATATCACACTTACCATACTAATAAGCCCATTAACTGACAATTTACCAAATTGTCCTTTGCTCCAACATCTCTGATACATCGTCTCAATATTAATAATTATTCGAGTCTTGGGCGGGATGTTACAATCTACCCCCCTTAAAGAAATTTCGTCCTCGAAATTTAGAATCCACTATCATACACGAATTAATCTCACATACTACTTCCTTCATTATCTAAGACTCCAGTTCATCTTACTTATCGGAATCCCTCAGATTCCAATTCTATAAGTCGAATGTATCCGACAAACTTTTCGTTGACTGTAATACTTGATGTGCATCACACAATTCTTGTGTAGCAAAATATGAGGTCATCTGAACCATCGCATCCAACTTGCTGTCTATATCCTTGTTCATACACTTCTTGTAACCCAAACTAGAGTTATCCAATTCTAACACTTGTGCTGAAACTTATATTCTCGTTTTAGTCCGCGTAATCTTACTTAGACGACATTGGTCGTTCTTATTATCCTCGACGATTCCATTGAATTCTTATATTCGATCTTTGCCTTATACAACGGCATCCTACATTTATGGTTTTACCATAAACATACCATTCTTTAATGAGAGTAAAATTACCGCACTACCTCCATTATACAAATACAAGGAGGAGGCATCCTGGTGTGTTACTTTCCAAAATCTTAATCATTGCTTCCACTACGGAATTCCTCAAGGGTTCGCGAAAACTTACTGATTACCCATGTTCTGCTTCGATGGATCTATGACGTTGCTTATCGTAATAACTTAGGAATCATTCTTCATACTAGGAGTTTGCCAATCTCCCATCGTTCTTGTCACAATTATTCTCATTTTCTTGTTGTAGCATAAATGCTTTCTACACCGATAATCCCAAACTTATAGGAATTTAGTCCAAGTGATGAGTGGCTTAAGTCGTCTCACATATCATTATACAATATATTTCATAACACATATCTTACATACCTAAGCGAACACGTATACACTTACATTACCTCATTTTTTTGTCCGACTAACGGGACATCATTCTTAATCTTAACATATTTGAGACACTACTATATCGATTGGAAATCTTTCCTTACTCTTAACTCATCTCGTAACATCCGGGATTTGCCTTTCAACTGGCTTGCCAGGTTTTCCCCGCCAATGTTAATCGCAGGAGTTTCTTGACATACTTTATTACATAGAATAGATCATGTTTACGCTTATCGATATAGTGAACTCCTTTCTCATATCCAAACATCAAATCCAAGTCCTAATTCTCAAAAGAAAGTTCTACTTGGTTGCTGCCAAAAATAGCACAATTAGTCTTTAATCCTTTAGTCATAACATAAAATTACGCAGCCCTCTACCGTGGACTACGAATAACTTTTAATCTTCGTAAAAGTTCTCCTTCCTTTCCTGGTGAGCATTAAATTCAAGACTTCCAAAATCTTCGGCTAATATAGGTTAACATGACATTGTTACAACATGGAATCAAACTTACTCGCCACCGCATTGTCGTATCTGATCAAGACCTCTATTCAAATATTTCATTCCTCATAGATTTCAAGATTTAAGGCATTCATCAACTTAACCTCCATAACTTTCCATTAGAACTCATGATACGTTCAAATCGCTTATACTTATTACTATCCCGTATAATAGGAGATAAACACTTAACATCTTCTCATACTCTAAGCCTCAGCTTAGCACTGATCATTATATCATCCTTAGATTACCACTCCGCTGCGCCACTCTGATTTCTATCACTCGAGTTAGCATCGGAGGAAAACTTCACTATTGTCACATAAAATTCCATCGGTCAATCATTTTTACCCTATCACTTTGTAATCACTGTAACAAATTTGTCTGACGTTACCATTTCTCTTAGTCAGTTCTTCATGTATAATCATTAAACATTGCAGAAACCTGACTGGAAATATATCTGAGGCAGCTTAAATTCATGTACACCCGTTCATGGCAACTTCTAAAGACACTTAAAGCTTTTGAAGGTTCATATCTTTCATTTGAGTCTTGTTACTATTCACTCTTTCTTAATTCGTAATGATTTCATATCCACAATCTTCCCGGGACAACTTTGGTCTCCTTAGCTTTATCATGTTCCTTAAGTTACTCTTGAGTTCCTACAGAACAATCCGTCCTGAAAGTTCCAAATTCTTACTGGTTCTCTTGAATGCCCAACATAGGTTGCGTTTCTTCGAGTGCCCGATTAATCGATCTTAAACTTTTGCACTTATCATGATCTATTGGGTTCCTCCAGTAACTCATTATTGCTTTCACAATACAAATCTATGCCTTATTACTGCCCTCGGAAACTTATCAACACGGGGTGATCTCTTTACACTTCTAAAACATTCGCGGAAGAAAACTCTTCAGTTGGAAACATATAGCGCCTTCACCTTAACCTTTAACTTAACTTTTTATATTTAAGACGATCCTTCATATATTAAAATCTCAACATAGTTTCTCGGCTGAATTCCCGATCATCCTTCAACACTAGTCTACTATAACCTTGTGTTATCTCGAACTTACCTTCTTTAACCAATCAGGGAAATCCAATACTATTCGTCTAATCAAGAGTGTTCAACTTAATTCGTCCATAAGTATACTAAATTCCAATCTAGCTTATCTTACTTCTAATCTTCTTACCATTGGGATACATCCAAAAATTTGTTTCACACTTTGAAGTGCAACAAGTCTTATTGTTACTACTTATTCATCCATCTTAGTTCTTAGGCTGCATATCGTCTCCTCTCTATTATTTCACAAATCTGCTTCAGTAGACGTGGCTGATCTGATGGGGTCAAACCTTCTTGTGATTCATACTCAATAACCACACCTGAGTGGTTAGTTTCATCTATCCAAATAACTCACTTAGTCCATAATTAATTCTCTTAACTGTCCGGACATTAAAATCTCATCCGATACAAGTTCGATTCTTCAACTCTGTACTCAGAATTGTTGCTTAGTCCACACTTCACTTTAACTTCTCAAACTACGGTTTCCGTCAAGGTTCCACGTCATTCCTTAGAGCATTCCATGATTCCTTATGTCTTCCACAGACGAGGCATCGTCCAACGATGCGTCCAACTGGGTTGAGGCACTTCACCTCAATGTTAATTATCCTTTATGCCTCTAAAACCTTGCCACTATCAGGCTTCGTCACTTTACCGCTTGATGGCCACCATTTGGCGTTGATTACTTCTTTGCTAAATCCGTCTTAAAATCCGACACCTTAATCTTCGTCTTTCATACACTTCATTCCTCCTTGGTCACATTCAGCTCTCAGACATTTATCCTAACTGTCATATACTAGATTGAGTTGATCAGGCTCATCTAGATGTGACCTTTAGAACAATATCCGGAACCCAATGGTCCCACTACTTTTATTGAAACTTTAATGACCCAAGGCACGGTCTGAATCGACCTGCTCTGATACCAATTGTAACACCCATACTAACGTTAACTAGTATATTAGCATGTGCGTTAATCTGATATCGGATACATTAAAATTTACAATAAGTAATAAATATACAAGCCACTGAATGAGTACATTTTGCTCGTTTACATAAATATCCAAATGTCATATAATACACGTTTGTATACATATATAAAGTCTATCAACCTCCTGAGCTTGCCTTGACGAGCATCTGCACTCCATCCAGCATTTTCCTGAACGTCTGCATCTGGAAACCACTTGTCAACCTGAAAACCTGCACCAGAAGGATAGGGATGAGACATAATGTCTCAGTGAGCTCCTACCCTACCTACTGTTGGCAACCACAGGGAACCTAGGGTCGCCGTGCCTACCTCGGCAATCTTGGGGAATACTACGATCGCCAAGTCTTATCTTTATATATTTCGCGATCAAGGGGAAACCTAGGATCGCGTCATGACTTTATCTTTCCTATACTTGTCAATTACATGATCTCATGAATTTCATAATCTATTCTTATCTTAGTCTTATACGTAGTGATCTTGGGGACATCCTATGATCACATCGCGTTCACTAGGAACTAATCATCATGTTTCGTATTACATATAAAATATACATATTCGTTTCATGTTCGTATTCATCTTTTCATGTCATTAAGTTAGAAGTTAGCGTTGAACAAACAATCATTATCTTGGTTCATTTTACGGAGTGCATCCGGGTGGAGTAACCCCGAAGTACAACTCCCATAATACCGGTGAAATTCCTATCATATCAGGCTAACACCGGACTCCTCTTATCTTTGTGTAGGCAACCCTCTCGGTGAAGCCCCATCCGGCATAATCCGGAGCCTGCTGGACACATCTTGCATGTAGACAACCCTCTCGGAGAAGTCCCATCCGGCGAATCCCGGAGCCTGCTGGACATGCTTAAGTCTTTTAACATACGTGTGGACAATCCTCTCGGAAGAGTCCCATCCGGCGAAACCCGGAGTCTGATGAACACGTTTAATATCGTCTTATACATTACGTGTGGATAGCCCTTTCGGAGAAATCCCATCCGGCGTATCCCGGAGTCTGATGAACACGTTATCATATTCTTTATCATTAGATTCTTTCTTAAGTTCATAAGCATATCTATTACGTTTCATATCTCTTATGCATATCTAATGCATACTTTAAAGCCTAACCTATTAGAGGTTCTTAACTATAAACATGGTATCATTCTTATTTCTCATTAATTCTTAACTATTGCACTTGAAAGTACGTCTAGTAATCTACCATAAGCTTTGCATATTAAATGCCTTCCTTAAGGGAATTAATCTCCCAATCCATATCATATGAGTCTAAGTTCATAGGCTTATCGTTATCATAAGCCATCACCTAATCGTTGGAAAAGTTCCATAGCTTAAATAACTTCTATTGCGTTGCCATCTTAGGATTGTCTATCCAATTAACCCTTATGCTCCTATTGCGTCACTAAACCTTTGTTCATTCATTCCGTACAAGTTATGCGCCTTCGGATATGTCATAATGGTGTTTTTCTTATAAAATAAGGTTTTCTTTGAAAATGGTTACCAAAAGCCTCGCCTGACATGTACATAGGTCCCAGAACGAAGCAGAAAAGACATGAAAAGCCTGTCTATTTTCGCTGGGCGAAATCCCTCTCGCTGGGCGAAGGTAGGCAGTGAAGACTTGCCAAACAGTAACTGCACGATCGCCCCGAGGTCGCCCGGCGAAAATGACAGTTCAGGACTGGTTCAAAACATGATTTTCCACCATATTTGACATATCTAAACATACTCAGGCACTATAACAACATAAGGAATGATTTGTAACTATGAATTGGTTGATTAAAACAGATTTGAACAAGGAATTAGTAGCAAAAGGGATTAGGGTACCAAAAATACAAACTTGCTCATAAAACATAAAACTCACAAAGGGGGTTCTAAAACCCCTAGGAACTCACCTCAAACTTGATTACTAGCTTCCTTGCCAAGCTCTCAACTTTAAACCCTAGCTCTTAATTCTTTCCTTTCTTGCTTTAACACTCTCCAAGCTAGCATGTTACTTGTGTTCCAAGAGTTGTAGAAGAAGGATTGATGGATGCAACCAAGGGAGAGGGAGGCGTGAGAGTAGAGAAGTGGGGGAGAGAGAATCAGATTTGGGAGATAAAAGGATGAGAAGAAAATGAAAGAAATATCTTCCCCCCTCTTTTTTTTATAATCCTACTTTGCCCATTAATTACCAAAACGCCATTGCCACTTATTTACAAAATTGCCATGCTTCTTAATCGCTTCTAATAATAATAACTGATACTTATAAATGGGATATCACACTTACCATACTAATAAGCCCATTAACTGACAATTTACCAAATTGTCCTTTGCTCCAACATCTCTGATACATCGTCTCAATATTAATAATTATTCGAGTCTTGGGCGGGATGTTACAGTTACAATATGGTATCAGAGCAATAATCCTCGGACAAATGTTTTTGGGGTGGGACGACCTTGTATGACGTATGCTTGTGTGATGTATGTATTTAATTTATTTGTAATTTAAAACTTTTCAAATGGTTTTTACTTTAGAAAAAAAAATAAATAAATGTTTTAAATAATAGTAAAACTTTTTTTTGGAAAGGATTCAACTTGATTATTTATTTGGGTAAAGATACATTTATTTTTCTTGAATGTTTTTAATGTTGTCATAATTTCACTAGTAAAATGGATGGTTCAATTGTTAATTTGAATTTGTGAATTACTTGTTTGACTTTATTTGAGTAATTATGAGTAATAATAACGGTATATATTGATTAATTGATTTTAATAGTGTGATTTGTCTCAACAATAATTCCTTACGTTAATAGTAATAAATTTCCATGAACTATAGAAACCGATGTTGATATAAAAAATTAATTATTATGAATGCTTCATTTGAATGACACATACTTATGTGATTTGTGAAATTAATTTATTTCTTTTACTATATGGTTTAAATTTTACCTATCGTATTGAATAGTAGAACAAATTTTGTCCCTTAGAAATTTTTAGGAACCCCTATAATTATTCTAGGTACCTCCAGGACATAAGTAAGGTGTAGTATTGTAAAGAGGTCGTGTGGGAGGGATTCTGGCTAGGAAAGCCTTGGTATTTAAGCGGTCCAAGTGACCCACCTCTCTTTCCTGGGAACCCCTTTCCGTGTACCATTTACTTTACGAACTGAGCTTATTGTTTAATAATAACAAGAGTAACTATGTGAATAATCCCAAGTGTTGAGATCATAACTTAGAGTCTTTCTAACTTAGACTAAATTGTAGTAATTTTATTTTTATTTTATTTTGTATATATTTGATTTTAAAAGTAATGGTTAGGACCTCATTTTGTCAAAAATGAAACTATATGAAAAATAATGTTTAACTCTGGAAAATAAAGTTTAGGACGCGGGAGTTGATAGAAAATAATATTAATGTGTGGGGGTTTTAAATATGAAAAGTTTTATTTTAATAAATAAATAAGTAAATATAATCATTAGAATGAAGAAAGTTGACTTAGGTAATCAATAGCAGTTTAAAAGGGGAAAAAATTATGAAGATATATGGTGTTAGACGATTTTTATGTATTTTCCTTATTAAAATTATTGTGTTGGTTTTGGTCTCTGTTTTTGTTAGAAAAAAAATGTTATTGATAAGAATGTTGTTGTTGTTGTTTTCCCTATAGTAGTGTGCCACCTTTTCTCTATTGCAATATGGTTGTGTGTGTATAAATTAATTTATTTTTACTCTAATTTTTTTAATGGATGCAATTGTTATTTAAAAAAAAATGTTTTTGATATTATTGTTTGTCACTAGTGAAATATTAAATGGTTATAATATTTTAATGATAAGTGATGTATAAGTTGACTTTTGTGTTCTTTTGAATTTTTTTTTTCTACGATGTGTTGTTTTGACTAAAAAAAAATGTTGATGTATATTTTAAAAAAAATGTTTTCATTATTATTCTCTTTCTTTTCCGATAGTAGTGTTGCTGCATTTTTCCTCTCGAATATTTATTTTCAGTTTACTATTCATTTTGAAATTCTCTATTCTTAATGATATTTGTTCTGGATTTTATAGATTTTAAAAGTTAATAAAATAAATTTTAAGAAGTTAAGGTAATTTTCTTTAATTAAGTTGAATTTAATATGTATTAAGAGGAAATGGAGTTTATGAATTAGCGTAAATGAATGGTGTTAGTTGATTTTAGATATGGTTAAAGAAAAGTATTGAACAAAAGATCTAGTACAATTTGTGCGATGAAATCTTGTTGTTGAAAGTGCGAAAGTTGTGATTGTTGATTTTCGATTATATTAAAAATTATATATCATGCGTGCCAACCATGTTTGTGATTGTGAGTTCTTGAAATCTAAAAAGTTGTATAGCTGTGTCTTATGTGTGCATGCCTCTTGTCATTGGGTTGATTATCTTTCAGCTTTAATGTTTTTTTTAAGTTGATGAAACATGTTGACGAATTTAAGATGATTAAAAGAAACATAGTCCTTGTTAAAGTTAAATTTTTGCATGGATAGATCGAGAGAAAATAAAAGGGGTTTGTTGTTTGGTATGAATGGATATTGTGAGTCTGTGCCATTCGGATATGTCTTGTATGTATGTGTATTCTGCTTGCTGCGTAGTTGATGATTCTATTCTATTGACTTTGTTATCTAATCTCGTTGTGATATGATGCTAATTCAAATATTATAGTGCTTGGAACCCTAGAGTTAATTATAGACTATAGAAACATTTTTTGTCTCGGTTAAAATATAGAAATAAGATAACTCATCATTTTTCTAAATAGATTGTGTGCCTCAACACGTCTTGAATCTTGTCTAAATGATTTCCTTAGTTGATGAGTGTGTGATTTAGGCTCTAGTCATGAAGTCTTGATCTTAGATGTCATAAACCGCATTATTTTTACGAGGAGTGTGAGGAAATAGTCTTGATGACTAATGAGAATTTAGTGAACTCTAATTGCACATAACAAATGGTATGACAGTTGTCGTAGGATGGTCTGAAATATTATTATGATTCATGTCTTACTATTGACAACTTGAGGGACTGGCCCACCTCAATCTCTTGCTAATAGTTGACGAATCATAGTGATTGAATTGATCAGTCTCAACAACTGTCAAAGTGGGTGAAATTAATATATAACATTTTATGTGAAAACGATAGGCGACCAATAATTGGATTTAAATATTTACCATAATATGGAATTTTCAAAGTTTTAGCTCTCCTCACTTATTAATTCCTCAAGTTCATGATATGACTTGAATCTAGATACAAAGTGTTTTAAACTATTTTGACCTCATCCTCTTGAAGCAATTTTGTTATAACCTTTATTTTATTTTATTTTATTTTCATTTTATTTTTTTAAAAAAAAAATGGAGGGAAAAATTTATATCTGCCAAAGGTATTATTTTCCTTAAGTTTCTATGAATTATTTTCTTATTTTATCTAAAACCTGCATTCTTAGGAACTATTTAATTGTTGGTGTTAACCTAAATATTTTAGTTATTTTTTTTCGAAAAATTCACTGAAGTTTGCCATATTTATTTGACATCAGAGTGCGCAGCGGAAAAGTAGAGTTTTATTTTCCTAAGATATTTATTTTTAGTATTCAAATATTCTAATCTTGTTAACCATTCAAAGGAGTAATTAACATAAAATATCCATCTTTTGAAAATTATTTAAAAATAGTTTTTACATGTGGATTTTATTCTTTTAAAAAAAAACAATTTTGAATGATTTTTTTT
Organism: Medicago ruthenica; assembly: GCA_018208015.1. Classification (NCBI taxonomy): domain Eukaryota; kingdom Viridiplantae; phylum Streptophyta; class Magnoliopsida; order Fabales; family Fabaceae; genus Medicago; species Medicago ruthenica. Next base: position 46,058,648 of record CM031378.1, read on the forward strand.
GCTAGATGTTTTCGAAAACTATGTCTTAATAGTTTTGCTATTGTCTAGTTTCGTGGACGAAACTATTTTTTTGGTGGGTAGAATGTAAGACCCTTGAATTTTCATTTTAATGTATAGATAAATATTTTATCCTAATTATGTTTTAAAATATTTTAACTTCGTCTTTTATGAAGTCATTTTTACCAATCTTACTCTACGACAATTTTATTTAATGACGGAACCTGAACTTAATATTTTATCTTTCTAGTTTCGAGGACGAAACTATTTTAACGGGGTAATAATGTAACACCCCAATATTTTATATACTTTATACATGTCTTTTTAATATTTTTTGATTTATTAATTATTCAACAACTTATTTCATGTGTAAAGAATTTAAGAAGTTTTTGGACACCCTACTTTTATTAAATAATTTTCTATGCATTCTCCCTTTCCTCCTTAAAAATAATTGACCGCACTGCCTTAACTATATTTAATTTCATGTAATCTTTTATTAGTCTTTCTAAACAACTTATAATTATTATTATTATTATTATTATTATTATTATTATTATTATTATTATTCCTTTCAATTGTTATTCAATTACACATTCTTATCTCTCTCCCTCTCACTCGCTCACGTTAACACTCCCTCCTCCTTATTTCCTTTGACTATTGACTTCTGGACCGAAAAAAAAAAACAAGACATTGATGTCAATTTATGTCTTTTTTTTTAATTAAATTCAGTTCCTTTTTAGCTATGACTTTCATGATCATTGTATTATTCCCCTTTAAATTTTCCTTTACAAACCGTTAATTAAGAGTAATTAAACAAAGAGAGAAAATATGTTATGAAACTGTTGACAAAAGTTGGAGTTAAATATATAAATGCTTTCCAATTGTTGGTTATTTGATTTTAGGAGAGTTGACTAAATTTATTTGTTTAATTGATGAGTGTCCCATAGAATATGTTATCAACCTCTATAGAAAAAATTTCATAGAACCGTGTAGTTATTATAGTATTTTCCCTTCATGCTAATTTATGTTTACCTTTGACCAAGACTATTCCCCCTTAAACACTACTTTCATTCCCATTAATTTCCACCTTAATACCCTATGATATGGTAACTTTCCTTCATTAATCCATTAGACTCTCAATATTTCAAATCATTCTCATCTACACAATAGTTATACACGAGATTAGTCCGTAAGAGAGAACAAACAAAAAAAAAGGAAAGGCAAAATCAATTCTCCACAAAATAATAAAAATTCCATTCACACATAATCATCATCATCACCTTGCTCATCAGAATTCTAAGTCTCCATCCACTCTACTCTTTAGTAGGCCTTAAGGTAAAATCTTGTTGTTTTCCTCTTCCACTCCATTGTTCATATGTTAAGTCTTTTTCCTTAAGATTTCACCTTCCCTCAAAGTACTATTATCAACCTCTCAATTTGTACTTCTAATTTCGTGTAGCACCTCAAACTCTTGCTCGTGCGTTTGGTGCAGAATCAATCTTAGGGACGTACATTTTGTGTCGAAGGAAAAGCACCAAAGGTAAGGGCGGTATTCCGTACAATCATGTAGTTATAAACTCATAGGCTAAGTTGGTAGTAGAACTCTTTTCCTAATAAGAGTTGGAAACTTTAATATAAATAAAGAGATAGAGAATAATTTTTGTGGCATATCATGTGTAGTGTGGAAGAGTCTCATTTTTTTGTGGCATAGCATGGCATTATGTTGTAATTTTGCTTGTTGTTTTGAGAAAAGAGGTTTGATGAAAATTTTGGAAGAAAGTTGGAATTTTATTCTATTTGGTAAAAGTAGTGATGAAAAGTGCATAACATGCATAGCATGGCATATAGTTGTGTCATAGGTTGCCAAATGGGGCGATTTATTCTTGTGCCAAATAGGGCGATTTATTCTTGTGCCAAATGGGCGATTTATTCTTGTGCCAAATGGGGCGATTTATTATTGTGCCAAATGGGGCGATTTATTCTTGTGCCAATTGGGGCGATATCCGGATCATGGTCTAGTTGCATCTCATGCATCATTTGCATAAAGTTCATATTTTAATTTCCTTTATTTCTATTGAGGTTTTGACTTTTATGTGGTGAGTGTTTTACTGTTTTCTTATCTTGTGCTTTTATGTCTATATGATTGTATTTTTGTGGTTTAGGAATACTGACCCCTTACAACCAACATTTTAGGTATTGATGAGTTTGAAGATTTGAAGCAAAAATGGTGTTTAGCTTGCACGCGCACGGGGAATAAATTTGGGTTTTCTTAAAATGTAATTTAAAATAACTTTTGAAATCCATTATTTTAATGTAATTTATTTAGTCTAATTGAGTAATTCAATCTTCTCTTAATAAAAAAAAAATGTAGTTTTTCTAAAATTTAACCATCTAGATGTAATGTCTTGGATTAAAAATCCGGGGCGTTACAAAGTCAAGGAGGATACCCCACATTAAGCTTCTTGTCTTGCAAGGACATCAAGGGAAAAAGTGTGTTGAAGGCATATGCGAGGATGTCAAATAATTAACCTCTCCATTGGCCTTATTATGTTTGGACTATCACGAGTGACCTCTCCTACATCATCATTCTTGGAAGCACTCTATCAAGGGAGCAAGTTTTTGGTTAAGTAAAGAGTTTTCATTAGGAAGTCAAATGTGTTTTGACTTTCCTTTGGAAACTATCTCTCTTACCTTCCTTTTGGTCATAACATTTCTTTTCTCATGACAAATTATGATCTTAGACGTGAGTGCTTGAATCTTGTTGATTTTATATATTTCTCCCTTATTGCATGTTATACCTTCTTTATGCCTTGTCTTGCATGCTTACTTGTAATTCGATTGCGATTGTTTACATGTTATTTGTTTAAGGGTGTCTTATAAAATGTTGTTTGTTCAAATGCACACAAAATGAACTACATAGGCATTTATTTTTGTTTATGACATTATGCTTTGGGTTTTAACTTTGTAATATTCACCTTTGCACCATCCCTTTTTAACCGTGTTAAAGGGGAAGATTTCTCTATTGTGATTATTGTCTCGTTTATGACAATTGTTTGTCTTGTTTATGCCCATGCTTATGTCTATTGATATTAATATTGTTGTTTCTTTATGCATGCTTATGTTTCTTGCTTGCATACCTGCTTGTAGTCAATTGTGATTGCTTACTTGCTTGTTTCTACCTGTCTCTATTATGTTATATTTTGGTTACTATCTCTTTTTGACGTTGTCAAAGGGGGAGATTATGTTATTGAAATAGTAACTTCCTACATGACTATATTGACCATATACATTTGATCCATAAAACCTATGCATGTATATTTGCCATGTTTGTTTGCTTGCTTGTGTGTGGTTTTTTGTATGTTATGTTACAGGGGGAGCTAAGCCTACATCATCAACATGTGTTTGACATCATCAAAAAGGAGGAGAATGAAGATGAAGTTTCTTTTAGTTATAGGTTTTTGTTTTGATTATGTCCATTAGCTAGGTTTATTTGATGTTGTTTTGTATTGTTAGCCATAGCTTAGAAACTTGTTAAAGCACCTAGCAATCTTTCACTCAGTGTGTCATATGATTCCTAGTATCATATGTGTTGTTGTGCATAGAAATCTTGATGTTTGTGTTTCAAAATCTTTTCTATAGATGTTTGAATCGATTTATCCTTTTTATGATTCATATCATGTCTGATTTGAATCACAAACTGCTGAATCGTATCATGATTTCTCTCTGGCCTTTCCTTTCTGCTCAGTGAATCGATTCACTATATCTTGAAACGTATCAATCTCCTTCTGGGCAGTATTGAATCGATTCAAATAGTAGCTGATTCGTATCAATCTTCATAAATCCAAATGTGACAATTTACACATGTTTGATACGAATCACACTTATCTTGAATCGATTCACTGTGTTATTTTTGCTTAAAATATTGCACTTGCCACTCATTCCTATTATATCAACACCCTCACAGCTCCCAAACTACTGAATCATTTGCATCTATTCTCTCTAGAGTCTCCAAACCTCATTGTCCATTTGTTCTTGAGATTAAACACTTTTTCTAAGAATCATTGCGGTCTTTTGAGTCATAGATTGCTAGAGTGCTATTGGGATTGTAAGTTGACCACTTTCAAGGATATTGATTGGGAATCAAGGATCTAAAGTGAATTGAGTAATTTCATTCCACCTCCAAGGATATTCGGGGTTCTTTCTAAAGTTCTTGAGTTGAAGGGGATCCAACCACCGGACGTAGCAAAGAAGATTTCGAGTGAAGAGCTTCAAGGATTGCATGGGTGATTGAGGATTCGAAGACTTCAAGAAGCACTAATTTCAAATGGTATTGGAAGATTGGGGGAGTGGTTGCATAAGAATTAAAAACCTAGTGTAGTTTTAAGGAATTCTTGTAATCACATTGTAATCAAACATTCAATTTTAGTGGAAGTCCTTGGTGAAGACGTTTTCCATCAAGAAGAGTAGACGTGCCCCGAAGCGAGGACGAAAGGGGGAACTACTATAAATCTCGGTGTCGTTTCTCTTCCCTTTCCTCTTTAATTTCGTTTAATTGTGTATATGCTTGTTTGATAAATTGTTAGAATAGAATTGAATGTGATCTTGTTTCAACTTGTTAAGGCTTAATTCATTTGACTTAGGTTTTCTCTTAATCCACAATGATCACATTTGAATTTAATCTAGTGTCAATTTATCAAACACATATACCTTGTGTTCATTAGTATAATTGTTTTAAGGGTTAAATATGTTTTTAGTCCCTACAAAATTACAAGCTTTCAAGTTTAGTCCATACAAAAAACTTATTCAATTCTAGTCCCTATTTGCATTTTATAGGGACTATTTTGGAGGACTAAGAGTGTTCATTTTTTGTAAAAAGCTTTCAAAATAGGGACTATTATTATAAACTGCTAAATTATGGAGGACTAAAATTACCATTAAAATTTTATAGGGACTAAACTTGAAAACTTGTGATTTTGTAGGGACTAAAAACATATTTAACCCTTGTTTTAATTGCTGTTAGGTTTGGTTTGAGATTTGTCTAGTTTTGTACATTGTGTGAGAATTATTAATCATAGATTGTATTAAGATTTGGCTTTGAATCTCTCAATTCTTAGTGAATCTTATTATTCATTACATAGTCTTATTACTTTTGTCATTGCCATTGTGATGAAGGACTCAATCGTATAGGAATAAAAGGTAAAAAAATAAAAAAAGATGGATTTGGGGAAAGGAATGGTAAATGAAGGCGTCACAATCACTTCTAATCCAAGAAGGAATGTTAAGCCAAGAGGAATCGCCACAATGGTAAGGAAGCCATTGATAAGATTCGATAAACTTGGTTCAATCCAGAACCAAAAAAGAGACAAAGCTCTCACAACACATAAAGTGTATTTTTTTATCAAAATTCTACATATCTTACATGTCATTTTTGTGCTCTATTTGTATGAGCTCATTACATGATGGTTCTGATTCTAAAACTCTAAGAAAATGAAAGGAAAGGCAGCCATTAATTGTCATAATGTTTTGGTGGCTGATTAATGCAAAGAAAAAGTTACAATTTAGTTGGTTTTGATTTAGGGTGGCTGAATCAATGCATGTGTTGGCTGCATAATTATTGACAGTTACATTTTGACTACTTGCAGCGCCCTCTTTACTCTTCATCATGCTCTTCAATTTCTCAAATTAATTGTGTTTCACCTCTTTTGCTTCAGCTCCTTAATTTAATCATGCCCTCCACTGTAATCCCATTTTACACCATGATATATGCCGATTTTGCTTCTGAGTCCAACGTATGAAATGTAGATAATTTTGTACCCTTTCCAACGCTTTAAAGATCACCTCAATCGGAGTTGCAGAGCTCTAGATATGATGTACACAAGACAGATACATAATGACTTACGAAAATAACAATTTGAACCAAAAATAATTGGGTTCTTTTATTCCATAATGACATTATTATTCTTGTACAAATATTACTCCCTTCAGTCCTTATTATAAGAAGAAAAATAAAAAAAAACATTAAAATTAAGACAATCATTAAATGAACATTAAAAAAGTTGTTTAAGCAATAAATATACCGTAAAAATAGTAATTTCTTCTTATAAATAGAATAAAATTATTTTTTTGAAAATTTTCTTAAAAATAAGACCTGATGTAGTATTACTCTATTATATCTTAAGGACGTCACTATTACGTTTAGACACATCAATATCACACTACACACTCAATACGTATCCAAAAATCCTAAAAAACCACCTCTTCAAGGAGACCAAATTCTAAGATTTAGTTTAGTAATTATTTGATAAAAAGATTGAGTTTAGGTTTGAGAAATACTAACTTGTGTCTTTAGAAGACATGTAATGTGTCCTTATGACACATGTTAAGGAATCCAAAGTGAAAATTGTGTCTAAAAAATTATGCCAATTTATTTCTCTAAAGGTTGAAAATTAATGTTTTGTAATAAATATTTATCATTTATAAAATCCTTAACATGTGTCATAACATAATCTTTAGGTTTTGTGATAGAAAGAAAATATGGCAAGATAACATCAAAATTACAAACGTACTATCCAAAGAATCTAAATAAGAAGAATCAACTTTTAGTCAGCTTTAGAACATTTTCGAAATTTGTTCAAGTGTAAGCGTGACGCCACCCTGTCATCATTAATGATTCTTCGCGGCAATAGATTAGACGGTACAGTCTCTCCCATATTGAGAATCAAAAAGAAACATAGCTAACAAATTTGAAAGTCAGAGCCAACTTATTAGTACATCTTATAATTCAAATTTCAAATATGAATATGGCTTGCTCTCTCGTCAATTTTGCATTCCACAACTCAAGCGTTCGTTAGTAAGCATAAAAATATACACATAGATACCATACAGAAGATCATCAATGGCTGTCAAAGTTTATATTGTGTATGCAATTTTAACCTTTGCTGTCAACATATTTTCTTTTCTTGATCTTTGTTTATCTTACATTGTATTTGTTGTTTACTTCATTTTTATTGTGTTTGTTTAAGATTGAAATTATTTCTAATAAAAAATTACTATTTTGATGATTTAAATAAATTATTTTTCACGGTTTTTAAAAAAGTAGTAATTTAATGAGCGCGTAGATGAAAGAGAATATAGATACAAACATTACGATAGACAAATACAAATCTGCTTCTACTTTCTATAAAATTTCTAAAATAATTTCTAAATTATTTTATTGTTAGTAAGTCTTATTTTAATCTTAAACAAACTTTCCCTCAATATTATTATGGCAGGTACTATTCAATGTATGGACATGTAGAAAGACTAGCAGAAGAAATAAAGAAAGGGGCAGATTTCGTAGAAGGTGTTGAGGCCAAACTATGGCAGGCATGTATATTTATGTTTCATGTATCGTTTTTCAATATCTTTGGATAAAGTTTCCAAGACTATTCGGTCCAAAGCAGAGGTCCATTCATCTCTTCAGAAGATAAATGCGTAACCATTAAGTTTATTTATTGATTTTTTTGGATTTTTCTTTTTTGGTTTTCAAGAAGTAGATCTGTCAATTTGATGGGACTTTAACTTTTAAGCCCAGCCCACATGTTAAGGGAGCTTAAAAAGCAACAAGATAAAATATGCGCCAAATATACAAGAACATTTCTTTTCCCACATCAAACAAAGCAAAAACACACTAGAAATTGACGTTTTTACCCCGTCGGCAGTTAAGTGCCGCTGGGATGGTGCATCGGCAGTTAACTGCCGCCGGCTCCATCGGCAATTAACAACCAATGGTACCATCGGCAGTTAACTGTCGCTGTGGGCAATTATGCAGAACATAACCTGCTATTTTTGCAGGCAAGCCATTTTTTGGCCTATTTATTACCTGTAATCCAAAACGACAATTTCAGAGGTAGTACAAATCATACATCAATTATAATCATTCATAAGCATGAACAATACATAATCTTTCACAATTGACCAAAATAAAATCAATTCGACATTTCGTTCAAATTACACGAATGTTTGAAATTCAACAAAAACATAAATAGTGTTTGAAATTCAACAACACATTACATAATATTACATGAAATCTCTACCGACATTCGTTGCACATACAGTTGGAACGAACACAAAGATATAATATATTATTTTCAACCATATGCTTAAACATAAATCCAACGTCACTATCATCACGAATAAGCCGAGGCCAATAGACCGTTTTCCACATGTCTTCATCTTTATCTGCCCCCAGGTCATAAATTGGCATCTGAGCAAATACAAGACATGTATGATGATTTTCACCAACATGGAGAAAATAATTGTTAAGTTGTCCCTTCAACTTATCCATAGTGTCGGTCGGAGTTAGAAAAACCTTAATTATCTTTTTGAAAGCAGAGTACCGGACATGAGCTTCAATTTGTGCAACCTCAGACATGTTTAACTTCACAAAAGTTTATGAAATATCAAACATCAGAATAAAATTAAATGAAACGTAATAACCAATATATATATATATATATATATATATATATATATATATATATATATATATATATATATCAAATGCGGAAACATTATAACCAACAACAAAGTAGGTGCATATTCCACCACATAAAAGTCATATATTTATACATATTAATATGTTAGTTATATATTGGCCACAAAAAATTGGCGTTACAATATCGACCACAAAAAATATGTCGGTGTAATATCAACAAAAAAAAGGATGAACACTGACAAAAATAAAAAATCACTCATATCGCATCAAGTGAATTTGAACCATCTTCATCTTCCGCAATAACTTGAAATTCTTGCTTTGCTTTTTCAAGAGTGTCACACAAAATTGGATTGGATTGGTTTGACTCCTTTTTTGGTGGGAGCGAATTCTCTCTTTTTTCAATGTTCATGAGGTCTCGGAACCTAGCTTGTTGATCCAAATACTCAAATTCCCAAGTCGATGCCTCTTCACTCATGTGTATGTTCCACTCCGTAGATGATGGAGGTAGTGGACAACCATCTTTCAAAAAAAACAAGAACAAAATGATTAGGAATTAAGCCTAGACACATGATGGGGTTTTTTTGCTTAAGTGGTGGCACCCCTCTAAGTGGGCAAAAGGATTCCGAAGTTCCGATTTCGTGATTTGTCAACTCCACTACAAGTCTATTGTAATAAGTTGCAACGATGTGATCCATGTCCGAAAAAGTCAACAACTTATCTACAAGTGCAATACCACCACTATTTAAGGGAGGATGCAAGCCATTTATGATGTAGTTTGAAATTCTGACAATTCTGAACCAGTAAAACAGAGTATGAAAACTAAAGTTCAGAAGCAGAAAAATAAAGTGCAGAAAGTAAAGGAACACAATGAATTTGTTAACCCAGTTCGGTGCAAACTTCACCTACATCTGGAGGATACCAATCCAGGAAGGAAATCCACTAAGTAGAATTAATTCTAAGACTCAACAGCCCCTGTTCTTCGTCTTATCACTTAATCTCTACCCGTCTAGACTTCTACCCAGGAAACCACCTAGGTATAAGAACCAACTTACTTCCTAACCAAGTCAATCACAGCCCAGTGATTATCAGACACAACAAAAACAACAAATTGAAGACACTCTTCTAAAACAGAAAAACATTCACTTGTGCTTAAAAGCTTTAAGTGATTTCAAAACAAAGACAAACAACCAACTCTAACAATGAGTGGTACACAAAGACAAAGCACTAAGCTTAACACAGACTCAAAAACTCAAAAACTCTGATTTCTGGTTTTTGATTTGTGAAAACTCCAATAGCAATGCCCTCTTTAAATAGTCTTCAGCAACAACATAATTCAGAACACAATCTTCAAAGATATACTCCCAGAATTAAAATAGAAGCACATAGAAGATCTTATATTTCTGAATTATATTTTGCAAAGATTCTTTGAAAATATATTCATAAATAAACACGAAGCCAATCTTCAAAAGATCTTTACATAAAATTATCAGCCTTCTGGAAACTTCAGCTTGGATAAATCTTCAAAAGATACGCAGCAATAATTACCAAAAAGAACGCAGGAAATCAGCTTCTGCAAAGCAGCTTCTGAAGGTCAACAGAAGTCAACGTCTGAAGGCAGCTTCTGAAGGTCAACATAAGTCAACGTCTGAACAGTGTGTCTAAAGACCTGTTCAGCGTCTGATGAACAGTTCTGCGTCTGAAGGCCAGTTTTGCGTCTGAAGGCCATTTCAGCTTCTAATGAACAGTAAATCCAGTTTTCAGCTTCTGATACTTCTTAAAACCAATTTCCAGCTTCTGAAGACTCAAAATAACTTCTAAGGACGCTTTGCTTGTACAATATGATTTTACCAAACATTTAGCCAACCTTCAAATAACCAACAATCTCCCCCTTTGGCAAATTTTTGGCTAAAATCAAATTCTTCATAAAACCAAGTTCTTCACTCAACACAATTAATCAACCATGAAGAACTACACACACTAAACCATAGCACCAGAGTTAGCAGCAGCGGATAAATGCTATGTTAAATCCAAACACACAGCTTTAGTTCAGCACACAATCATACACACAACTCCTGAAGCACACAAATAACTTCTGATATTTTGAAGAACACAAAAAAAAAACACTCAGTTTCACATTCACAGTTTCTGATCTTCACTTGAACACTCCCCCTGCAACTTCTGCACTGTTGAGTATTTTGAAGTTGGCTGCATGTTTTGGCAAATCCAATGTGTTGAATAGAAGCATCTCCATGTTTATAACAAGTCTTCAGTTGCAAGAAATTTCATTTGAAGCTGTTCAGAAGTTGTTTTCACCTTCAGACGCTGAAATCCTTCAGACTCTGAAATAGTGAGTCTGAAGCATCAGACGCACTGTTGCCCGCGTTGACTTTTGTTGACTTCATCAGAAGCTGGTTATTTTCAAGTTGTTTTTGCGCGAATCTTTGCGAGATTTAACAAGGATTTATCCACGCATATGTCTTCTAGAATGCTGGTTGATTTGGTGAAGATTTATTGAAGATTTGGCTCGTATTTATTAAGTTCGTATTTTGCTGATGAATCTTTTCAAAGATACAATGCAGATTTATTTGGCTATTCTTAATTCAGTAAACAAAACTTATTCAGAAGATTGGTTTCAGATAAATGTTGGTTGCTGAAGATTATAAAAGGAGAGTTGCTCCGATTATTCAAGATATACGAAGAATTAAAGAAAATCAGAGAAATAGAGTCTTAGAGTTTTTAAGCTTTTAGCTTTGTTTGTGCACCACTCTATTGAGTTGGTTTAGGTGTGTTATTGAGTTGTAATCACTCTAAGCCTCTAGGTACGAGTGCAGTTTATGTATTGAAGTATTTCTTCAAAAACAGGGTAGTTTTGTTTAAGTTGTTCAGTAACAGGTTTGTTACTTGAATAGGAAGTTAGTGGTCTCTAATACTCAACGTGTTGGGTAGAATTCAGACTAGGAGGAAGTTAATTGCTTAAGGCTGGGAACTGGGTGTTCAGTGTCTTGAGTCATAAGGATTAATTCCTATAGTGTAATTCTTTCCTGGATTGGTATCCCCCAGAGTAGGAGGTGTTTACTCCGAACTGGGTTAACAAACCTTGTGCCTTTTATCTTTCCTACACTTTAATTTCCTTGCTTTTGCATTGTGTTTGTGTGTGCTCTGTTTTAGCAAGCTATTGTGCCCTGCATTGTGTTTTAACCTGTCCAGCCAGAATTTCTATTGGCATCAGAGTAGGCACCCTGCCTGTGTTTTGGGTGAGTTCGGGGGTATTAATTTCTGGCAAGCATGGATAGAGAAGGAGGATATGTCAATAGACCACCCCTACTAGATGGCACAAACTATGAGTATTGGAAGTCTAGGATGTGTGCCTTCTTAAAATCTATTGACAGTAGGACTTGGAAAGCTGTGATTAAAGGCTGGGATCATCCTGTGGTTTTAGACAAAGATGGTAACAAAACTGAGGTTCTGAAGCCTGAAGAAGAATGGACCAAAGCTGAAGACGATCTGTCACTGGGAAATTCAAAAGCTTTGAATGCAATTTTTAATGGTGTGGACCAGAATATGTTCAGACTCATCAAGCATTGTACAGTTGCAAAGGAGGCCTGGGAAATTTTAAAAACAACTCATGAAGGAACTTCTAAGGTGAAGATGTCCAGATTGCAGTTGCTGACCACCAAGTTTGAGAACCTGAAGATGAAGGAGGATGAAACCATACAAGATTTCTACATGGATGTGCTGGACATGGCAAATTCCTTTGATTCTCTTGGGGAAAAAATGTCTGATGAAAAGATAGTAAGAAAAATCCTCAGGTCCCTGCCCAGAAGTTTTGATATGAAGGTTACAGCCATAGAAGAAGCTCATGACATCACCACCATGAAGGTTGAGGAGCTGATTGGGTCTTTGCTAAATTTTGAGACTGCATTCTGCAAACAGCCTGATAAGAAAGGGAAAGGAGTAGCATTTGCAGTTAATTCAGGAGCTGATGATCAACAAGAGTTTGATGAGGAGGATAGTGATTTATCAGAAGCTCTAGTGTTGCTTGGAAAACAATTCAACAAAATTCTGAAGAAGGTTGACAGAAAATCCAAGACCAAAGGTCAGAATTTCAGATTCAATAACAAGAAGCAACAAACTGATGAGAAGAAGACCAAGTCTGAGGAGAAAAATAACCAAGCCAAAGGTGTGCAGTGCTTTGAGTGTGAGGGGTATGGACATATTAAGTTTGAATGTCGTACTTTTCTTAAGAAGCAGAAGAAAAGCCTAGCTGTTTCATGGTCTGATGAAGATTCAGAAGAATATTTTGAGAATGAATCTGTTAAGGGTGACACAAGTCTGATGGTTAAGCTACAGTCTTAGAAGTCAGAAGCTTTCTTTAAAAATGAAGCAGTTTTAGAGTCTGAGACTTTTTCAGAGTCTGACTCAGAGTCTGAAGCTTCATCTGTGTCTGAAGTTGCAAAGTCCTCATATGATGAACTAGCTGACAACTACAAAAAGCTATATACCAGAAGTGCTGAAGTTTGCAAACAAGTTCTGGATCAGAAGGAGACCATATGTCAACTGGAGGCTGAGAAAGATGAACTTCTAGTGCAGAATTCAGAATTGAAAGAAGAAGTGAACCAACTAAATTCCCAACTTGAACATATGAAAAAGCAGGTTAGAATGATGAATACTGCTACTGATGTGTTGGAGGAAATTTTGGATGCTCAGAAACAAGGAAAAACTGGTTTAGGATTTGTGAATGAGAGTCTGAACCTCAAGCAGAAAAATCCAGTTAAACAGTTTGTTCCTGCTACTCAGACTCATAATCTTATGATTGGAACATCTAAGATGAGACCTCAGAAGGAAGCCCAGATGCAAGGTCAGAAGAATACTCAGATGAGACCTCAGAAGCATACTCAGATGAGACCTCAGAAGCATGTTCAGATGCAACCTCAGAAGCATGTTCAGATGCAACCCCAGAAGTTCAACAGAAGAAGGAGGAATCATACCTGGACCTGTCATCATTGTGGTAAGAAGAGGCATATTAAACATTTTTGCTTTAAATTGTATGGTTATCCTGAACACTTTCAATATAGAAGAGTGCAACCAGCTGCAACCAGACAAAATGTTCAGAAGGTGTCGAAACCTAAGGTTCAGAATGTAGGACTTATTGCTCATACCTCATTGAGAGCCACTTCTAGAGAGGACTGGTACTTTGATAGTGGTTGTTCAAGGCACATGACTGGTGTGAAGAAGCTGCTGAGCAATATCAAACCATATTCCAGAAGCTATGTGACATTTGGTGATGGTGCAAAAGGTGAGATTCTGGGTATTGGGGATTTAATCAGTGAAGGTTTGCCTAGATTGAATGATGTGCTGTTGGTGAAAGGATTGACCTCTAATCTGATCAGTATTAGCCAGCTATGTGATCAGGATTTAAAAGTGAATTTCAACAAGCAAGAGTGTTTTGTGACTGATCAAGAAGGTAAGGTTCAGATGAGGGGCTGTAGATCCAAAGATAACTGCTATTTGTGGGTGTCTGAAGAAGAAAGAAGCCTGACTTCTTGTCTCATGAGCTCAGAAGAGGAAGTCAGACTCTGGCACCAGAAATTGGGTCATCTGCATCTGAAAGGCATGAAGAAAATCCTAAGTACTGAAGCTATCAGAGGTGTACCTAATCTGAAGATCAATGAGGACAGTGTTTGTGGTGATTGTCAAATTGGGAAACAAACAAGAAAGTCTCATCCCAGATTAGTTCACCAGGTAACTACTAAAGTACTAGAACTTGTTCATATGGATTTAATGGGGCCTATGCAAGTAGAAAATATTGGAGGTAAAAGGTATGCAATTGTTATGGTTGATGACTACTCAAGATTCACATGGATTAACTTTGTTAGAGAGAAGTCTGATACTTTTGAAGTGTTTAAAGAGCTGTGCATTCAATTACAAAGAGAGAAAGATTGTGGTATTGTCAGAATCAGAAGTGATCATGACAAAGAGTTTGAAAACAAGGGTTTTTATGAGTTCTGTGCTTCTGAAGGCATAAAACATGAGTTTTCTGCACCTATAACACCCCAGCAAAAATGGTGTAGTTGAGAGGAAGAATAGGACTTTGGCAGAATGTGCAAGAGTAATGCTGTATGCTAAGAAGCTACCTTATATGTTTTGGGCTGAAGCTACGAACACTGCATGCTATATCCATAATAGAGTCACTCTGAAGAAGGGAACAACTTGTACCTTATATGAATTGTGGAAAGGAAAAAAAACCTACAGTGAAATATTTCCATGTGTTTGGGAGCAGATGTTACATTTTGGCTGACAGGGAAAATAGAAGAAAACTGGATCCTAAGTCTGATGAAGGCATATTTCTGGGTTATTCAGTAAACAGCAGAGCCTATAGGGTGTTTAACTCAAGAACCAAAGATGTGATGGAGTCCATAAATGTTGTAATTGATGATCTGTCTGCTGAGAATGAAAGGGATGGGTCTGAAGTTATTCCAGAGTCTGAAGGCTCAGAAGAACAAACTTCAGAAGCAGAAAATCATCCAGAGTCTGAAGATGCAGAAGTTCATCCAGAACATGTTCCTACTGGTAAAGGGCCATCAATTAGAGTTCAGAAGGATCATCCTAAAGAGCTAATCATTGGGAGTTTGGATCAAGGGGTCAGAACAAGAAGATCAGACTCAGCTGCTACAGATTCATGTTTTGTGTCAAAATTTGTACCCAAAAATATAAAAGAAGCCCTAACTGATGAATTTTGGATTGAAGCCATGCAAAATGAGTTGAATCAATTCAAAAGGAGTGAAGTGTGGGATCTGGTTCCAAGACCTGAAGGGTTGAATGTGATTGGTACTAAGTGGATATACAAGAATAAAACTGATGAAAATGGTACTGTGGTCAGTGTCATACCCCATTTTTTGACCCATTTTTATTTTTTTGTTTTTTTCTCGTGCTTTTAAGCCGAAAACTCTCGTCGTTTCAGACGAAATTTCGGCAGGGAGATATTTTAAAATACCTCATTTTTTTTGGTTCGTTTTAGGGTCATTTGTTATCGTTCTTTTTTATTTTTATTTATTGTTCATTTATTCCATTTTTATTATTATTATTATTATCACTATTATTACCATTTATTGTTCATTATTATTATGATTATTATTTCCTTTTTTATTATTACCATTTTTTTAATTTTTTTTAAATTTTATTTTATTTCTTTTTTATTTTTATTTTTGAGGTCAAATCAGTACAGTGTACAGTGTACACTGTACACTGCTGCAGCGTCCCATCCCTTTCTTCTTTTCCTGTTTTCTTTCTGTTCCTTTGGTTCAAAAATTTACACAAAACCTTCACCAAATTGACAAGGCAAAGGCTTCTGTCCCATTTTTAATCATCACACTTATGCCTATATAATGAGAAGAAAAAACCCAGCAAAAAAGGAGGAAGAAATTTTGAGAAGAAATTTTGAAAGCAAAACAGTTTTTTTCAACAAACACTCAAACATTTTCCAGCAAAAACACAAACAGCAAACCACTCCCAACACAACACAAACTCACGCCCCTAAACCCAACACACACTTCCCCCAAACACCCAAAATCGTCCCAGCAAACTCACCCCCCTCAAAACAAATTTTCGGCCACCAACATAACCCAAAACACAACCCAAAAAAAAACCACCAGCAACAAACCCTCACAAGACACAAACACCACGCCCCTACCACAACTCACCCATCACACAAAACAGCAAAAACACCACAAATCACCTAACACAACCACGTCCCAGCCACACCCCCTAACACTCACACACACAAAACAACACACACCCGTACGCGTCCCAGCCCCCAAAACCCCACAAACCACACGCACAACACACAAAACACGCACATACCCACACCCCCACACGTACAGAACGCACACACAGCACAAAGAAAACACGCAAGAAGCACACCGAACAAAAAGAAGAGGAAGAAGGTAGCTTTTAATTTTTCTTTCTTTTGTAGATCTAGAGCATTTGAGAGGTTATTGGAGTTTTTTGAGTTTGGATTTGGTTAGGGAAGGAGAAGAGGGTTTGAAAGCATAAAAAATTTTGAGAAAAAAAGACGTTTTTCTTTTCCGGCGCGGTGGCGCCGCCGCTTAGGCCGGCGGCCACCACGCCGGAATTCCTTTCCGGCGAGCAAGTTAGAGAGAAGGGGGATAGAAGGAGAAGGGCGGACAAGAGCATGAGAGGAAGAGAGAGAAGAAAACTTGAAAAATGAAATTTTTGTGAAGGGGAGGAGTTTAAATACCCCTCCCTGATTCGGTGTGTGAGGGTGTACGCGTTAGCGTACACCCACGCCTTCCTGGCCCTTTGATTTTTAATCATGTGGCCCTGCTTTTTTTTTCCTGTGATCAGATCAGGGCCATCTGATTAATCAGACGGCCCAGATCAATTTACGTTGGCCCAATACTTTTTGGGCCTTTTTCTTTCAATCTGATTTATTTTTCACTACCAGCACCCCTAGTTTTATTTTTACACCTCCTTATTTTATTTCTTTTATTTATTTTCTTTGCAATTTATTTTCCTTTTTATTTGTTCCTTTATTTTTAACATCTCATTCATTTACCTATCATATTACACATGCATTTCATTTTTTTGTTTTTATTTCTATTTGTTCATTTTATTTTGCATTTTTTTTATGGCATTAGCATATACATTAGGAACAAAATGTTTAAATATGCATCGCATTATTTTTCATTTTTTTTTAGTTTAATTCATAATCCAAAAACAAAAACCTTTTCATTTTGATTCAATATCGTTTGTTTATTTCTCTCGCGTTTAGCTTATTTTTATCGCACTTAATTTCATTTTGAGCGTCAATGCTTTAGTCTTTTCATGTTTTTTTTATTTCATTTTTTATCAAGATATCATTCTTCTTTCAATATACCAAAACATAAAAAACAATTTTCTTTTTGCAAATGGAAATAAATATTAAGAGTTTAATCGACCGAAAAAAGGAAAACTTGGGTAGACACCCGACGCTTCCCCGAATGCGGAATGCGAGATCCCCGTCTCGACCACGTTCAAAGCATTCGTCTTTCGATTAAATTTTTAATAAAACAAAAATAATAAAAAAAACATTTTTCTTTAGTGAGCGAAAAAGGAAAACTTGGGTAGACACCCGACGCTTCCCCGAATATTCGAAAACGAGGTAGACACTTCACTTTTCGGATATTCGTCCTCCGCTTAAAATCAATCTCAACCCACTTAACTTTACTTTTTTTCACGCCCATGCGCGTTTTCAAACGGACGTCATCGCCCAAGCGCGAGTCCGCTCTTTTATTCAAACTTCTTTCACGCCCATGCGCGTTTTCAAATGGATACCATCGCCCAAGCGCGAATCCGTCTTTTTTTTCTAAAGCAAACTTTTTCGCCCAAGTGCGACTAAACCATTTTCATAAATAAAATCAATCAACACACAAACATTTTCTACCAAAGAACTACGTAGCTTTGAATTCTCCATCGCACCAGGAGATACGTAGGAGCAAGATCAAACTCTTGTCAAGCACCCTAATAAAAAACTTATTTTTAGTCTTTAAATCATTTTTCTTTTTTTTCTTCCATTCTTTACAAACTTTTTTTTTTATGAAACTAACACATTTTGAAAGCTAATTAATTAATGGTTCCCGTTGAGTACAACGGATGTGAGGGGTGCTAATACCTTCCCCTCGCATAACCGATTTCCGAACCTGAATTTGGTTGCGATGACCTTGTTTT
The DNA here is from genome assembly GCA_018208015.1 of Medicago ruthenica. Classification (NCBI taxonomy): domain Eukaryota; kingdom Viridiplantae; phylum Streptophyta; class Magnoliopsida; order Fabales; family Fabaceae; genus Medicago; species Medicago ruthenica. The sequence goes on from CM031378.1 coordinate 46,076,847, forward strand.
CGTTCTCAAAGGGGTTTATCGACGTTCCCCTTTTCAAAAATAAAACTTCGGTGGCGACTTTACTGTCTAGCTAGCGTTTTTTCGCCCGCGCATTTTCCCCGCCGCTTCAGCTGGCGACTTCACTGGGGACTATTAAAGAATCAAACCTAGTTAGTTAGTTAGCTTTTAATGTTAGTTTCTTTCATTCATGTTTGTTTATCTTTGGTCTATTTGCTTTATTTCCGCTTTGTTCATTTTTCTCACCTTTTATGTTGTTGTGCTATCATATCGGGGTTATTCAAAACATTTTTTGAGTGGAGCTCTGTACCCGAGCTTGAAAAACCTAGGTTTAGGATGGTGGTTGCGTAGTATTGGCTTTCGAGATAGACATCTCGTTTAGTCAATATGAAGACCCCACTTAGAGATGGTCCTCTTCGCGAAAGGTCGTCCGTATAATGGTTAACCCGTTATTATGGCGAAATTCCGAATTGGACCCCTAACTCTAAGGACCTTCTTCTTAGAACCTTTTAAAATTTTGGATGTTTGTATTAGCTTTCGAGGTAGACACCTCGTTTTGGTTAATGCAAACCCCACCTAGAGGAGACGCATTCGCGAAAGGTTGTCATATAATGGTTAACCCGTTATTATGGCAAAATTCCGAGATGTTTCTATGACTCTAGGTACCCCTCAAAACAAAAACTTTAGAGCTACCCTCGGTGAGAACCTTGATATAGAAAGCACATAGAACTAAGCCCTCCTAGGGAGCCTTCCCTTTAAGTTTTATTTTCCAATTATCCATATCCACACAAAGCATACATGCATTGCATCCATATGCATAAAATCATTTTTCTTAATATACAAGATTGTTTCAGGGGATTGCAAGGGCTAAATCTGTGGTGCAAGTATCCGACAAATTGAGCATGGGCTCCGAGAAAAGAAGAACTCTCTCATTAAAAGTCGAGCTCCCAGATTTGGAAAGCCTCAGAAATTTGAGTACCGAGTTAACAGCAATTCCAAAGAGTGCTTTTGTCTTCAAATATGGCGACATCCTTGATCTTTTGTTCACCAATGTTCGGGCAGACGCTCTCACGGCATTAGCACAGTTCTATGACCCCCCGATGAGAAGCTTTTTGTTCCAAGATTTTCAACTAGCACCTACACTTGAAGAGTTTGAAAGGATTATGGGCATTCCTCCAAAAGGCAAGGGTCCATATGTAGAAATTGGCCATTCTCCAAAGGTTGAAAAATTGGCTGAAGCTCTAAACATAAAAGTGCCTGAACTTGCTAGCAATGTGAAGACTAGAGGAAAAGCTCCCGGTTTCCTCCGAAGTTATCTAGAGAAAAAAGCTCGTGAGTTTGCCGCATCCCGAGATATGAAGTCCTTCAACAATGTGCTAGCTCTCCTCATCTATGGTTTGGTATTATTCCCCTCAACCGAGAATTTTGTTGACTTTGCCGCAATCAGTGTTTTTTGGGCTGTCCTTACAAAAGACAAAGATCCGGTTCCTGCGCTCTTGGCCAATGTGTACTACACTCATCACATGCGTCATGAGAAGCAAGGTGGTAATATTGTTTGTTGCTTCCCTTTACTTTATCGTTGGTTCACATCTCACATGTGTGAGGACGAGTCACGAATGAACAAGATGGACAAGAATGAATGGTCTCAATTTTTGGCATCTCTTACCGAAAATGTGATCCGATGGTATCCAAGGAAGCTTGACATCAACGAAGTTATCATCAGCTGTGGGGAATTTCCAAACGTACCACTCATAGGGTCCAAATCATGCATAAACTACAATCCAATTTTGGCTCTAAGGCAGTTGGGACGTCCTATGTGGGAGAAGCCCGAAGAGAAGTCTTTGGAATGCCTAGTGATACATGACTCGGGTGCCAATGACCCTGTGATGTTGCAAAAGGTCATTCGAGCTTGGGGAAGTATTAACAAGAAGGGTAATGATTGGAAACGCAAGGTTGGCGCCACCAAAGAAACTCACCGACAGTGGGTCAAGGAAAGAGTCCAAAAGGTGAAGCTACCGTTCATTGTCAAAGCCCCTATTCCCGTCTCCATAGAGGAAGCAGACGAGCTTAAAGCAACCATTGCCCGACTCAACAAAGAAAAAGAGGAATTGCAAGCCGCTCTACTCAAAGCTACTCAAGATAATTGCGAGCTAAAAAGGGAGGGACTCCGAAAGGACGAAATCATCGAGAGTAGCAACAAAAGGCTAAAGTTTGAGGAGGATGAGAAGCGCAAGGTGCAAGGTTGCTTGAGGGGAGCAAATTCCCAGCTCAAGCATAAGAACAAAGAGCGGGATGAACTCTTAAGCCGGGTCTATGAGTTGAGAGAGCTATGGAAAAGATCTAAAGATGAGAGGAAGAAGCTAAAGGAAGAGCTTGAAGGTGCAAAGCAACAACTCAACAGCATGGCAAATGAGTATGAGGGATATCTGTTGAGTGAAAGGCTACAAAGGGAAGCGGTGGAGAGAGCGCTTGTGAGGAGTCAACTTGAACTAAAAAAGGAACAAGAGCATTTGGAGGAATTCAAGAGGTTCAGCGACCGTCAAGAAGAGGCATATGAAGACCTCAAGAGGGAAAAGGAAAGATGGGAGCATCGCTATGTGAATTTGGTCGACTCGGTTGAAAATGGAACACTTTTCCGAATACTCCGGGACGAGGGTATGCATTGGAAGAATATGTTCGCGAGACTAGCAAAGTTGGCCAACGATGTGATTGAGACTATCCCCACCAAGTTGGAAGCCGCTGACGCCTCAATGCATCCTTTGAACACTCCCTCGGAAGTCATTGTTTTTGTTGAATTTTGTAAAACCATGATAAGAGACTTTAGGGAGAAAATTGAGGCAACCTAAAAAGTTTGTAACCTGCTTGTTTGTAATTCCTTGACTATTAATGAAAAATCTGTATCGCCTTTGGTTACCTTTGTTTCTTTCTATCTCAATGCCTTTACAAATTGGAAGATACTTGCAGGAGCACCGAAAGCCTTGCAGTTCCTTGAAAATTAATCATAACAAAAAATAAAAAAAAAAAAACTTTTTCACGCATTTGCATTAGCATCATCCATGGCATGCATACATCCGTTTTCATACCCAAAACTCATCCCCTTTTTATTACCAGGAACCCCTACCACCCAAACTGATTCGTCGGCACTCGCACTACACTCGAAACAACGCAAGAAGGATCATGGACGAGATTGAGCAAAACCAAGAAGTCATGAGACAAGAGATCAATCAGTTGAATGGGAAGTTGGATCGCTTGATGGACACTCTTCAGGAACTAGCAAATAGGGAGCAGAACCCGCAACCTCAAGTAGTGGAAAATGTTACTCCCGAGCCACAACCAGCCCCCGCAACGGCTGTCGTTTGGCCTCCGTATGGTCTTCCTCAAGGCTATACACCTCCGCAGTTGGAGAACAATAATGAAAGTGGTCCGTCTCAGCCTCGCCCTGCTCAAGCATCAGTGCCTCGTCCCACCGAAACTCTTGTGATGCAAGAGAACGCCGATGCTGCCACAAGATTTCCAGTGCCTCAAGGTACGGCAGAAAACCCATTGTTGGTGTACCATTCCCCCAACCTGTCAGGCCCTCATAAGGAGCATGCTGAACCTTCGGAAGGTGAGAACGAAGAGGCTAAAGGAAAAATTCTTGCTTTGGAGGAACGGGTCAAAGCAATGGAGGGAAATAGTGAATTCGGGTTAGACGCACTTGACATGTGTTTGGTCTCGAATGTGGTGATTCCTCCAAAGTTCAAAACTCCAGATTTCGAGAAGTACAAGGGATTGACTTGTCCTCGCAATCATTTAATCATGTATTGCAGGAAGATGGGTGTAGCTGCACGAGATGATAAGCTCCTCATCCACTTCTTTCAAGATAGTCTCAGTGGAGCTTCCTTGAACTGGTATATGCATCTAGAGAAAAGTCGGATCAGAACTTGGAAGGATTTAGCCGAAGCTTTTGTCAAGCAGTACAAGTACAACATGGGCATGGCCCCAGATAGAATGCAACTACAAGAGTTGACCAAGAAGGGGACGGAAACGTTCAAGGAATACGCACAAAGGTGGAGGGAGTTGGCATCGCAAGTTGAGCCTCCCTTGTCGGAAAAAGAAATGACAAGGATTTTCATAGGCACCCTGCAAGCTCCATATTATGAGAAGGTGATTGGAAGCGCCTCGTCCGGTTTCGCCGACTTGGTCATTATTGGAGAAATGGTGGAGTTGGGTTTGAAAAATGGAAAAATTCAAGGTGCTCCAAGTAGTCAAGTGGCTGCAAAGAAGTTTCCGACCTCTTTCCCTAAAAAGAAGGAAGGAGAGACCAATGTAGTAATGACCAGTTTTCCAAATTCCTACCGTCCACCTGTGAATGCTTATCATCCCCCTGTCCTTCAAGTACCATACCAAGGTCAGCATTATGTTGCTGCCGCAGCACCCATGCAATATCAGCACCCAGTACCCCAAAGACCTCATTATCAACCTGCTCGTCCCAATCATTGGGATCAAACCTCAAGTCAAAATCAATACCGACCTCCCAACAATCAGCGACCAAGTCGGATCGACCCGATCCCCATCCCGTACAGTCAACTTTGGCCGCATTTGATAAAGAATTCCTTAGTGGTACCCCGAAGTGTCAGGCCTTTGGAACCACCATATCCGCGTTGGTATAACCCAAATGCCAAATGTGAGTTTCATTCTTGGGCCGTTGGTCACTCCATTGAAGACTGTAGAGCACTTAAAGAAACGGTTCAAGAGTTAATCAATAACAAAAGCCTTTCTTTCAAAGAAAAGGGGCCCGACGTGAAAAATAATCCTTTGCCGGGTTATAACGGCCCAAATGTCAATGCTGTAGAGGAAGGTGCGGATTTCGATGAGATCAAGAGAGTTGAGGAAATAAGTACTCCTCTATTGATGCTCCACGCTAAGCTAGCCAAATGTGGTATGATCAAAGGAATCCATGAAAATTGTGAAGAATGCGCTTTAAGTCCCAAAGGTTGTCAGTTGGTTAAAAAACAAGTACAAGAAATGATAGATCAAGGCGTTTTGCAAGTCAGTCGAGCAAGGAAGATGGGGGACGTGTCGGTTATCGAGCCGCATTTCGAAAGCAAGAAAGAAGTCCCCAAACCAGTTGAGATCCTCTACCAAAAGGGAGACGCTCAACCATCAACGAACCATAGGCAGCCCGTGGTCATATGTGTTCCTTCACCATTTCCGTACGAAAGTTCCAAAGCAGTGCCTTGGATTTATGATGCAAAAGCCGTCGTTTATGAACCAGAGGGGAGGTCGGAAAGAGAATCTGCAAAGGTGATGGGTGGTGTTACCCATATCTCTGAAGCTAGCGGCATGACCCGAAGTGGTCGGATCTTTGCTCCCAAACAGCTCAGAGGAGAAGGCAATAAGGTGGTCGAGGAAGTCCAAAAAGGGAAAGAACTGCCCAGTCAAGACAAGGGGCAAGAATGTGGTGATCATTTAGCATCAAAAGAGGACGATGAGTTCTTAAAAATTGTCAAAAGAAGCGAATACAAAATAGTGGACCAATTGAATCAGACTCCTTCTAAGATATCTATCCTATCACTGCTGTTGAGTTCCGAGGCACACAGAAAGGCATTGTTGAAAGTGTTGAATCAGGCACATGTAACCCAAGATGTTACAGTAGACCATTTCGGTGGGATAGTTGCCAATATCACTGCTAGTAGCTGTCTAAGCTTTAGTGATGAAGACTTGCCTGCGGAAGGGAGAGCTCACAACAAGGCATTACACATATCCACAATGTGTCACGACACCGTCCTTGCAAGAGTGTTGGTTGATACGGGTTCGTCATTGAATGTGCTGCCGAAGTCCACTCTCAACAAGATGTCCATTGACGGAGTATGCTTGAAGCCTAGCTCTTTGATTGTGAAAGCTTTTGATGGGTCCAGGAGGTCCGTCATTGGAGAGGTGTGTCTGCCAATCCAAATAGGTCCGCACACTTTCGATATCACTTTCTAAGTGATGGATATCAACCCGGCCTATAGCTGCTTATTGGGACGCCCATGGATCCATGCGGCTGGAGCTGTGACATCCACTTTGCACCAAAAGCTAAAATTTGTGGCAAATGACAAGCTGATCACCGTGGCCGGAGAAGAAGACATACTTGTAAGCCATCTGTCTTCCTTTCAGTATGTGGAAGCGGGTGAAGGATCTTTGGAAACCGCTTTCCAAGCCTTAGAGGTCGCCAATGCTGTGGCAGGGTACAAGGAAGTTTGCGAAGAAAAAGCCCCTGCTACCTTTAGGAAGAATGATGCGCTATTGGCTAAAGGAGGAGGCTCCAAAGGCTGTGAGTACTTGTGGGATATGCCTATGAAAAGAGATAGGTATGGATTGGGCTACAAACCATTCATGGGAGAGGGTGATGCTGCAAAGATACCCATTGGTAACATTCAAGACACTTTCCATAGTGCGGGTTTTGCTAGTGAAGATCAAGTAGCTGTCGTTGGAGATGATTCAGAAGAGGGAGAGACACCTTGTTTGGTCTACCAGGGCTCTCCGAATGCAAGCCTCAACAACTGGACTGCCGTTGAAATTCCCGAGATAGTTTCTTTTTCAAAGTAATTTTTATCATGTTTTTCAAATCCTTTTGCTCTGCCCAAGGCTTAAGGATAACTTTGTAGGGCACCCTTTATTTCAAATGTTGAATCATCAATAAAAAGCATTTCGTTTTCCACTATTCTTTATTCTTCCATTTCTGCATTTACTTTTCTAAAAAAAAAATGATAATCCTTTCCGTTCTTTTGTTTATTTTGGTTTCGTTCATCCTTCTAAAGATAAAAATCATCATAAAAACACATGCAGATCCCTGAACAAACCCATTGACTGTGATACTGCTACAATCCCGCGTAACCTTGAACTCCCCATTAACCAAGCCGAAGAGGATGGTGGAAGCGATTGCGAGCTTCCCGAAGAATTAGCAAGACTGCTAGAGCGTGAATCTAAAGAGATACAGCCGAATCAAGAGCCTGTGGAGGTAATCAACTTGGGAACTGAGCATGATATAAAAGAGGTCAAGATCGGTTCGTCTTTAAAGGCAAAAGAGCGCGAGAAGTTGGTCGAACTTTTGAGGGAATATGTAGATGTGTTCGCATGGTCATACCAAGACATGCCAGGGTTGGATACCGAGATAGTTGAGCACAAGCTACCACTCCGGCCAGAATGCCCGCCGATAAAGCAGAAATTGAGAAGGACAAGACCGGACATGTCACTTAAGATCAGGGAAGAGGTCAAAAGACAATTTGATGCAGGATTCCTAGCCGTGGCAAAATATCCACAATGGGTTGCTAACATAGTACCGGTACCAAAGAAAGATGGTAAAGTGCGAATGTGTGTCGATTACCGAGATCTGAACAAGGCAAGTCCCAAGGATGATTTCCCATTACCTCACATCGACGTGTTGGTAGACAACACAGCCCGGTTCGCGGTGTTCTCATTCATGGATGGATTCTCCGGTTATAATCAAATCAAGATGGCTCCGGAAGACATGGAGAAAACCACCTTCATCACCCCATGGGGAACATATTGCTACAAGGTAATGCCTTTTGGCTTGAAAAACGCTGGGGCAACTTATCAAAGAGCAATGATGGCTCTCTTCCACGACATGATGCACAAAGAAATAGAGGTCTATGTGGATGACATGATTGCCAAATCCGAAACTAAAGAAGACCATGTCCTTCACTTGCAAAAGCTATTCGTACGTTTAAGGAAATACAAACTGCGACTCAATCCAGCTAAGTGCACCTTTGGTGTCAGGTCCGGAAAGTTACTTGGTTTCATCGTTAGTCAACGAGGGATCGAGGTCGACCCTGACTAAGTACGTGCGATCCAAGATATGCCAGCTCCTCGCACTGAAAAGGAAGTTCGTGGTTTTCTAGGGAGATTGAACTACATCTCTAGGTTCATTTCTCATCTCACCGCTACTTGCGAGCCAATTTTCAAATTGCTACGTAAGGATCAAGCCATCATATGGAATGAGAATTGCCAAGGGGCATTTGAAAGAATCAAACAATACTTGCAAGAACCACCTGTCTTGATACCACCCGTTCCTGGAAGACCTCTCATCATGTACTTAACAGTATTGGAGGAATCCATGGGATGTGTGCTGGGGCAACATGATGAAACTGGTAGGAAGGAACATGCCATCTATTTCTTAAGCAAGAAGTTCACCGACGTCGAAACCAGATACACCCTGCTAGAAAGAACTTGTTGTGCTTTGGCTTGGGCTGCACGCCGTTTGAGACAGTACATGATCTGTCACACGACATGGCTGGTATCAAAGATGGATCCAATCAAATACATCTTTGAGAAACCCGCTTTGACCGGAAGAATTGCCCGTTGGCAGATGCTGTTATCCGAGTATGACATCTTGCATGTGACTCAAAAAGCTATCAAAGGAAGCGTGTTAGCAGACCACTTGGCTCATCAACCGGTGGAAGATTATCAGCCCATACCGTTTGATTTCCCAGATGAAGATATTATGGCTTTGAAAGAAGATGAGGTCATAGGAGATGATGAAGGACCCGAACCAGGGGCACGATGGAAGCTTGCATTCGACGGTGCATCTAACGCCATGGGGCATGGGATTGGAGCCGTTCTAATATCTCCACAAGGTGGTTATACCCCCTTCACAGCAAGACTATGTTTTGACTGCACGAATAATGTGGCAGAATACGAGGCATGCATCTTGGGCCTTGAGGCTGCCATCGATCTAAGAATCAAGATTCTGGAGGTGTATGGAGATTCGGCCCTAGTCATTTATCAAGTAAAAGGGGAATGGGAAACCCGGCATCCCAAGCTGATCCTGTACCATGCTCATGTCTCGAAGCTAATAGAGTTCTTTGATGAAATCACCTTCCATCATATCCCAAGAGAAGAAAATCAAGTAGCAGATGCCTTGGCTACGTTATCCTCAATGTACAAAGTGAAGTTTCACAATGAAGCGCCGCTTATAAAGGTGGAGCGCCGAGACGAGCCTGCATTCTGTTTGTCAATCGAAGAGTTGTCTGACGGCAAGCCATGGTACCATGACATCAAAGTCTACCTCAAAAATCAAGAATATCCTGCAAACATCTCAAGTAGGGATAAAAAGACTTTGAGACGATTATCAGCTAAATTCTTCCTGAATGGTGATGTGCTCTACAAAAGAAACCATGATTTGGTTCTTCTCAGATGTGTAGACAAACATGAGGCGGACTTGCTCATCAAAGAAATCCATGAAGGGTCCTTCGGTACCCATGCCAATGGACATACAATGGCTAGGAAAATTCTAAGGGCAGGTTACTATTGGCTGACCATGGAATCTGATTGTTTCAACTACGCTAGAAAATGCCACAAGTGCCAAATCTATGCGGATAAGGTGCACGTGCCTCCAGTCCCTTTAAACGTAATGGCGTCACCTTGGCCGTTCTCCATGTGGGGCATCGACATGATTGGGCCCATTGAACCTAAAGCTTCAAATGGACACCGGTTCATCCTAGTCGCCATCGACTACTTCACCAAATGGGTTGAAGCTACCTCATACGTCAATGTAACAAAGCAAGTGGTAGTTCGATTCATCAAAAAGGAGATAATATGTCGCTACGGACTCCCCAACAAAATCATCACTGACAATGGCACCAACTTGAACAACAAAATGATGAAAGATTTGTGTGAAAGTTTCAAGATCGAACACCACAACTCTTCGCCATACCGGCCAAAGATGAATGGAGCCGTAGAAGCAGCCAACAAAAACATCAAGAAAATCCTTCAAAAGATGGTGAAGACTTACAAAGATTGGCATGAAATGCTTCCTTTTGCCTTACATGGCTATAGGACCTCGGTTCGCACCTCGACAGGGGCAACCCCGTTCTCCCTGGTATATGGCATGGAGGCAGTCCTCCCCATTGAGGTGGAAATTCCCTCAATGAGGGTCTTGATGGAGACGAAGCTTGAAGAAGCAGAATGGATTCAAGCAAGGTTTGACCAGTTAAACTTAATCGATAAGAAGCGGATGATAGCCTTATGTCATGGTCAGTTATATCAAAGCAGGCTCAAGAAAGCGTTCGACAAGAAGGTCCGTCCTCGAGAGTTCCAAATAGGCGACCTAGTGCTCAAAAGGATTCTACCTATACAAAAGGATTCGCGTGGAAAGTGGACTCCGAACTACGAAGGCCCTTATATAGTGAAGAAAGCTTTCTCTGGAGGAGCCTTGATTCTCACAACAATGGACGGCGATGACTTCCCGCGTCCTGTGAATTCCGATGTAGTCAAGAAATACTATGCCTAATAACAAAAAGAACGCCTGCTAAGTTGAAAACCTGAAAGGGCAACTTAGGCAAAAAGGGGCATCCCGGTGGACTGAAAACTCGAAAGAGCGGTCCAGGCAAAAGTTAGGGATATAAAAAACAAAAGAAAACCCGCTAAGTCGAAAACCTGCAAAGGCGACTTAGGCAAAAGTTGGGAAAAGAAGAAGGCATGTAACTACATTGGGGCAGTCCACTCCTAACACCGGCTGAAGAACCAATCCTTTCGCCATCCTCAGAAGCAGGGTGTTGTGGGTTTAGGGTTATTAAGAAAGTAGCAGTCATCATGACTCAATGGGAACTTCCAATGTTTTCCCTCTTCCCAGCTTCATTTCTCTTATTTGTCTTATGGAGTTACACCTTTAGTGTGCTACCATTCTATGTACTAAATTTCGTTTGACCATCAATAAAGCGTATCTTTTTATTTACCTTTTGTCATTCCCCATCGTTAAATGCTATTTATTTTGATGATACAATTTTGAAATAAAATTAATAACATAAAATCTATTGAAATCATGATTTACTTTGATTTGAAAATATCTAAAGGAGATTAACGATTTCCGGCGAGGTGTTGTACCTCTCAGAATTCCCAGAGCAACCACAAGTGATTCCCTTCTATAGCAGAATCGGCAGCTACATAACACGCGAACGAACTGCCATGCAAGCACGAAATGTCAAAAGCTCCGTCAGCAGCCATCCATTTTAAACTTCGAGAGCGATGGGTTTTGCGAATGCCGAAGGATCAGAAACCCCAAATGTCGTACCTTAACCATTTTATCCCATAAAATCCCAAAGCCCAATCCTCATTGGCACCCTTTGCAATTTCAAAACAAAGCCCAATTCTCATTGGCACCCTTTGCAATTTCAAAACAAAGCCCAATTCTCATTGGCACCCTCTACAATCACAACCAAAAGACCAACCATGCTTGGCATCCGATCACGACCAAAGCTCAACATGCTATTTGCTTGCCCCACATGTCAGCATAGTACATGCATCATATCAAATTCATTCATTAGCATGCATCTCGTATTCATATCATACTCCTCCTCACAATTTCTCATGTTCCCCCAGTGAACTTCAATCAAATACTCCCCAGTGAGTCATCTCATGTTCCCCCAGTGAACCTCAATCAAATACTCCCCAGTGAGTCATCCCAGTGTTCCCCAGTGAACCTCATTCAAGAACTTCACCAGTAAGTTTTTCAAAAAAATCCCCCAGCAGATTTCTTCCCAAACTATCCCATTCCTCAGTGGACCTACTCACGACCACTGAAATTCCCCAGTTAAAACTCCCCCAGCGAGTCTACCTGATCATACCATATCATTATCATGTCACTAGCGTCAGACTGGCGACAACCATATCATATCATATCATTTCACCAGCGTCAGACTGGCGACAATCATGCCATATCATTATCATTTCACCAGCGTCAGACTGGCGATGATCATATCATATCATTATCATTTCACCAGCGTCAGACTGGCGATGATCATATCACCCTTTACCATTCCACCAAGACCCACTTGGCAGGTATCGGTCAAGCATCACTTTCCCTTGAGGATCGACTCTCAGCGTAAGCGGCTGAGTAAGACCACCTATCCCCAGTGAATCGACCTTCGGCATAAACGGCTGAATAAGATCACTCTTATCCTCAGGGATCTACCTCCAGCGCAGGCGGCTGGATATGATCACCTCTTCCCCTAGTGAATCGACCTTCAGCATAAACGGCTGAATAAGATCACTCTTATCCTCAGGGATTTACCTCCAGCGCAGGCGGCTGGATATGATCATTTATTTCCTTAGAGATTGACCTTCAGCACAAACGGCTGAATAAGATTACTCTATCCCCAGGGTCTACCTCTAGCGTAAGCGGCTAGATAAGATCACTTATCCTCCTGGATCGACCTTCAGCACCGACGGCTGAATAAGATCGCCTTCGCCCTCAGGATCTACCTTTAGCGTAAGCGGCTAGATGAGATCACCTTTATCCCCAAGGATCTACCTCCAGCGCAGGCGGCCGGATATGATCACTTTTGTCCTTAGAGATCTACCTTCAGCGTAAGCGGCTGGATATGATCAATCTTCCCCAGTCAAACCACATAATCCCCAGTGGAATCGGATCCCATTTCTTTAGCGAGCTCGGGTATCCTTTTGTCTAGTTTTGTCCCCAGTCAGATCATCTTCGCTGTCTTGCAATTATACTTGCATCACGAGCATTCACAGCATTGCATGCATAACATTGCATCCATAGCATTTTCCAGTCAAAATTGGTCAAAAATGGTGTACTTTGTATTTAAGTCTCTTCGACCCGTCGAATTAAAAATTTCACTTTTAAATCTCCGTAACGAAGAAACTTAAATAGGGGCAGCTGTCATACCCCATTTTTTGACCCATTTTTATTTTTTGTTTTTTTTCTCGTGCTTTTAAGCCGAAAACTCTCGTCGTTTCAGACGAAATTTCGGCAGGGAGATATTTTAAAATACCTCATTTTTTTTGGTTCGTTTTAGGGTCATTTGTTATCGTTCTTTTTTATTTTTATTTATTGTTCATTTATTCCATTTTTATTATTATTATTATTATTATCACTATTATTACCATTTATTGTTCATTATTATTATGATTATTATTTCCTTTTTTATTATTACCATTTTTTTAATTTTTTTTAAATTTTATTTTATTTCTTTTTTATTTTTATTTTTGAGGTCAAATCAGTACAGTGTACAGTGTACACTGTACACTGCTGCAGCGTCCCATCCCTTTCTTCTTTTCCTGTTTTCTTTCTGTTCCTTTGGTTCAAAAATTTACACAAAACCTTCACCAAATTGACAAGGCAAAGGCTTCTGTCCCATTTTTAATCATCACACTTATGCCTATATAATGAGAAGAAAAAACCCAGCAAAAAAGGAGGAAGAAATTTTGAGAAGAAATTTTGAAAGCAAAACAGTTTTTTTCAACAAACACTCAAACATTTTCCAGCAAAAACACAAACAGCAAACCACTCCCAACACAACACAAACTCACGCCCCTAAACCCAACACACACTTCCCCCAAACACCCAAAATCGTCCCAGCAAACTCACCCCCCTCAAAACAAATTTTCGGCCACCAACATAACCCAAAACACAACCCAAAAAAAAACCACCAGCAACAAACCCTCACAAGACACAAACACCACGCCCCTACCACAACTCACCCATCACACAAAACAGCAAAAACACCACAAATCACCTAACACAACCACGTCCCAGCCACACCCCCTAACACTCACACACACAAAACAACACACACCCGTACGCGTCCCAGCCCCCAAAACCCCACAAACCACACGCACAACACACAAAACACGCACATACCCACACCCCCACACGTACAGAACGCACACACAGCACAAAGAAAACACGCAAGAAGCACACCGAACAAAAAGAAGAGGAAGAAGGTAGCTTTTAATTTTTCTTTCTTTTGTAGATCTAGAGCATTTGAGAGGTTATTGGAGTTTTTTGAGTTTGGATTTGGTTAGGGAAGGAGAAGAGGGTTTGAAAGCATAAAAAATTTTGAGAAAAAAAGACGTTTTTCTTTTCCGGCGCGGTGGCGCCGCCGCTTAGGCCGGCGGCCACCACGCCGGAATTCCTTTCCGGCGAGCAAGTTAGAGAGAAGGGGGATAGAAGGAGAAGGGCGGACAAGAGCATGAGAGGAAGAGAGAGAAGAAAACTTGAAAAATGAAATTTTTGTGAAGGGGAGGAGTTTAAATACCCCTCCCTGATTCGGTGTGTGAGGGTGTACGCGTTAGCGTACACCCACGCCTTCCTGGCCCTTTGATTTTTAATCATGTGGCCCTGCTTTTTTTTTCCTGTGATCAGATCAGGGCCATCTGATTAATCAGACGGCCCAGATCAATTTACGTTGGCCCAATACTTTTTGGGCCTTTTTCTTTCAATCTGATTTATTTTTCACTACCAGCACCCCCAGTTTTATTTTTACACCTCCTTATTTTATTTCTTTTATTTATTTTCTTTGCAATTTATTTTCCTTTTTATTATTATTTCCTTTTTATTTGTTCCTTTATTTTTAACATCTCATTCATTTACCTATCATATTACACATGCATTTCATTTTTTTGTTTTTATTTCTATTTGTTCATTTTATTTTGCATTTTTTTTATGGCATTAGCATATACATTAGGAACAAAATGTTTAAATATGCATCGCATTATTTTTCATTTTTTTTAGTTTAATTCATAATCCAAAAACAAAAACCTTTTCATTTTGATTCAATATCGTTTGTTTATTTCTCTCGCGTTTAGCTTATTTTTATCGCACTTAATTTCATTTTGAGCGTCAATGCTTTAGTCTTTTCATGTTTTTTTTATTTCATTTTTTATCAAGATATCATTCTTCTTTCAATATACCAAAACATAAAAAACAATTTTCTTTTTGCAAATGGAAATAAATATTAAGAGTTTAATTGACCGAAAAAAGGAAAACTTGGGTAGACACCCGACGCTTCCCCGAATGCGGAATGCGAGATCCCCGTCTCGACCACGTTCAAAGCATTCGTCTTTCGATTAAATTTTTAATAAAACAAAAATAATAAAAAAAACATTTTTCTTTAGTGAGCGAAAAAGGAAAACTTGGGTAGACACCCGACGCTTCCCCGAATATTCGAAAACGAGGTAGACACTTCACTTTTCGGATATTCGTCCTCCGCTTAAAATCAATCTCAACCCACTTAACTTTACTTTTTTTCACGCCCATGCGCGTTTTCAAACGGACGTCATCGCCCAAGCGCGAGTCCGCTCTTTTATTCAAACTTCTTTCACGCCCATGCGCGTTTTCAAATGGATACCATCGCCCAAGCGCGAATCCGTCTTTTTTTTCTAAAGCAAACTTTTTCGCCCAAGTGCGACTAAACCATTTTCATAAATAAAATCAATCAACACACAAACATTTTCTACCAAAGAACTACGTAGCTTTGAATTCTCCATCGCACCAGGAGATACGTAGGAGCAAGATCAAACTCTTGTCAAGCACCCTAATAAAAAACTTATTTTTAGTCTTTAAATCATTTTTCTTTTTTTCTTCCATTCTTTACAAACTTTTTTTTTTTATGAAACTAACACATTTTGAAAGCTAATTAATTAATGGTTCCCGTTGAGTACAACGGATGTGAGGGGTGCTAATACCTTCCCCTCGCATAACCGATTCCCGAACCTGAATTTGGTTGCGATGACCTTGTTTTCGTTCTGAAAGGGGTTTATCGACGTTCCCCTTTTCAAAAATAAAACTTCGGTGGCGACTTTACTGTCTAGCGAGCGTTTTTTCGCCCGCGCATTTTCCCCGCCGCTTCAGTCAGAAACAAGGCAAGGTTAATTGCTCAAGGTTATACTCAAGTAGAGGGACTTGATTTTGATGAGACCTTTGCACCTGTGGCCAGACTAGAGTCCATAAGATTACTGTTGGGTGTATCCTGCATTCTCAAGTTCAAGTTATTCCAGATGGATGTGAAGAGTGCATTTCTGAATGGCTATCTGCAAGAAGAAGTTTATGTTGAACAACCTAAGGGTTTTGTGGATCATCAGTTTCCAGATCATGTGTACAAGTTGAAGAAAGCCTTATATGGATTAAAGCAAGCGCTAAGAGCTTGGTATGAAAGACTGACTCAGTTTCTTGTGGCTCAAGGATACAGAAAAGGTGGTTCTGATAAAACTTTATTTGTGAAAGATGAGAGTGGAAGTCTGCTCAGATCTATGTAGATGATATTGTGTTTGGTGGAATGTCTGACAAAATGGTCAAATTGTTTGTCCAGCAAATGCAGTTAGAATTTGAAATGAGTTTAGTTGGTGAACTGACATACTTTCTTGGATTGCAAGTTAAGCAAATGGAAGATACAATCTTCATCTCTCAGAGTAAATATGCCAAGAACATTGTGAAGAAATTTGGAATGGAAACTGCTGCTCATAAGAGAACACCTGCTGCTACTCATCTGAAATTAACTAAGGATGGACATGGAGTTTCAGTAGATCAAAGTTAATATAGAAGTATGATAGGAAGCTTATTGTACTTGACAGCAAGCAGACCTGATATCACCTTTGCTGTTGGAGTATGTGCAAGATATCAAGATGATCCTAAGATGAGTCATCTGACACAAGTCAAAAGGATCTTGAAGTATGTGAACAACACAAGTGATTATGGAATCATGTATTCTCATAGTTCAAGTTCTGAATTAATGGGATATTGTGATGCTGACTGGGCTGGAAGTGCTGATGAAAGGAAGAGCACATCAGGAGGTTGTTTCTTTCTAGGAAATAATTTAATTTCATGGTTCAGCAAGAAACAAAACTGTGTCTCATTATCAACTGCTGAGGCTGAATACATTGTTGCTGGTAGTAGTTGTTCACAACTGGTTTGGATGAAGCAGATGCTTGAAGAATATAACATTGAACAAAGAACTATGACATTGTATTGTGACAATTTGAGTGCTATTAACATCTCTAAGAACCCAATACATCACAGCAGAACTAAACACATAGATATCAGACACCATTTTAGCAGAAACCTTGTGGAGGACAAGATTATTCAGCTGGAACATGTGGACACTGAGAATCAAATTGCTGACATTTTCACAAAAGCCTTAGATGCTAAGCAATTTGAGAATCTGAGGAGTAAGTTAGGAGTTTGTTTACATGAAGACTTATAGCAATTACTGCAAATTCGATGTGAGGAAAATAGAGTACCTGCCAGATTTGCTAATGCTGAGTGTGTGTCTGATCCTGAGTCTGAGACTGAGTTTGTTGGTGGGACTGATTCTGATGATTTCTGTTCCTATATGTATTTTGTTCCTCATTTGAAGATGATTGTTTGTCATAATTTTGTGGCTAAAAAGGGGGAGAAAAATTTGTGTTTGTGCTGTTCAATATCAGAAGAAGTGTTTGCTCAGTTTGTGTTCAGTTTTTAGTATTGTTCAGGTGTTTTGTTCAGAGTTCAGAACCTTGGCAAGAAGTGTTGTGAAGATCTGATTGAGGGGGAGTGTGTGTCTCAGGGTGTAATATCCCGCTTAGATGTAGCTTTCATCTGTGTAGAAACTTGAGAAGCAAGCAAGAAGAATAAGAAAATAAGAGGAATGGCAATTTTGTAAATAAGGCAAAGAGGGAGATTAGTTTGAATTATGGAACAAGATATTTATCTCTTGTTTCCATTCTTTCTCCATTCATTCCAATTCAGCATTTCTTTCCCCTTCTCCTCCAAGCCACACGCCCATCTCACCTTGCCACCATCCCTCCAAACTCCATTCAAAAACCTAGTAAGAAAACACTTGCAAGGAAGCTTGAGTAGAAAGCTAGAATAAGTGAAAGAAAAGAGGAACAAGGAAGAACAAGGGAAGAGTTAGAGTTGGAGAAGCTTAGGGCTTTGGAGACCAAGAGTAATCAGCACCAAATTGTGGATTAAGGTGAGCTCCACTAAGTTTTATACCCATTTAGGGGTAAATTTTATGGTTTAGAGAGGAAAGGAATTTATGATGATTTTGTCTAGATTTGTATTAATTAGTTTCCCTATTGTTAATACTTGTTATGCTATGATTTTATATGTTGAAAACCCTTGATTTTGATGTACAAATGCTTGCTGAACTGTGTTGGAACTTAAAACTCGTTTTTGAACTTTCTGGAACAGCTACAGGGACTGCAACCCCTGGATTCATCGTGCCACGATGGCTTTCATCGTGCCATGATCATACTGATCAGGCAGCCATCGTGCCACGATGGGTGGCAACGTGCCACGAAAAATCCAGCCAAGTACCTCATTTTTGAAATGTGTTTTTCTAGCCAGAAATCATCCGCACAGCGCCAGTATGCTTTTATACATTTAAAAATGGAAGAATAGATCATAGTATACCTCGTATTAACATGAGTGTGGGGTTAGAAACATTACATATTGTTGAGGATTAACCTCATTAAGAATCAAGAAATTAATTAAGGTAATGGGTAGAGTTATGCCTAAGATATCAAGTAAGTTAGGGACATAGTTCCTCACTTTAGATAACGGCTTATGAGAACGATAAGCCTATGATACAATGATGAAGTTTAAACCTAGAATGGGTAACAGGAATAGAATTACTTTCAGATAAGCTAAGGGTAGATATCAGGATTCCCTTAATCAGGCATAGTTACGGGTTATCAGGACGTGCCTCAATGCTCACGTCAGAGTGACATTGGGGAAAACACGTATCAGTTTTATCAGGAAGTGTATAATCATATACCAGGAATAATAATTAATAATCAGGACAAGCTTTGTGTCTTCTGTTCTCTCGACCAGTTAGAGAGAACAGGGGGTTTCAGCATTGCTGAGACGGGCAGGAACTTTCCGTGAGGATAACCACACAGAGTTACAGTGTGTCTCCTGTGCTCTCGACCAGTTAGAGAGGACGGGGGGTTCCAGATGGAACGGGCAGGAATCTTCCGCGAGGATAACCACACACTTAGGCAAGAGGAGTCCGGTGTTAGCCTGATATGATAGGATTTTCACCGGTTATCAGGGGAATGTGCTTCGGGGTTACTCCACCCGGGGGCATTCCGTAAAATGAATCCAGATGATAATGTTTGTTCAACGCTAACAGCTAACTTAAAGTATCAGTTATTATTCTTTTATATTAACAGTCAGGTAGTATTCACTCAGGCAATTAACAGAAATCAGTTATCAGTTATCAGATGGTGATCCTAGATTTTCCCCTCGATCACCAGATCAGCAGGATCAGTCAGGTAACCCTCTATGGGTAAAGATAAGACTTGGCGATCATAGGTATTCCCAAGATCGCCGAGGTAGGCACGGTGACCCTAGGTTCCCTGAGGTTGCCAAACAGTAGGTAGGGTAGGAGCTCACTGAGACGTTATGTCTCATCCCTTTCCTTCTGGTGCAGGTTCTTCTCAGGTGGCACGACGCAAAGGTAAAGAGAAAGCTACGGATTGATCGTGCCGTATTATGTTTATACCATGTGGATGTTGTATAAGATTGTTGTATATGATGTAAATTATAAAGGAATGTTATGTATTGGATCTTGAGTTGTATCGTAAACTTATGTATCGTGGATTTAATAAACAACTCTTCTGTATTGTATTTAATGTATCCAGTACGAAATTTTAATACTCGTAAGAGATCCTAGGCAATCTCTATATGGGTGTTACAATTTGGTATCAGAGCAGGTCGATTCAGACCGTGCCTTGGGTCATTAAAGTACAATCCAAGTTTGTGGACCTCTTGGATCCAGGACATTATTCTAGATGTTATGTTCAGTTAAAACTGATCACTTTGACTTGTATATGACAGCTAGGATAAGATGTCTGGGAGAAGAAGAGGTAGACCTCGTGCCAATCAAGCTAGCGATGAAAGTGGAGGACCCAGTTTGAATTCATGGGAACAGATGATGCAACAACAACAGGCCTGGCAGCAACTATACCAAGAGCAACAAGCTCAGAATGCATTACAGTATCAGCAAATGATGCTGATGATGCAACAGCAATCCCAGCAACAGGCCCAATCTCAGCAGCAATGGATGGAAATGATGCAGCAAGGGCAAGGTTTCCATCCACAACCACCACCTCCTCCAGTAATTGGTAACCCAGTGTTCCGGGAGTATAACAGGCATCACCCTCCGGAGTTCAATGGAGAAGGTGAACCCCAAGAAGCAAGAAAGTGGATTAAGCAAATGGAAAAGATCTTTAGAATGGCCGATTGTTCGGAAGAAGAAAAAGTGGTCTATGCCACGAACCAACTCAGAGGCGCAGCAGAAGACTGGTGGGAATCTGCTCAGCGCAGGATGGAAGCCAATGGTGTAGAAGTGAATTGGGAGAACTTTAAAGGAGTGATGTTAGAAAAGTATTTACCTGTGTCTTACAAGGTAAAGAAAGAGCAAGAGTTCTTAGAATTGAAGCAAGGTAGCATGTCGGTTGCTGAGTTTACAAAGAAGTTCGAAGAGTTGTCCTATTACTCCACACATAATGAATATGCTGAGAATGAAGTGTGGAAAATGAATCAGTACAAAAGAGGTTTAAGAGGCGAGATAGATACAGCAGTTAGCCTTCAGAGAACGGCGAGTTACGATGAGTTGGTGCATGATAGCTTAGTAGTCGAGGCGGGACTTGCAAAGGCCTCAAAAGAAAGAGCAGCAGCTTATGAGAAGAAGAAAAACAGAATGTCAGATAAGTATCACGATAAGCTCAAGCCGAAAGGATCCCCACAGAGAGGGAAGCAGACATACTCTCCAAGATCAAATCCTCCACGGACTAATCCTACTTGTAAGACGTGTGGGAGAATGCATCAAGGAGAGTGTATGGAAGGTGCTAATGTATGCTTTGGATGTAAGCAGCCCGGACACTTCTTGCGAGAATGTCCCTATAAGCGAGGAAAAGGAGTAGTTGAAGGAACTACAACCAGCAAGGGCAGAGTGTACTCTTTAGATGGCGCAAAGGCTCTTGCCAACGAAGATTTGATTGCCGGTATGTGTTACCTTGGTTCTTACCCAGTAAAAGTACTTTTTGATTGCGGCGCTACATGTTCTTTTATTTCACATAAATGTGTAGAGGCACTGCAATTACCTATGTCTCCTTTGAATCCTCCGATGTTAGTATCTACCGCTACTGAAGGTGGAATTGAGGCTAAGTATGTTTGTGAGAGTTGTCCTATCACTGTGTCAAGTAAGACCTATTATGTTGATTTAGTTTGTCTTCCGATGGAGCAATTGGATGTGATATTAGGCATGGATTGGCTCTCCGCTAACCATGTGTATATAGGATGTTCAGAGAAGAGTATTTTTATGCCTACCAGTGATACGACAGAAGGTGTGGCTCTGTCTGAATTGATTAACCGCACCCATCAGTTAATTCAATTCATTTGTGCTCAAGATAAGGGATTTTATGTAATGCTCACTGTGGCTTCAGAGTCAGAGTTAAGCCCCAGTGACATTCCTGTTGTAAATGAGTACCTAGATGTTTTCCCTTCAGAAGTAACGAGTTTACCTCCAGAGCGTGAGGTGGAGTTTTCAATTGATCTGATTCCAGGAGCGGAGCCAGTGTCTGTGGCACCGTACAGAATGTCACCAACGGAACTGAGAGAGTTGAAATCTCAACTCGAGGATTTAATTCAGAAGCATTTCATCAGACCCAGTGTTTCACCGTGGGGTGCTCCAGTTTTGTTAGTCAAGAAAAAGGATGGAAGTATGAGGTTGTGTATTGACTACCGCCAGCTTAATAAAGTGACTATCAAGAACAAGTATCCTCTTCCAAGGATTGATGATCTTTTAGATCAGCTCAAGGGAGCAACAGTATTTTCCAAGATTGATCTTCGATCGGGTTATCATCAGATCCGTATTAAATCTTGAGACGTGTCTAAGACGGCGTTTCGAACGCGTTACGGGCACTATGAATTTTTGGTTATGCCTTTCGGTGTAACCAATGCTCCAGCAGTATTTATGGATTACATGAACAGAATATTCCAACCTTACCTTGATCAATTTGTGGTGATTTTCATTGATGACATCTTGATCTATTCTAAGGATCCTCAGGAGCATGCTCAGCATTTGAGAATCGTATTGGATGTCCTTAGAGACAAACAGCTGTATGCTAAGTTTAGCAAGTGTGAGTTCTGGTTGTCCGAGATTAAGTTTTTGGGTCATGTTATTTCTCAAGGAGGAGTAGCTGTTGATCCATCTAAAGTAGAGGCTGTTCTCAATTGGGAAAGACCAAAGAATGTAGCTGAAGTCAGGAGCTTTCTAGGCTTGGCAGGTTATTATCGAAGGTTTATTATGAAGTTTTCTCAGATTGCCTTACCCCTGTCACGCCTCACCAGAAAAGATGTACCTTTTATCTGGGATGAAGAATGTGAAGAAAGTTTCAGAGTTTTAAAGAAGAAATTGACGAAGGCACCAGTGCTGGCAATACCAGATCCTGAAAGGAGATACACCGTTTTCTGCGATGCATCTTCCAAGGGACTGGGAAGTGTTCTTATGCAAGGAGATAAAGTGATAGCTTATGCCTCTAGACAGCTCAAGACTCATGAGGAGAATTACCCCACCCATGATCTTGAGTTAGCAGCAATAGTGTTTGCATTGAAGATATGGAGACATCATTTGTATGGTGCGCAGTTTGATTTGTTTAGTGATCATAAGAGCTTGAAATATTTGTTTGACCAACGAGATCTTAATATGAGACAAAGACGATGGATGGAATACTTGAAAGACTTTGATTTTGACCTGAAATACCATCCAGGAAAAGCAAATGTAGTAGCTGATGCCTTGAGTCGTAAAGCTTTAGTTAAAGCTGAAGTAATGATGCGTACGTGTGGGTTGTATGAGAGATTCAGAGATCTTAATCTACATGTTACAGAGTTAGAAGGTGCGTCTTGTTGAATAAGATGGATATTTCGTGCGACCTACGGTTTAGGATTGCACAAGCTCAATCTGTGGATGTAGACCTTCAGAGGAAAGTTGGCCAAGCAGGGTTTTCATGGGCACCAGATGGTGTACTATTGTTTGAAGGAAGGGTTTACGTTCCGAATGATGTGGAATTAAAAAGGTTGATTTTAGAAGAAGCGCACAAGAGCAGTTTTAGTATTCATCCTGGTACCACCAAGATGTACCAAGATTTGAAGAGAGACTATTGGTGGCCTAGTATGAAAAGAGATGTTGTGGAATTTGTGTCGCGATGCATTGTTTGTCAGCAGGTGAAGATTGAGCATCAGAGGCCTGCAGGGATGTTGGTACCTTTGGAAATTCCACAATGGAAATGGGAAGATATAACCATGGATTTTGTGACTGGATTACCTCGAACTCAACGAGGACATGATTCCGTTTGGGTGATAGTGGACCGGTTAACTAAGTCAGCTCATTTCTTGCCGGTTAAAACCACTTACCGAGCTTCTCAGTATGCCGAGTTATTTATTTCAGAGATTGTGAAACTCCATGGCGTGCCAGCTAGTATCGTGTCGGATAGAGATCCCATTTTCACATCCCATTTTTGGAAGGCTTTTCAAAAGGCTTTGGGAACAAGATTAAAGATAAGCACGTCCCATCATCCTCAGACAGATGGACAATCCGAGAGGACTATTCAGACGTTAGAGGACATGTTGCGTGCATGTATCTTAGAAGATGGAGGAAGTTGGAACGATCACCTACCACTGATTGAATTTTCTTACAACAACAGTTACCATTCTAGCATTGGAATGGCACCTTATGAAGCCCTATATGGTAGGAAATGTAGAACCCCACTTTGTTGGGCTGAAGTCGGAGATAAGAGCATTTTGGGTCCCGAGATCATTCAGGAGACGACTCTAAAGATTAAATCCATTCAGGATAAGATGAGAACAGCACAAAGTCGTCAGAAGAGTTATGCTGATAGGAGGCGAAGACCATTAGAGTTTGAAGAAGGAGATCACGTATTCCTTAAAGTTACACCCAAGTTGGGGTTAAGAGGAGCGTTCAGAACTAAGAAGCTTTGTCCAAGATATGTTGGACCATTTCAGATACTTCGTCGTGTTGGTCCGGCAGCTTATCAGTTAGCGCTGCCCCCAGCCATGTCAGGATTGCATGATGTATTCCACGTCTCCCAGCTGAGGAAGTTCATCCCTGATCCTTTTCAACCAGTGGAATTGGACAGTATTGATTTGAGGTCAGACTTGACTTTTCAACCTGAACCAGAACAGATAATCGATCGTGATGTGAAGTCTTTGCGAAACAAAGAGATTCCCATTGTCAAGGTTATATGGAAAGGTTCTCCCGACGGCGAAGCGACGTGGGAGCTAGAGTCGGAAATGCAAGAGCAGTACCCTCATCTATTTTCAGGTAAATACTAAATTTCGAGGACGAAATTTCTTTAAGGGGGGGTAGATTGTAATATCCCGCTTAGATGTAGCTTTCATCTGTGTAGAAACTTGAGAAGCAAGCAAGAAGAATAAGAAAATAAGAGGAATGGCAATTTTGTAAATAAGGCAAAGAGGGAGATTAGTTTGAATTATGGAACAAGATATTTATCTCTTGTTTCCATTCTTTCTCCATTCATTCCAATTCAGCATTTCTTTCCCCTTCTCCTCCAAGCCACACGCCCATCTCACCTTGCCACCATCCCTCCAAACTCCATTCAAAAACCTAGTAAGAAAACGCTTGCAAGGAAGCTTGAGTAGAAAGCTAGAATAAGTGAAAGAAAAGAGGAACAAGGAAGAACAAGGGAAGAGTTAGAGTTGGAGAAGCTTAGGGCTTTGGAGACCAAGAGTAATCAGCACCAAATTGTGGATTAAGGTGAGCTCCACTAAGTTTTATACCCATTTAGGGGTAAATTTTATGGTTTAGAGAGGAAAGGAATTTATGATGATTTTGTCTAGATTTGTATTAATTAGTTTCCCTATTGTTAATACTTGTTATGCTATGATTTTATATGTTGAAAACCCTTGATTTTGATGTACAAATGCTTGCTGAACTGTGTTGGAACTTAAAACTCGTTTTTGAACTTTCTGGAACAGCTACAGGGACTGCAACCCCTGGATTCATCGTGCCACGATGGCTTTCATCGTGCCATGATCATACTGATCAGGCAGCCATCGTGCCACGATGGGTGGCAACGTGCCACGAAAAATCCAGCCAAGTACCTCATTTTTGAAATGTGTTTTTCTAGCCAGAAATCATCCGCACAGCGCCAGTATGCTTTTATACATTTAAAAATGGAAGAATAGATCATAGTATACCTCGTATTAACATGAGTGTGGGGTTAGAAACATTACATATTGTTGAGGATTAACCTCATTAAGAATCAAGAAATTAATTAAGGTAATGGGTAGAGTTATGCCTAAGATATCAAGTAAGTTAGGGACATAGTTCCTCACTTTAGATAACGGCTTATGAGAACGATAAGCCTATGATACAATGATGAAGTTTAAACCTAGAATGGGTAACAGGAATAGAATTACTTTCAGATAAGCTAAGGGTAGATATCAGGATTCCCTTAATCAGGCATAGTTACGGGTTATTAGGACGTGCCTCAATGCTCACGTCAGAGTGACATTGGGGAAAACACGTATCAGTTTTATCAGGAAGTGTATAATCATATACCAGGAATAATAATTAATAATCAGGACAAGCTTTGTGTCTTCTGTTCTCTCGACCAGTTAGAGAGAACAGGGGGTTTCAGCATTGCTGAGACGGGCAGGAACTTTCCGTGAGGATAACCACACAGAGTTACAGTGTGTCTCCTGTGCTCTCGACCAGTTAGAGAGGACGGGGGGTTCCAGATGGAACGGGCAGGAATCTTCCGCGAGGATAACCACACACTTAGGCAAGAGGAGTCCGGTGTTAGCCTGATATGATAGGATTTTCACCGGTTATCAGGGGAATGTGCTTCGGGGTTACTCCACCCGGGGGCATTCCGTAAAATGAATCCAGATGATAATGTTTGTTCAACGCTAACAGCTAACTTAAAGTATCAGTTATTATTCTTTTATATTAACAGTCAGGTAGTATTCACTCAGGCAATTAACAGAAATCAGTTATCAGTTATCAGATGGTGATCCTAGATTTTCCCCTCGATCACCAGATCAGCAGGATCAGTCAGGTAACCCTCTATGGGTAAAGATAAGACTTGGCGATCATAGGTATTCCCAAGATCGCCGAGGTAGGCACGGTGACCCTAGGTTCCCTGAGGTTGCCAAACAGTAGGTAGGGTAGGAGCTCACTGAGACGTTATGTCTCATCCCTTTCCTTCTGGTGCAGGTTCTTCTCAGGTGGCACGACGCAAAGGTAAAGAGAAAGCTACGGATTGATCGTGCCGTATTATGTTTATACCATGTGGATGTTGTATAAGATTGTTGTATATGATGTAAATTATAAAGGAATGTTATGTATTGGATCTTGAGTTGTATCGTAAACTTATGTATCGTGGATTTAATAAACAACTCTTCTGTATTGTATTTAATGTATCCAGTACGAAATTTTAATACTCGTAAGAGATCCTAGGCAATCTCTATATGGGTGTTACACAGGGGGAGTGCATGATTGTCATGTTCCTGAGTGATGATGTGTTTCAGGCAGTTCCTGAAGTTTCAGAAGTTACTTGTCTCAGAAGTTACTGCAGTTCAAAAGTAAGGAGGAGTGTTGTGAAGCTAGACTATGCAGCCAGGTTTCACAAAGGCTGAAGAACAATTGTGCTCTGATACCATGTTGTGAAGCTAGACTGAGTGTTTATATATTTGTGGAGCTTCAGGGGGAGTGTTGTGAAGCTAGACTGAGTGTTTATGTTTGTGTGAAGCTTCAGGGGGAGTGTTTCTTGTGTTGATCAGAGAAGCTGAAGTGTTCTTGTGATGATCAGAAGCTGTTGTGTGTGTTTCAGGTGTTCAGAAGCTGAAACTGGTTGTTTAACATAGTTGTATCCGCTGCTACAAACCCTTAGCTATGTTATGATTGATTGATTTTGTAGAATTCTTCATTGCTGAGTATGTTTTATGGTGAAGTGAAGAAATTGGTTTTGTGAAACATTGGTTTTAGCCAAAATTTGCCAAAGGGGGAGATTGTTGAGTATTTTGAAGTTGGCTGCATGTTTTGGCAAATCCAATGTGTTGAATAGAAGCATCTCCATTGTCGCGTCGAATTTCGGATGTCAAGCTATTGGGAAGCTTTGAATCACTAATGTTAAACCACGACTGAACTTTTAATTTTCCGGGGAGAAAAGGAAAAAAGTTCGAAATTACCTTGAAAAAGATTTTAGGTTCGAAAGTCGATTATGCGAGGGGAAGGTATTAGCACCCCTCACATCTGTTGTACTCAACGGGAACCTCTTAGTCGGCTTAGGCTTAAAATGTTTCGAGAATTTTACTTGTGTGTTTAAACATATAAGAAAAAGGAAATATAAAAACATAATGTGAAGTGAAGAAAGAGATAAAGACAAACGAAAGGGAAAAAAAAAGGTTTTTTATTAATGAGCTTGACAAGATGTCGATCTTGCTCCTACGTATCTCCCGGTAGTCGTAGAATTCAAAGCGTACGTAGTTCTTTGGGTAAAAAAAAAGTTTGTATGTTGGTTCGTTTTAGTTAAAAAAGATTTGATCGCGTCCGAGCGAAAAAAGTTTGAAAAAAAGAGAGAAAAAGAGTAAATGTCAACTGTTCGGGTTGTTGCCGAACTGACCATTGACGACAATGCATAAAATTAAATGATTTGATAAAAAGGATTTGCGCTCGGACGTGAACAAAGGTTTTAAAACGCACGAAAGCGTAAAAAGTTTTTAATGGTGAAAGACGAACGCTAAGGCGATAAACTCGCGCAAGGCGTAAATGTTTTAAGAAAAAGAAAAAAAACAAAGACAGACGCACAGAGGCGCAAAAGGTTCTAAAATAAACGACAAACGCACGGAGGTGTACAAATGTTGAAAATAAAAGACAAACGCACGGAGGCGATAAATTCGCGCAAGGCGTAAATGGTTGAAAATAAACGCGCAGAGGCGCGAAAGGTTCGGATTGACCACGAGGGCCAAGAAAAGGTTAAAAATGGCCACAAGGGGGCCAAGGGAAGGTTGAGCGTGCGAGACGCGTCAAAGGTGGAATCACTACAAGAAATTTGTCATTTTGCGACACTTACTTTGCGACCCTTGACTTAGAACAGCCACAAATTGCACTTTTGCGACTGTTATTGCGACTGTTAGGCATAAGGGTCGCAAGTTTTATAGCGTTTGGCAAAATATTTTCACATTCCCGCTTTTGCAATTTCAGTCTCCCTCCCATAGCTTTATTTCTCACTCCACCTTTTTGTCCTTAATGTTTTCCCCAGATCCCGCTTTCTTTCTCTATCTCAGTCTCCCACAACTCCAAATATCTAAAATTCAATTTTATCCCCAATCTCCAATTTCTAATCTTCAATCTCACCCTCTAATCTTAAATTTATGAAAACCTAGCCTCCAATTTCATCCCTATGCCTTCTCACTCGAACTCAATCGTTTGTTATGCCTTCAATCTCACTCTCAATTGCTGATACGCGGAAGCCTCACCCTCAATCTCATTCTCTCACTGCGACCTTCGCCTATCACCACACATCTGCTCGCTTCACCACCACCCTCGCGTACCACCACCCAACTGCGATCCTTTGCAGGTTAATTTCTTGTTTTTTAGTTTTTTTTTTTAATAATTTTGAGCTTTTTTGTCAATTTAAGTGATTTTTTTGTTAATTTCTCAGTTTTGTGCAAATAGGTTTCGCTGTTGGATTTCGGCGTTGTTCGCACTTCTCTCCTACTTCAGTTCTCAAGGTAAAGGTTATGTTGTCCTCCCATCTTAATTCATTTGAAACTTCAATTCATGTCGAATTTGCTTGATCTGCCATGAAATTAACCTTCTGGGTATTCTGAAAATTTAATGAACATTTATGGGTCATTGGCAAAAACAGAACTTAATTTTAGTTTATGGACAATGGCTTTGTGTATTGCTGGAAATTCTGAGTTTTTAGTTATGCTTTATGGTGCTAATGATTGTCAATTGAAATGGGTACTCAATTAATATTGGGTTTGTTGTTAATGATTTTTGTGCTAATTATTCTGATACTTGATTAACTGATTATTTTGAAAGGGGCTTGATTTGTGTTCACTCTGATTACTTGATTAATTGAGCTTAAGATGTAGAGGTAAAAGCTGATAATTAGAGAAGAAAGTATTGCCTAAGAGAATACAGTTTATGAATATACGCCTCTGAAAGGTATGCTCATGATGTTTCTATGAGTTTTGGATTATTAGTTCAGTAATGATATTGTGTATATGATCCTATTTATTTTCTAGCATATGTTTTTAAGATGCTAAATTTCTTGTGATTTTAATATCTGGTGATTATATGTTAAGGTGATTTTATATTTGATTTTAATATGTGCTAATTATAGGTTAAGGAGACTCTAAAGTTCTAAGGAAGTACGTGAAGAACTTTTAAGAGTATTATTAATATCAATTTGAGTAGTTTCTTTGACTAGTAGGCTCAATCAAATATGTTGTTATTTCTCTTTAAACGGTAGCACCACTTGTTGGATCGGGTTCGACGAAATGGTTATCGAAGTTGAACAAAAGCTTACTCCAGTCACTGCTGCTCCAGTGCCGAAAGGGTTTGTGTTTTGCCTTTAATTTTTAATTTGTTTTTATGTTTGCTTTTGTACAAAGAGAGCAAATCAACTTCTTATTCACAATAAAATATTTCTTGGTTTCTTGTTGTACTAGTAGTTTCTGCATTTGTTTCCTAGTTTTTTGTTTTCTGGATTTTTTTATTCCTTTTTATTCATTTTAGGTCAGATTCTAAAGTTTAAACCACAACTAATGGGTGTGGCTTAAGTGCTAAAGTTGAACAAATTTGAGGGCATCCAGTCTGTTTCAAAAGGCCATTTTTTAGGATCGCTGAATTAGCTCCCACATTTCAGGTATGGACACATATATTCAAACCTCTGCATAATATAATGAATCATATTTGGATTTGCATTTTGTTATTTAGCCGCCGTAATGCACATAATTTTTTTTGCTGTGGTGTGTGTGTGTGAGAGAGAGAGACTGCTATATAATGCTTTAGTTTATTTTAAAAATTGCCCTACTATTTTGTAGGAATGTTGACCCTTTTGATAATTAAAGATGAGTAGTAAGAGGTTGTAGAATCAGTTATGAGTTTTGGACTCAAACAATAGAAAATGCGGTAAAACATACTATCAAATTGGTAGATCAATTGGTAATCTAGTCAACTTAGAAACCTTGGATCTAAGGCATACCAAAGTTGATGAGTTACCAAGGGAGATAAATAAACTCACAAAGTTAAGGCTTCTTCCCGTTTATTATAGAAAAATATGATGAGCATTATTCTGTGTTGAACTTTACGACTGGGGTGCAAATACAAGAAGGTATTGGATGTTTGAAATCTTTGCAAAAGCTTTACTTTTTGGAAGCAGATCATGGTGGAATAGACCTTATCCAAGAGCTCCAAATGTTGAGACAGTTAAGGAAGTTAGGCATAAGACGCGTGCGGCGAGAATATGGAAATGAATTATGTGCTACAATACAAAAGATGAACCACCTTGAATCTCTATATATTACTGCTATAGATGACGAAGTAGTTCTTGACTTGGATTTTGTATCAGCTCCACCTAATCTTAAAGTACTAAACTTGGAAGGTAGACTGACAAAGTTGCCTAATTGGATTCCAAAACTCCAATATCTTGTAAAGCTAAGGCTTAGCTTATCTAACTTTGAACATGATCCACTAGACACTTTGAAGAATTTGCGAAATTTGTTGAGGTTGAATTTGTGGGATGATGCATTTGCTGGTGATAGTTTACATTTTTCAGTTGGAGGGTTTCCTAAGCTGAAGGAGTTGGATCTCACAAGATTAAATAGACTAAGTTCTGTATCTATTGACAAAGAAGCTTTACTTTGTCTTGAACACTTTAAATTTAACAATAACCCTCAATTGAAGGTGTTGCCTAAAGACCTCAAAAACTTGAAAAACCTTCAATTCCTTGGATTTGCTGATATGCCAGCTACATTAGTTGATAGCATTAATCCAGAGAAAGGTGGACCATACCATTGGATTATCAATCATATTCCCCTTGTGCAGATTCGTCGAACAGTAGGATCAAAGTTTCATGACTATAAGTTGTACTCCATTCCTACTCAATTTAAAGTCTGAAATATCAAGGTACTCTTTCCTCTTAAGATTTAATGCTTCTCTTGTGAATGTTTGAAATTACATTGCCACTCTAACCAATGTACATTTTGTTTGATTGTGTTTTTCATTTAATGCTTCAATCTTCCCTTTACATGAATGTTTGCATCTTTCTTGATTTCAAGTAAAACTATGTTGTAATGCATGCTCAACTATCCTAAAAGAAGTCTGGTAAAGCTGTAACACCCCTCTGCATATAATGCTAATTTATTTTATTTTCATCATCCATGTTTATTGATGTCTGATACTTGCTAACTTCAATTCGCTCTTTCATAAAATTATGTAACAGGATTGTTTATTCAGCATTGAAAAATTAAGTTCACAAGACCATTTAGTTTGTTATGTCATTTGTATCATGCTCAATTTTGATAGTTTCTTGTATCCAATTGAACAGATTAAAATTCTCCATGTTGCAGCTCACAAGATGCACCTTGTCTCTCTTCATTCCTTCTATGGTGTCCTTGAATCGCTCAATAAATGATTTCCTTGAAATGAATCATTTGCTATATAATCAAGGAATGTGTACTCTATTAATTGACAAAAGGTTCTGGTTTTCTTTTTATGCTTTTGTCATTTGCCTTGTTGTTTATTATAGTTGTGCTGTGAATACTTTTCTACAAAGAGTAGAATGCATATTTCTGTGGATATTTCAGATTGCTATGAAAGATAGATGCAATTACGTTTCTATTATTTATTGGATATGTTACATTGATGAATTCTATCGGATGTAAATAATTGTTGTATATATAATCATTAGTTAGAAAAATCAAAACAATAATAGATTTTCATAAAACACTAGTAAATATTAAGTTAGAGTGTCTTTAATCTAGAAAAGAAAAACTCTAAATAGACCGACATCTATTGGTCTACTTGACGACGAGTTTGATTCCCCTCAAGTAATTTCTCGAGTTTAAGACTTTAAGTTTCATGAATAGAAAAATTAGGTGGTGAAATGTTTTGCCCCCTTAAATTGGTAGTCCACTGAATCCGGATCGGACTAAATTGCTATTTCTGAATATTGAGATTCTAGACGGTCGATGAAATGGACAATGGACTTAAATTACACTATATAAGTGTTCTGCTCAAATTGATATTCGTCAATCAATCAACATGATAGCTAGTTTTTGTGAACTGTTTTCTAGGTTTTGCTAGGTTTTGATAGCTATTCTTCTTCAGTATTACAAATATAGGAAACTGTTTTTGCTTTACCGCATACTGATAATAGCTGCATTGCAATATTGCTTTTTTGCAATATTTTGTTGCATTTCAGGTATGAAGGCAAAACATACTATAGTTTCAAATGAGACTATAGTATGTTTTTGATGTGTTCACTTACCCGTCTTGTTAGAATGTGATTATTTGATTTTCTATTGAGCTAACTTTCCTTTTTCTACGCATTCGCCCATGACATTTTCCGTTGGTATGTACATAGGTTGCAAAACGACTTAAAGCTATACGTTTCAACCAAACAATATGAAACACGTACCTGTTGCTGAGATAGAACCAATGAAAACCCAGGTATGCATTTAAATCTGTCTGTAACATGTTCCTTTTTATTTGTGCTTCATGTTCCTTTTGTTGAGTCTTTAAGTGTTGGCTGCATTGTTTTGGCAAAACCAAAGTGTGTTTAGAAGCATTTCCTTATGTTGAACATTTCTTCAGTTACAAGTTTTCTCATTTGAAGCCATTCAGAAGCTGAAATCTACATCAGAAGCTGAAATGCTCATCAGAAGCACTGTAGCACTTCAGAAGCAGTTTCAGGTTCTGAAGCCAGCGTTGACTTCTGTTGACCACATCAGAAGCTGGGTTTGCAGGATTGTTCTTGCACGTATCTTGGGAGATTTAGCAAGGAATTATGTTTGTATATTTGCTTCTAGAAGGCTGGTTTAATTGGAGAAGATATCCTTGAAGATTTGGTTCAAAGTTATGAAAATTCGTATTTTCTGTTTTAAATCTTTCAAAGATTTAATGCAGTTTTATTTGTTACATTATTGGATCAATCTTATTCCAGTAACAAATCAATTCAGAAGATTTGGAGCAAAATTAAGAGACTTGCTGAAGACTATATAAGGAGGAGTGCTGTTGCTATTCAACTTACGAATTTATAGAGTTTAAGATCAGAGAATTGAGTCTTAGTATTTTAAGCTTTTAGCTTTATTGTGCACCACTCTGTTAGAGTTGGTTTAGGTGTTTGATTGAGTTGTAAGTCATTCTAAGCCTTTAGGTACGAATGAAGTTTGTGTATTGAAGTTGTCTTCACAAACAGGGTAGTTGTGAATAAGAACTGGTTTAAGTTCAAAGGGTAGTTCAAGTAGCTGGGTTGCAGTTGCTTGAATAGGAAGTTAGAGGTTTTCTAATACTCAACGTGTTGGGTAGAATTCAAGACTAGGAGGAAGTTAATTGCTTAGGCTGGGAACTGGGAGTCAGTGTCTTGAGTCATAAGGATTAATTCCTATAGTGGAATTCCTTCCTGGATTGGTATCCCCCAGAGTAGGAGGTGTTTACTCCGAACTGGGTTAACAAACCTCTGTGCCTTTTTACTTTCCTGCACTTTAATTTGCTGCCTGTGTGTGTTTGTGTTTGTGCTCTGTTTTGCAAATTATTGTGTCCTGTGTGTTGTTCAGAACCTGTCTGGTTCAGAACCTGTTATCTCTGTTTATTGCCTGGCCAGAATTTCAATTGGCATCAGAGCAGGCACCCTGCCTGTATTTTGGGTGAGATCCAGAGGACTTAATTTCTGGTAAGCATGGATAGAGAAGGAGTATATGTCAATAGACCACCTCTACTAGATGGCACAAACTATGAGTATTGGAAGTCTAGAATGTGTGCCTTCTTAAAATCTATTGACAGCAGGACTTGGAAAGCTGTGATTAAAGGCTGGGATCATCCTGAGTTTTTGGACAAAGATGGTAACAAAACTGGAGTGTTGAAGCCTGAAGAGGAGTGGACCAAAGCTGAAGATGACTTGTCTCTGGGAAATTCAAAAGCTTTGAATGCAATCTTTAATGGTGTGGACCAGAACATGTTCAGACTTATCAAACAGTGTACTGTTGCTAAGGAGGCCAGGAAATTTTGAAGACAACTCATGAAGGAACCTCTAAAGTGAAGATGTCCAGATTGCAGCTGCTGACCACCAAATTTGAGAACCTGAAGATGAAGGAGGATGAATCCATTCAGGATTTTTACATGAATGTGCTGGACATGGCAAATTCTTTTGATTCACTTGGGGAGAAGATGTCTGATGAGAAGTTGGTGAGAAAAATCCTCAGGTCCCTGCCCAGAAGATTTGACATGAAGGTCACTGCAATTGAGGAGGCTCATGATATTTCTGCCATGAAGCTTGAAGAACTGATTGGGTCATTGCTCAATTTTGAAACTGCCTTTGGTAAACAGACTGAGAAGAAAGGAAAAGGTGTAGCCTTTAGTGTGAACTCTGAAGCTGATGATCAACAAGAGTCTGAAGAGGATGACTTATCAGAAGCTCTAGTGTTGCTGGGAAAACAATTCAACAAGATTCTGAAGAATGTTAACAGAAAAGCCAAAGCCAAAGGTCAGAATTTCAGATTCAAGAAGCAATCAACTGATGAGAAGAAGACCAAGTCTGAGGAGAAAAGTAATCAAGCTAAAGGTGTGCAGTGCTATGAGTGTGAAGGTTATGGACATATCAAGTCTGAATGTCCTACTTTCCTTAAGAAGCAGAAGAAAAGCCTAGAAGTTGCATGGGCTGATGATGGTTCTGAAGAAGATGATGTTAGTGAATCTGATATGTGTGATACTGGTCTGGTAGTGAGGTCTGGAGCTATCTTGAAGAAGGAGCCTGTTTTAGAGTCTGAGACCTTTTCAGAGTCTGACTCAGAGTCTGAAACCTCATCTGTGTCTGAAGCTGCTAAAACCTCATATGATGAACTAGCTGATAACTACAAGAAGCTGTATACCAGAAGTTCTGAGGTTTGCAAACAAGTTTTGGATCAGAAGGAGACTATTCTTCCACTGGAGGCTGAAAAAGGTGAACTGTTAGTGCAGAATTCAGATTTAAAAGAAGAAGTGAATCAACTGAACTCCCAACTTGATCAAATGAAGAAGCAAGTGAAGATGTTGAACTCTGCTACTGATAAGTTGGAGGACATTTTGGGGAATCAGCAACAAGGAAAAACTGGTTTAGGTTTTGTTGATCAGACTCAGATTCCTAAACAGATGAGTTTTGTTCCTGCTACTCAAACTCATGATTCTATGGCTGGAACATCAAAGCAGAGACCTCAGAAGCAAGCTCAGATGCAAGGTCAGAAGCATATTCAGAAGAGACCTCAGAGGCTACCTCAGAAGCATGTTCAGATACTACCTCAGAAGCAACCCCAGAAGTACAACAGAAGAAGGAGGAATCATTCCTGGACCTGTCATCATTGTGGTAAGAAGGGACATATCAAACCTTTTTGCTTTAAACTGTATGGCTATCCTGAACACTTTCAATATAGAAGAGTGCAACCAGCTGCACCAAGACACAGTGTTCAGAAGGTGTGGAAACCTAAGGTTCAGAATGTTGGCCTGATTGCTCATACCTCATTGAGAGCCACTTCAAAAGAAGACTGGTACTTTGACAGTGGTTGTTCAAGGCACATGACTGGTGTGAAGAAGCTACTGAGCAATATCAGATCATACTCCAGGAGTTATGTGACATTTGGAGATGGTGTAAAAGGTCAGATTCTGGGTATTGGAGATTTGATCAGAGAAGGTTTGCCCAAACTTAATGATGTGCTATTGGTGGAAGGATTAACCTCTAATCTGATCAGTATTAGCCAGCTGTGTGATCAGGATTTGAAAGTTAATTTCAACAAGCAAGAGTGTATTGTTACTGATCAGGATGGAAAAACTCAGATGAGGGGCTGCAGATCCAAAGACAATTGTTATTTGTGGGTTTCTGAAGAAGAAAGAAGTCTGACTTCTTGTCTTATGAGCTCAGAAGAGGAAGTCAAACTCTGGCACCAGAAACTAGGACATTTGCATTTGAAAGGCATGAAGAAAATCCTAAGTACTGAAGCTATCAGAGGTGTGCCTAATCTGAAGATCAATGAGGACAGTGTTTGTGGTGATTGTCAAATTGGAAAACAAACAAGAAAGTCTCATCCCAGATTAGTTCACCAGGTAACTACTAAAGTACTAGAACTTGTTCACATGGATTTAATGGGGCCTATGCAAGTTGAGAGTATTGGGGGCAAGAGGTATGCCTTTGTAATGGTAGATGACTACTCAAGATATACATGGGTCAGCTTTGTTAGAGAAAAGTCTGACACGTTTGAAGTTTTCAAAGAGATGTGCATCCAACTACAAAGAGAGAAGGATAGTGGGATTATCAGAATCAGAAGTGATCATGGCAAAGAATTTGAAAACAAGAGCTTTTCAGAATTCTGTGCTTCTGAAGGTATAAAGCATGAGTTTTCTGCACCTATCACACCTCAGCAAAATGGTGTAGTTGAGAGGAAGAATTGGACATTAGCAGAATGTGCAAGGGTTATGCTGCATGCTAAGAAGCTGCCATATATGTTTTGGGCTGAAGCAATGAACACAGCATGTTACATACACAATAGAGTCACTTTGAAAAAGGGAACAACATCTACTCTGTATGAATTGTGGAAAGGGAGGAAGCCAACTGTGAAATATTTCCATGTTTTTGGGAGCAGATGCTATATCTTGGCTGACAGAGAGAATAGAAGAAAACTGGATCCTAAGTCTGATGAGGGCATATTCCTGGGTTATTCAGTGAACAGCAGAGCTTATAGGGTGTTTAATTCCAGAACCAAGGTTGTGATGGAGTCCATAAATGTTGTGATTGATGATCTGTCTGCTGGGAATGAAAAGAATGAACCTGAAGTTGTTCCAGAGTCTGAAGTATCAGAAGAACAAACCTCAGAAGCAGAAAAGCATTCAGAGTCTGAAGAAGCAGAAGATCAACCAGATCAAGTTCCTAATGGTAAAGGGCCATCAATTAGAGTTCAGAAGGATCATCCTAAAGACTTAATCATTGGAAGCTTAGATCAAGGTGTCAGAACCAGGAGATCAGATGCTGCTGCTACTGATTCATGCTTTGTGTCAAAAGTTGAACCTAAAAATGTGAAAGAAGCCCTAACTGATGAATTTTGGATTGAAGCAATGCAAGATGAGTTGAATCAATTCAAAAGGAGTGAAGTGTGGGATCTTGTTCTAAGACCTGAAGGGCTGAATGTGATTGGCACTAAGTGGATATTCAAGAATAAAACAGATGAAAGTGGTACTGTAGTCAGAAACAAGGCAAGGTTGGTTGCTCAGGGTTATACTCAAGTAGAGGGATTAGATTTTGATGAGACCTTTGCACCTGTGGCCAGACTAGAGTCCATAAGACTACTGTTGGGTGTATCTTGCATTCTCAAGTTCAAATTATTCCAGATGGATGTGAAGAGTGCATTTTTGAATGGATATCTGCAAGTGGAAGTGTATGTTGAACAGCCTAAGGGGTTTGTGGATCCTAAGTTTCCAGAACATGTGTACAAGTTAAAGAAGGCTTTATATGGATTGAAACAAGCACCAAGAGCATGGTATGACAGACTGACTCAGTTTCTTGTGGCTCAAGGTTACAGAAAAGGAGGTTCTGATAAGACTTTGTTTGTGAAAAATGAAAGTGGGAGTCTGATGATAGCTCAGATTTATGTGGATGATATAGTGTTTGGAGGGATGTCTCAGAAGATGGTCAAACTGTTTGTTCAGCAGATGCAGTCAGAATTTGAAATGAGCTTAGTTGGTGAACTGACTTATTTTCTTGGATTACAAGTCAAGCAAATGGAAGATACAATCTTCATTTCTCAAAGTAAGTATGCCAAGAACATAGTGAAGAAATTTGGATTGGAATCTGCTGCTCACAAAAGGACACCAGCTGCTACTCACCTGAAGTTAACTAAGGATGAACATGGAGTTTCAGTAGACCAAAGTCAGTACAGAAGCATGATTGGGAGCCTATTGTACTTAACTGCAAGCAGGCCTGATATCACATTTGCTGTAGGAGTCTGTGCAAGATATCAAGCTGATCCTAAGATGAGTCATCTGACTCAGGTGAAGAGGATTCTGAAGTATGTGAATAGCACAAGTGACTATGGAATCATGTATTCACACAGTTCAAGTTCTGAATTAATGGGATTTTGTGATGCTGACTGGGCTGGTAGTGTTGATGACAGAAAGAGCACTTCAGGAGGTTGTTTCTTCTTAGAAAATAACTTGATTTCATGGTTCAGCAAGAAACAAAACTGTGTTTCATTGTCAACTGCTGAAGCTGAGTACATTGCTGCTGGGAGTAGTTGCTCGCAACTGGTGTGGATGAAACAAATGCTGGAGGAGTACAACATTGAACAAGGAACTATGACACTGTTTTGTGACAATTTGAGTGCCATCAACATCTCTAAGAATCCAATTCAGCCCAGCTGAACCAAACACATAGACATCAGACATCATTTTATCAGAAACCTTGTGGAGGATAAAGTTATTCAGCTGGAACATGTAGCTACTAAAGAACAAGTTGCTGACATATTCACAAAGGCCTTGGATGCTAAACAGTTTGAGAATCTGAGAAGCAAGTTAGGAGTGTGCTTACATGAAGACTTATAGCAATTACTGCAAACTGGATGTGAGGAAGATAGAGTACCTGCCAGTTGTGCCTGTGCTAAATATGATCCTGAACTTAAGTTTGAGTCTAATATGTCTTCCAGGATCTGTGTTACATGTTTTGATTTTATTCCCTATTTGAAGTCTGAGATTTGTCAGAATTTTGTGGCTAAAAAGGGGGAGATTAAAATCTTAAGTATTGTGCTGGCTCAGCTATCAAACATCTTAAGCAATGTGTTGCTGCTCAGAATTAGTTCAAATTTCAGATGTTCAGCTTTCAGTGTTATTCAGAAGATGACTAGTTTTGCTCTGATACCAGCAACAAGATATGTCCAGATATAATTGAAGGGGAAGATGTGTCTCAGGGGGAGTATAAGGTTGTTTTGATCCTGAGTATTTTTGTGATCCTGAAGTGTGCTTCTGATATGCTCTGATACCATGTTTCTCTGTAGTTCAGTAGTAAGGGGGAGTTTGTGTGAGAAACTGAGTTGCAGGGGGAGTGTTGTGGAGATTCAGAAGTAAGGGGGAGTGTTTGTGATGATCAAGAGTTGATCAGTAGCTCTGATACCATGGTTGAGATCAGAAGTTGATCAGTACTTGGTTGATGTGTGCTTCAGTAGCTCTTATGATTTGTAGAACTGAAGCTGGTTTGGGTTATTCATAGCTGTGTCCGCTGCTTATGTTTATGCTATGATATGTTGTTGTGGAGTTCTTCATTGCTGAGCTGATTATAATGAAGATTGAAGGACTTGGATGGTTTTAGCCAAAAATTTGCCAAAGGGGGAGATTGTTGAGTCTTTAAGTGTTGGCTGCATTGTTTTGGCAAAACCAAAGTGTGTTTAGAAGCATTTCCTTATGTTGAACATTTCTTCAGTTACAAGTTTTCTCATTTGAAGCCATTCAGAAGCTGAAATCTACATCAGAAGCTGAAATGCTCATCAGAAGCACTGTAGCACTTCAGAAGCAGTTTCAGGTTCTGAAGCCAGCGTTGACTTCTGTTGACCACATCAGAAGCTGGGTTTGCAGGATTGTTCTTGCACGTATCTTGGGAGATTTAGCAAGGAATTATGTTTGTATATTTGCTTCTAGAAGGCTGGTTTAATTGGAGAAGATATCCTTGAAGATTTGGTTCAAAGTTATGAAAATTCGTATTTTCTGTTTTAAATCTTTCAAAGATTTAATGCAGTTTTATTTGTTACATTATTGGATCAATCTTATTCCAGTAACAAATCAATTCAGAAGATTTGGAGCATAATTAAGAGACTTGTTGAAGACTATATAAGGAGGAGTGCTGTTGCTATTCAACTTACGAATTTATAGAGTTTAAGATTAGAGAATTGAGTCTTAGTATTTTAAGCTTTTAGCTTTATTGTGCACCACTCTGTTAGAGTTGGTTTAGGTGTTTGATTGAGTTGTAATTCATTCTAATCCTTTAGGTACGAATGAAGTTTGTGTATTGAAGTTGTCTTCACAAATAGGGTAGTTGTGTTTAAGAACTGGTTTAAGTTCAAAGGGTAGTTCAAGTAGCTGGGTTGCAGTTGCTTGAATAGGAAGTTAGAGGTTTTCTAATACTCAACGTGTTGGGTAGAATTCAAGACTAGGAGGAAGTTAGTTGCTTAGGCTGGGAACTGGGAGTCAGTGTCTTGAGTCATAAGGATTAATTCCTATAGTGGAATTCCTTCCTGGATTGGTATCCCCCAGAGTAGGAGGTATTTACTCCGAACTGGGTTAACAAACCTCTGTGCCTTTTTACTTTCCTGCACTTTAATTTGCTGCCTGTGTGTGTTTGTGTTTGTGCTCTGTTTTGCAAATTATTGTGTCCTGTGTGTTGTTCAGAACCTGTCTGGTTCAGAACCTGTTATCTCTGTTTATTGCCTGGCCAGAATTTCACCTTTTTTTGGGTTGGATTAAATTCCTCAGCCACACCTAGCACTTGTTTAAGATTTGAATAAACATGTATGTTAATTTTTTAATCTCAATACCATTGTACTACTATTTGCATATTCTTTTATGACCAACTATATGTGCCATTGGCTTTACACGAAACTTGTGGTTGTTGCGCTACATATCCTTTCATCCTTGATTGCAAATATTTATTCTTTAAGCTTTCTAATAGCTATGTTAGTGTTAGATTCTGGTTCATGTTTTCTAACCCCTGTAAGCTTTCTAATAGCTAATTATTCTCTAAGCTTTCTACCCTGTAGCTATTAGATTCTGTAATCAAATGTTTTATTTCTTAATCAAAGTGTTAGATTCTAAAAAAAAAGAATTTGGAATAAACACAAACTGCTATTGGAATCATGTTGAAATAAACAAAAATTGCTTCATGTTTTACTGATATTGGAATAAAAATGTTAGTTATGATTGAGTACTTTGATATTGCTAATCATTGTCTTATTTATTTTTCTTCTTTCCAGCCAACAAATTTAGGATCAGCAAAAGATGGTAGACATTCATCTGATTCTAGCCATCGCCTTGAGGATCATTGAAACAACATCACTAAGGAACACTAGGGAATATTTAGATATTTTATGGACTTCTAATTCTGATACAGTTGTTTTCAATGTTTAGCCACTAGTTTTTCGGTTTTTGAATGTTAATACTACATATACTTTATCTATTGTTTTGGTTAAGTTGATGTATGGTTCGATTTTGCTACTCTTGGATTATTATTTTGTTACTCTTGGTTAAGCTATAAAAAAAATATTAAATCAGGTCATCTCAATTTAAATCAGCTCCTCTCAATTTCAAAAATAAATAAATAATTGTGACTGTTCAAACAGTCGCTGAATAATAAATCCAAAATTTTAAATCAGTCATTTGCGACTGTTGGGAACTGTCGCAAGTCCCTTCCTTTGCGACTGTTGGGAACCGTCGCAAGTCCCTTCAAAACCATGTGAATGCTCTTCCTTTGCGACTGTTCCTAACAGTCGCAATAACCTTTGCGACTGTTGGTGCGACTGTTGGTTGAACAGTCGCAAAATGCCCTTTGCGACCCCAATTTCTGTGTCTGTTGGGGAACAGTCGCAAAGGGATATCTGCGACCCTTCTAACAGTCGCAATCCATGATTTTAGAAGTCGCAAAATGCCTTTTTTCTTGTAGTGAATGACGGTTGCCCGAGTGACGAGACATACGTCACGCATTCGTGCAACCGAGGTTTGGGGAGACATACGTCAAGCCATTCCCGTTTCATTCAAGTTTGGTTTTGTTGGGATTCTAAGGAATCTCAAAAGGAACAAAAATGCCTTAAAGGGAAAGTTAAAAAGAATCACGAACAAGTTTGTTGTTCGAGTTTATTAAAATCATGAACATTGCTCGTTACTTAAGCTATCGAAACTCAAGAACGAGCGTAGTTCAAGTTTGAATGATGAACAAAATCATAAGACATGCACAAAATTGGAAAGTTCAAAAGTTCGGCTCTATTTCGAGCTTGGTTTAAAAAGAGTGAGCAAGCTCGGCTTAAGTTCGTGTTTGAATTGAAAATCATGAACAACATGGTTGTTCAAGTTTGGTTTTTGAAAATAGACGAACTTAGCTCAATGCTCAAGCTTGGTTTTGAAAATTAAGGACATAACTTGTTTCACTAGTTACTCAAAATTTATCGCACGAACTTGTGAAATTTTCAAAGTTGTGCATGATTATGAATTGTGGACCGTAGATCTCACCATCTAGGACTTGAGATCCTAAAGGGCACCCTCCAGGAGGGCACAGGGCCCATTTTACAGTAAAAAATAACCCTAGGCGACCTTCCTAAAGGGCACCCTTTGGGGGCGCCCTCAGCGGCTTACGAGGGCGCCCTAGTCATGGTTTTGGCCCTTTATGATTTGGGCCCAAAACCCTGACCGGGTAGGCCCAAAAGAGGCTACAAATAGTAACCTTGGGATCATTCCCAAGGCATGACCTAAACACAGCACAGAAACCCTAGTTTCTAGAGATTGTACTCACTGACAGTACAGTTGGCGCCCACCGTGGGGCTACGGTAAAACTGACCTAGCCACCGTCTCCGAGAGAAAAACGGTCGATCCACGGCCCCTGAAAGTCATCAGAACGCCGTGCATCCACCATATTTCCTAGGAGCAACCTCAAAGCCTTCGAATCCGCCGCGATTCACCCCTAAACCTACCCCTAACTCTCATCAAACATTCAACCCAGTCCTTGTTCAAAACATCAATTAGCCTCTCCGAGGTTCGCAATCCTGACTGGGGACCTTCAGTCGCAATCTTTAAACCTTGATAACCGACCCAAAAACGACCATCGTCGCCATCGTTGTTCATGGACCCAGAGGCGGCAGAAGCAGTACAACAACAGATCCGACAGCTTCACAGTCACGGCGAAGCATTGCAAGTTAACGCCATCGACTTGGATCCAAGGGAAGAATTCCAGAACGAGCGCCTTGAACCCACGGAGGATTTGAAGGAAGTCACAATAGGCCCGGAACCACATCAAACAACCAAGGTGGGGACTTCTTTGGATCGCGCCGAAGAGTAAAGTCTAGTGGATCTCCTGAGAAGAAACTTAGACTTGTTCGCCTGGCAACCATCAGAAATGCCCGGCATCGACCCTGCCATCGTATGCCACCACCTCGCCTTACGCCCAGGAGTGAAACCGGTCGCTCAGCGCAAAAGGAAATTAGGCGAAGAAAGGAGGAAAGCAGTAGATGAAGAGGTTGTCAAGTTAAGAGACGCCCGTTTCATAAGTGAAATCAAGTATCCTACATGGCTGGCCAACGTCGTCCTCGTGAAGAAAGCTAACGGAAAATGGCGCATGTGCGTCGACTACACCGATCTGAACACCGCCTGCCCAAAAGACCCATACCCCCTCCCAAATATTGACCACCTTATCGACAACGCGTCAGGGTACCAAACCCTAAGTTTCATGGACGCATACTCCGGCTACAACCAAATAAAGATGGATCCTCTCGACGCCCCGAAAACCGCCTTCATGACCAATCACCACAACTACCACTACGAAGTCATGCCTTTCGGCTTAAAGAACGCCGGCGCCACCTTTCAAAGGTTGATGGACACCGCCTTTGCAGAGCAAATCGGAAAGAATTTGGAGGTCTATATCGACGATCTGGTAGTGAAAACAAAACATGACGAAAGCCATTCAAAGGATCTGGAAGAGATCTTCGATCAAGTTCGCGCATATAACATGCGTCTCAACCCGACCAAATGTTCTTTTGGGGTTCACGCAGGAAAATTCCTAGGCTTCATGCTGACCTGGCGCGGCATCGAGGCAAACCCTGACAAATGTCAGGCGATAATCAACATGAGAAGCCCCTCTAGCATTAAGGAGGT
Source organism: Medicago ruthenica (assembly GCA_018208015.1). Classification (NCBI taxonomy): domain Eukaryota; kingdom Viridiplantae; phylum Streptophyta; class Magnoliopsida; order Fabales; family Fabaceae; genus Medicago; species Medicago ruthenica. Next base: position 46,120,751 of record CM031378.1, read on the forward strand.
GCAGCAGTTGACGGGTAGGCTCGCAGCGCTCTCCAGGTTTTTATCGTGTGCCGGCGATAAAGCTTTCTCTTTCTTTGCCTCAATAAAGAAGAAGGAACTTTTCCAATGGACTGAAGAGTGTGAAGATGCGTTCACAAAGATTAAGAAGTTTCTTTCCAGCCCGCCAGTTCTGCATCGTCCAGATGCAGGCGCCGTCCTTTTCCTCTACCTATCTATATCGGAAAATGCTATGAGTTCCGTCCTCATACAAGATTCTGACGAAGGTGAAAAGCTAGTGTATTTTGTGAGCAAGGTATTCAAGGGAGCCGAACTGAGATACCAGAAAATAGAGCGCCTTGCTATAGCAGTGGTAGCAACGGCGAGGAAACTGCGACCATATTTTCAAGGACATAAAGTTGTTGTCAAATCCAATTACCCCATCAAACAAGTGTTGAGGAAACCAGACCTAGCGGGAAGAATGGTATCCTGGGCAGTGGAATTGTCTGAATATGACATTCAATACCTTCCTAGAGGCAACATAAAGTCACAGGTCCTGGCTGACTTCCTAGTAGAATTTTCATCCCCAGTGGAAGAAGTCGCCCCCTTTGTATGGTTGTTATCGGTCGATGGCTCATCAAACCTCAAAGGTAGTGGAGCCGACATAGTGTTGGAGGGTCCAGGGGGCCTAATCATAGAGCAGTCGCTGAGATTTGAGTTCAAGGCGAGCAACAACCAGGCAGAGTATGAAGCCCTGGTAGCGGGCATGAAGCTGGCACAAGAGATGGGAGCTGAAAACTTGAGAGCGAAAAGCGACTACCAGTTGGTGACGAGTCAAATTACCGGGGAATACCAAGCAAAGGACAGTCAACTTATCAAATACTTAGCAAAGGTCAACAGTTTAGCCTCCACCTTCAAGTTCTTCGAGGCAATCTACGTTCCAAGAGAGCAGAATTCAAGAGCCGACCTTTTGTCTAAACTTGCCAGCACCAAACGCCCGGGAAACAACAGAACGGTCATCCAGGAGGTGCTGGCGGCCCCCAGCACAGAGATCATGGAAGTAGGCGCCGTGGAGAATGAAGAGGAGGGATGGATGACGCCGCTTATCAAATACCTCACGGGAGCGTTTAATCCCAAAAGCGAGGAGGAAGAGCTGCAAATACGAAAGAAGGCCTCGAAGTATTGCATGGTCGCTGGCAAATTGTACAAAAGGGGCAAGGCAGCGCCTTTGCTCAGGTGCCTAGGTGAAAACGAGACCCACCTCGTCCTCTTAGAAGTACATGAAGGAGTATGCGGGAGCCACATCGGCGGGCGATCCCTGGCCGCGAAGCTGTTAAGAGCAGGCTACTACTGGCCGACAATGATCCAAGAGAGCGCAGACTTTGTACGGAAGTGTGACAAGTGTCAGAGGTTTTCTGATAAGAAGCACGCCCCTGCTTGCGAACTCACCTCCGTCTTTTCCCCATGGCCTTTTCACAAGTGGGCAGTGGATATTGTAGGCCCATTCCCGTTGGCACCCGGGCAACTGAAATTTCTCATAGTCGGAGTGGATTACTTTACAAGGTGGGTTGAAGCCGAAGCGGTCGCCAAAATCACGGCGGACAGAGTGATACGCTTCTACTGGAAGAAAATAATATGCAGGTTTGGGCTACCCAAAGTTATAGTATCAGACAACGGGACCCAGTTCGCCAGTTCCAAGGTGGTAGAATTCTGCAATCAACTCGGAATCCAGACGAAGTTTGTCTCAGTTATCCACCCCCAAGCAAACGGGCAAGCCGAATCTGCAAACAAAGTAATCTTGAACGGCATAAAGAAGAAGCTCGACGACGCCAAAGGACTTTGGGCTGAGCAATTGCATGAAGTGCTCTGGTCATATCACACGACGCCTCACTCCACAACGAAGGAAACCCCGTTCACTATGGTATACGGTGCCGACGCTATGCTGCCCGTAGAAATTGACACTCCAACATGGCGCCGAGAAAACTTCTCGGAAGAGGCTAATGAGGCAAGCTTGCTATGTGGAATAGACATGATTGATGAGGTACGGGAGGCCGCCCACATCCGAGAATTCGCTGCAAAACAAAGAGCAGCCCGCCGGTACAATTCAAAAGTAATCCCAAGAGACATGAAAGAAGGAGATTTGGTCTTAAGACAGGTCGTCGCGCCCACCCGAATTGGAAAGTTACTACCCAACTGGGAAGGACCATACCGAGTCAAGGAAAAACTAGCACACGGAGCATACAAGCTGGAGGAGCTGAATGGAGACATGATACCACGAACCTGGAATGCCGCCAACCTACGCCATTACTACAGCTGAGTACTTCATCATTTTTACAAACAAGCCACACAAGACTGAACTGCTGTAAAGTTTGTATTTTGCTTGCATTTTCTTTTGAATTGTTTGTATTTTGATTTCAATTAATGAAGAGGAATAAGGGAGCACTCTTTTCCCCGCGAAAGCTGGGGTTTTTAATGAGGCACCAATTTCCGTTTACTCTTATCTCTGCTTTGACTCCAATAGCACAGACATCGCCGGAACGAGATAGGCAACATCAACTCGCAAAGGGCGCGCCATGTGATCCGTTAACCCCAAAGGGGTTGCCACCTAATTCCTTAACCCTAAAAGACAGGGCTCTAAGACGTCGCGAGCTTAAAATAAGATCGCCGCCTAATTCCTTAACCCCAAAGAGGGCTCTAAGACGTCGCGAGACGAAAATAAGATCGCCGCCTAATTCCTTAACCCCAAAGAGGGCTCTAAAACGTCGCGAGACGAAAATAAGATCGCCGCCTAATTCCTTAACCCTAAAGAGGGCTCTAAGACGTCGCGAGACGAAAATAAGATCGCCGCCTAATTCCTTAACCCCAAAGAGGGCTCTAAGACGTCGCGAGCCGAAAAAGAAATCGCCACCTAATTCCTTAACCCTAAAAAAGGGCTCTAAGACGTCGTGAGCCAAAAATGGGATCGCCGCCTAATTCCTTAACCCTAAAAAAAGGGCTCTAAGACATCGTAAGCCGAAAACGAAAACGTTGCAGAAATAGAAGAATTCATGCAAAAGACGCCTCAATAGAGCAATAACGTCGAAAAATTCAACGGTTTGACAATCTTTAATAAGTCGAGGAAATAGACAAGTAATAGCTACCGCCCAAGAAACATTATCACCACCATCATTAAATAGGAGAAAATCAAAGAAACATAGTACAAATAATACGTCGTTACAAATTCAAAAAGTTCAAAATCAAAACAAATTAAAAAAAGACTATTGTTCGTCCACAAGGGCGCCATCTACAACTATCTTGAAAGAGTCCATAGATGAAAGGTCAGCATCCGGATAAAGAAAGGCAGCCTGCTCCTTGGCACGGTCAAACCCAGTCTCAAAGGACAGCGCCAGTTCTCCTTTGGCCTCCGAGACCTCAGCCTTCAACGCCACTTCCCTCTCAACTCCTGAGGCGACCTCATCCCTCAAACGCATGATCACCGCATCTGAAATTCTGGCTAGGCAATAAGATACTTAACAGGTTCTGGTTCTGATTAAAACTTAGCAGGTTCTGATCAGAACTTAGCACAATTATAAAAGCAATTAACAGGCAGAAAAATAAATGTGCAGGGAAGCTAAAAACACACAAGGTTTGTTAACCCAGTTCGGAGTAAACACCTCCTACTCTGGGGGATACCAATCCAGGAAGGAAATCCACTATAGGATTTAACCCAAAGACTCAAGACACTGACTCCCAGTTCCCAGCCTTAGCAATTAAACTCCTCCTAGTCAGACTTCTACCCAACTCTGAGTATTAGAATCCTCTAACTTCCTATTCAAGCAACTAAACCCAGCTACTTGAACAACCCTTAACAATCCCCTGTTTTTGAACACAATTTCAATGACAATACTTCATTCGTACCTAAAGGCTTAGAATGAAATATAACTCAGTAAAAACTCTAAACCAACTCAAACAATGAGTGGTGTACAAAGAAAACTCTAAGTTAAAAACACAGACTCAATTTTCTGAAATATAACTCTAAATTCGTATGTCTTGAATAGCAGCAGCACTCCTCCTTATATAGTCTTCAATCTTGTAGCATAAATAACAAACTAATCTTCTGAATTGATTTGTTACTGAAATAAGAATGATCCAATAAAGTAACAAATAAAACTGCATCCAATCTTTGAAAGATTTAAAACAGAAAATACGAAGATCATGAAACTGAACCAAATCTTCAATGATATCTTCTCCAATTTAATCAGCATTCTAGAAGCAATTATACAAAGATAATTCCTTGCTAAATCTCCCAAGATACGCGCAAAAACTAATCTGAAAACCCAGCTTCTGATGTGGTCAACAAAAGTCAACGCTGGCTTCAGAACCTGAAATCAGCTTCTGAACTGCTATAGTGCATTCAGCTTCTGATGACATTTTCTGCTTCTGAATGGCTTCAAAACACAAAACTTGCAACTGAAGAAATGTTTCAAATATGGAAATGCTTCTATTCAATACTTTGGTTTTGCCAAAACATGCAGCCAACACAAAAGACTCAACAGCATTCTTCCCAGCTAGGTCGGCGTCATGACCAATCTTCAAATCACTGATGCGCTCGTCGCACTCGGACCTCATCGCCTCTGTAGCCTCCTTAACCTCCTTCTCCTTGCTCTCATGGACTTCTTGTAACTCCTTCTCCAGCGACTTCACCTTGTCCAGCAATGTTTCTCCATTACGAACCGATTTTGCGTATTTGCAATCCACGGCCATCAAAAGCATAATAGACCGCAGACAGTTCACACCGATATCCCTCGTCGTCAAAGGAACGGGGTTTTGCGTCCCAGCTTTCACATCATCATGGTGCTTGTTTCAATCCATATAAAGCTTTCTTCAACTTGTACACATGTTCTGGAAAGTTAGGATCCACAAAACCCTTAGGCTGTTCAACATATACCTCTTCTTGCAAATATCCATTCAGAAATGCACTCTTCACATCCATCTGGAATAATTTGAACTTGAGAATACAGGATACACCCAACAGTAGTCTTATGGATTCTAGTCTGGCCACAGGTGCAAAGGTCTCATCAAAATCAAGTCCCTCAACTTGAGTATAACCCTGAGCAACCAACCTTGCCTTGTTTCTGACTACAGTACCATTTTCATCTGTTTTATTCTTGAATATCCACTTAGTCCCAATCACATTCAGCCCTTCAGGTCTTGGAACCAGATCCCACACTTCACTCCTTTTGAATTGATTCAACTCATCTTGCATTGCTTCAATCCAAAATTCATCAGTTAGGGTTTCTTTCACATTTTTAGGCTCAACCTTTGACACAAAACATGAATCAGTAGCAGCAGCATCTGATCTCCTGGTTCTGACACCTTGATCTAAGCTTCCAATGATTAAGTCTTTAGGATGATCCTTCTGAACTCTAATTGATGGCCCTTTACCATTTGGAACTTGATCTGGTTGATCTTCTGCTTCTTCAGACTCTGAATGCTTTTCTGCTTCTGAAGTTTGTTCTTCTGAGGCTTCAGATTCTAGAACAACTTCAGGCTCATTCTTTTCATTCTCAGCAGACAAATCATCAATAACCACATTTATAGACTCCATCACAACCTTGGTTCTGGAATTAAACACCCTGTAAGCTCTGTTGTTCACTGAATAACCCAGGAATATGCCCTCATCAGACTTAGGATCCAGTTTTCTTCTATTTTCTCTGTCAGCCAAGATATAGCATCTGCTCCCAAAAACATGGAAATATTTCACAGTTGGCTTCCTCCCTTTCCACAATTCATACAGAGTAGATGTTGTTCCCTTTTTCAAAGTGACTCTATTGTGTATGTAACATGTTGTGTTCATAGCTTCAGCCCAAAACATATATGGCAGCTTCTTAGCATGCAGCATAACCCTTGCACATTCTGCTAATGTTCTATTCTTCCTCTCAACTACACCATTTTGCTGAGGTGTGATAGGTGCAGAAAACTCATGCTTTATACCTTCAGAAGCACAGAATTCTGAAAAGCTCTTGTTTTCAAATTCTTTGCCATGATCACTTCTGATTCTGATAATCCCACTATCCTTCTCTCTTTGAAGTTGGATGCACATCTCTTTGAAAACTTCAAAAGTGTCAGACTTTTCTCTAACAAAGCTGACCCATGTATATCTTGAGTAGTCATCTACCATTACAAAGGCATATCTTTTTCCTCCAATACTTTCTACTTGCATAGGCCCCATTAAATCCATATGAACAAGTTCTAGTACTTTGGTAGTTACCTGGTGAACTAATCTGGGATGAGACTTTCTTGTTTGTTTACCAATCTGACAATCACCACAAACACTGTCCTCATTGATCTTCAGATTAGGCACACCTCTGATAGCTTCAGTACTTAGGATTTTCTTCATGCCTTTCAAATGCAAATGTCCTAGTTTCTGGTGCCAGAGTTTGACTTCCTCTTCTGAGCTCATAAGACAAGAAGTCAGACTTCTTTCTTCTTCAGAAACCCACAAATAACAATTGTCTTTGGATCTGCAGCCCCTCATCTGAGTTTTTCCATCCTGATCAGTAACAATACACTCCTGCTTGTTGAAATTAACTTTCAAATCCTGATCACACAGCTGGCTAATACTGATCAGATTCGAGGTTAATCCTTCCACCAGTAGCACATCATTAAGTCTGGGCAAACCTTCTCTGATCAAATCTCCAATACCCAGAATCTGACCTTTTACACCATCTCCAAATGTCACATAACTTCTGGAGTATGATCTGATATTGCTCAGCAGCTTCTTCACACCAGTCATGTGCCTTGAACACCCACTATCAAAATACCAGTCTTCTTTTGAAGTTGCTCTCAACGAAGTGTGAGCTATAAGGCCTACATTCTGAACTTTGGGCTTCCACACCTTCTGAACATTGTGTCTGGGTGCAGCTGGTTCAACTCTTCTATACTGAAAATGTTCAGGATAACCATAAAGTTTGAAGCAGAATGGTTTGATATGCCCTTTCTTTTCACAATGATGACAGATCCATGGATGATTTCTCCTCCTTCTGTTTCTGAACAATTTCTGGGGTTGCTTCTGAGGAAGCATCTGAACATGCTTCTGACCTTGCATCTGAGGTCTCCTCTGAATATGCATGTGACCTTGCATCTGGGCTTGTTTCTGAGGTTTCTTCTTAGATGTTCCAATCATAGAATCATCAGTCTTAGTGGCAGGAACAAAATTCACCTGTTTAGGAATCTGAGTCTAATCAACAAAACCTAAACCAGTTTTTCTTTGTTGCTGATTCCCCAAAATGTCTTCCAACTTATCAGTAGCAGAGTTCAACATTCTCACTTGCTTCTTCATTTGATCAAGTTGGGAGTTCAGTTGGTTCACTTCTTCTTTTAAATCTGAATTCTGCACTAACAGTTCACCTTTTTCAGCTTCCAGTTGAAGAATAGTTTCCTTCTGATCCAAAACTTGTTTGCAAACCTCAGCACTTCTGGTATACAGCTTCTTGTAGTTATCAACTAGTTCATCATATGATATTTTAGCAGCTTCAGACACAGATGAGGCTTCAGACTCTGAGTCAGACTCTGAAAAAGTTTCAGACTCTAAAACAGCTTCCTTCTTCAAGATAGCTCCTGACCTTACTACCAGACCAGTATCACACATATCAGATTCACTAACATCATCTTCTTCAGAACCATCATCAGACCATGCAACAGCTAGGCTTTTCTTCTGCTTCTTAAGAAAAGTAGGACATTCAGACTTGATATGTCCATACCCCTCACACTCATAGCATTGCACACCTTTGGCTTGGTTACTTTTCTCCTCAGACTTGGTCTTCTTCTCCTCAGTTTGTTGCTTTTTGTTATTGAATCTGAAGTTCTGACCTTTTGCTTTGGCTTTTCTGTTAACGTTCTTCAGAATCTTGTTGAATTGTTTTCCCAGCAACACTGGAGCTTCTGATAAGTCATCCTCATCAGACTCTTGTTGATCATCAGCTTCAGAATTCACACTAAAAGCTACACCTTTTCCTTTCTTCTCAGTCTGTTTGCAAAAGGCTGTTTCAAAATTGAGCAATGACCAATCAGCTCCTCAAGCTTCATAGTGGTAATATCATGAGCCTCTTCAATTGCTGTCACTTTCATATCAAATCTTCTGGGCAGGGATCTGAGAATTTTTCTTACTAACTTCTCATCAGACATCTTTTCACCAAGAGAATCAAAAGAATTTGCCATATCAAGCACATTCATATAGAAATCCTGGATATTCTCATCCTCCTTCATCTTCAAGTTCTCAAATTTGGTGGTCAGCAGCTGCAATCTGGACATCTTTACTTTAGAAGTTCCTTCATGAGTTGTCTTTAAAATTTCCCAGGCCTCCTTTGCAACAGTACACTGTTTGATAAGTCTGAACATGTTCTGGTCCACACCATTAAAGATTGCATTCAAGGCTTTTGAATTTCCCAGAGACAAGTCATCTTCAGCTTTGGTCCACTCCTCTTCAGGCTTCAGAACCTCAGTCTTGTTACCATCTTTGTCTGTATACACATGATGATCCCAGCCTTTAATCACAGCTTTCCAAGTCCTGCTGTCAATAGACTTTAGAAAAGCACACATCCTTGATTTCCAATACTCATAGTTTGTGCCATCTAGTAGGGGTGGTCTATTGACATAACCTCCTTCTCTATCCATGCTTGCCAGATATTAAGTCCTCTGGATCTCACCCAAAACACAGGCAGGGTGCCTGCTCTGATGCCAATTGAAATTCTGGCTAGGCAATAAGATACTTAACAGGTTCTGGTTCTGATTAAAACTTAGCAGGTTCTGATCAGAACTTAGCACAATTATAAAAGCAATTAACAGGCAGAAAAATAAATGTGCAGGAAAGCTAAAAACACACAAGGTTTGTTAACCCAGTTCGGAGTAAACACCTCCTACTCTGGGGGATACCAATCCAGGAAGGAAATCCACTATAGGATTTAACCCAAAGACTCAAGACACTGACTCCCAGTTCCCAGCCTTAGCAATTAAACTCCTCCTAGTCAGACTTCTACCCAACTCTGAGTATTAGAATCCTCTAACTTCCTATTCAAGCAACTAAACCCAGCTACTTGAACAACCCTTAACAATCCCCTGTTTTTGAACACAATTTCAATGACAATACTTCATTCGTACCTAAAGGCTTAGAATGAAATATAACTCAGTAAAAACTCTAAACCAACTCAAACAATGAGTGGTGTACAAAGAAAACTCTAAGTTAAAAACACAGACTCAATTTTCTGAAATATAACTCTAAATTCGTATGTCTTGAATAGCAGCAGCACTCCTCCTTATATAGTCTTCAATCTTGTAGCATAAATAACAAACTAATCTTCTGAATTGATTTGTTACTGAAATAAGAATGATCCAATAAAGTAACAAATAAAACTGCATCCAATCTTTGAAAGATCTAAAACAGAAAATACGAAGATCATGAAACTGAACCAAATCTTCAATGATATCTTCTCCAATTTAATCAGCATTCTAGAAGCAATTATACAAAGATAATTCCTTGCTAAATCTCCCAAGATACGCGCAAAAACTAATCTGAAAACCCAGCTTCTGATGTGGTCAACAAAAGTCAACGCTGGCTTCAGAACCTGAAATCAGCTTCTGAACTGCTACAGTGCATTCAGCTTCTGATGACATTTTCTGCTTCTGAATGGCTTCAAAACACAAAACTTGCAACTGAAGAAATGTTTCAAATATGGAAATGCTTCTATTCAATACTTTGGTTTTGCCAAAACATGCAGCCAACACAAAAGACTCAACAGCATCCTTCCCAGCTAGGTTGGCGTCATGACCAATCTTCAAATCACTGATGCGCTCGTCGCACTCGGACCTCATCGCCTTTGTAGCCTCCTTAACCTCCTTCTCCTTGCTCTCCTGGACTTCTTGTAACTCCTTCTCCAGCGACTTCACCTTGTCCAGCAATGTTTCTCCATTACGAACCGATGCGTATTTGAAATCCACGGCCATCAAAAGCATAATAGACCGCAGACAGTTCACACCGATATCCCTCGTCGTGAAAGGAACGGGGTTTTGCGTCCCAGCTTTCACATCATCAGGGTTACAAACCATCTTTTCTTTGACGTAAGACTCGTAATCGAAATCCTTGTCCCAAAAGGACTGCACCTCCCGGCTAGGGCCAGTGAATTCAGCAGCGGGACGAGGATGCGCCCTCTTGGACCTCCTTTCCTTCAGCACCCCCTCTTCCCCATCTGGCGTTTTCCTCTTCTTCCCCTCTCGATTCTTCTCCGCCGCCAAGTCAACATCGCACTCAGGTTGAGCGTCAAGAACAACCTCCGCTTTCTTTTTAGACTTACGGAGGACAAGCCCAGAAGGATCGCTAGTGTCAGTCACCCCGCCCGACCTCTTGGCCTTCATCTTGGCCAAGTACTTCTTCCTCTCCGCAGCTGTTAGCGGCGCCATTGATTCTGCAAGTCAAAAAACCAAGGCCAATACGCAAGTTAATAAAGGGAAAGACGGAAAAGCTAGACAAGTAGGGTTATGAAATCAACTCACGCAAATAGGTCTCTAGGCTATCAACACTTCCCTCTCTATTCAGCAACTCCCGGATATCCATGGGCAGCATCTTGTCTAGGAAGGAAACGACATCTTGCTTATACCCACTCAAACGCTCGTAAACAAACCCAGTAATAGAAGCTGGGGAACTCGTCCAGCAGATGGGGAATTTTAATTCATTCTAAACACGCACCGCGGCGTCCTCGCAATCCTCTCTTCCCCTCACCCTAAGGAAGGTCCGTCTCCAGTTCTTATAATGAGATGCATAAGGTGGAAACAACCGTTTCCCAGGGTGCGCGCCAACGGACACCCAGGACGATTTGTCTACCCCCCTAGTACCGTAGAAACTAAAGAAGCACCCAGCGGAGGGCTCAAAGCCTAAACCCTCGCACGCTATCTCAAAGCCCGGATGAACGCCCAACTGTTGGGCTGAAGCTGCGAGGGCGCCACATTTAACCACCTCAGGACACTTACTTCGAAGGGCGTGAATGGATACTTCACGCCCAAATCTTCAAAGACCGCCGTGTACATGTAGAAGAACTCGTGAGCCCTACCCCTTGGCATCCGTAAGTAAACTTTCTCACCAGGGCGACAGGGCTCCAGGATCACATCATCTTCGCATCCTGTCGAAGAAACACTAATCTTGCTTCGGAACAGCGCCACTCGTTCAGGATCCATATACACGGACTCCGAGCGCATCATTTCGTTAGCAGAACCCCCTGGTCCCGAATCACTAGCGGACGCCATACAGCGATTTTCTCTCGTGTGGGAGGGACCTGGACGAACAGAAAGAATAATACAATCAGATGAGTTCCCGCTATCGTCTTTCCCCTCACTATCACTCGAGTCGCTCGAAAACTCCCCTAAAACGGAATGGCCATAGTAGGCATTTTCAAAAGCAACCCAATCGGTGGTTTCATCCGATCGTTTCGCAAGTCTAACCGCCTCTCTCAATAACGCATCCCTTTCCTCCGAGTTAGCCGGAGATAATACGTTGCCCTCCCCGTCACACTCCCTGATAACTACCATGTCCTATTTTGAACTACAAAAAACGAAGCGCTAGCGTTCAGAGGATGAATTCTAAAAAAGGGATTACCTGTTTTGAATGAAGAAAAGCTGCACGAAGAAAAGGACTAATTTGATTTTGGAGAGCGCGTTGATTCTAGGAACTGTTTGCGGTTGGTGAAGGATATACGTTTCGGAATGAGAAAGGAGAAAGAAAGTGAAAAGACAAAACTGAATAGGAGACAGGGTAAGTAGATCCGCGTACAGTTCAAAGTACAGAGCCTGGGAAAACGCGCAGATGACGTCACTTAAGTTGGCACGATTTCCGAGAACCACTGCGATTCGAACACGTCAGCGAGAGCGAACGGTCGCCTCTCGTCAGCCGTCGGATCCCATTAAGAGGCGTCCTCAACACGTAGTCTAACGGGCGCCGCGAGCTACACGCAGTCTAATCACTTCGCCTTGTACCAAGACTTGTGCTTGTTGGGCTAATATAAATATTCCCGTTGGGCTAGCGCCCATACTCTCGAAGGGCTAGTGCTGCCCATTAAGCTACTCAAAACAGAAACATGGAGCTAGTACCCATGTTGGGCTAGTATCCGTGTTGGGCTAGTACCCATATGTAACACCCTAACCCTTAACCGCCGATTATTAACTTTAATAAAGAAAACGTTAAGGACATAGGAAGTTACAACATGAAGAAATCATCTTTTTCATAAACTTCAAACAGAAATCAAAACATATTTGATTCACAAATAGCAGCGGAAAAATAACAAACACAGCTTATAACCAAACATGCATTTAATATACAAATATATATACATAAGATTTCAAAAGAGGCAATTCTACAACAGAGACCATTGCCAAATCTGTACATAACGTTCAGATACCCAAAATGGTGTTACAAATATCAGAGCCCTAGACTCTAACTAGGATACAACTCCTAGTACAAAAAGTAAGTAAGGATAGCTAAGCTATGCCCTCACCACTACGCAGGTTCTAAACGACAACAGCTAATCCTCGACGATATGCTCGTCTTCCTGAAAATCTGGATCCCCAAAGATCCAGCACATAACACAAAACAGAGAGTGTTAGTAAAACATAATCAACACAATATAAACAACACAAGAATAAGTAGGGTACCTACACTTTACCCATCATGCATATTCTAACTCACGCACATGCATCATCAATTATCGTCAAACATTTATTCATTAATCACAAGTACTCAAACATATCAACACTTTAAGCAATTAAGTCAACAGATGGAAATTATCAATCATCAATTACCATGCACACATAATTCCTCAAGCATCAAAACTCATCAGTAACAATTACCACTTAACAACCATTATGCACACATAATCCCTAAAGTGCACACTAATGTCAAATAGGATGTATGTTCCTAAAATGCACTCTAATGCATGTGGTACCAATTCTTGCTCAGCTTTAGAGTCATGGCGGACTGTTGGATAAACTTATATCCCTTGTGTACCTCTCATTCGCCATAAAAGGACAGTCGTACACTTGACCAACCGAAGCTGGATTACTTCTGCACCTCTCATTCGCCATAAAAGGACGGTCGTGCATATGACCAATAATAATTGGATTTCATTCTTACCCATAAAGAGCATACATACCATCATGAAATGCATGTATGTTCACTTAGCAATTATTGATATTTACACCTACATATGCTCAAATATGTGTGTACACTACCAATACTCATGCTAACTTCAACAAGTAGGCACTCATGGCCAATCATAATACAAGCATGCGTAAATCATCAAACATGGTTCACAACATCATCAACAACATCATACTAAACCAAAACTCCAAATAAACATAAATGTTTCTAAGGTAAATCAAATCCTTTGGATACCATACCAATTCAATTATATTCACCAATTCCCACACATCAATTTATACTATTATCAAACTCAAAACCCCTTTCAAAATAATTAAATAATTTGATATACAAAAGTGCCGTTTTCTTGAACAATTACTCTTTAGGAAGCATTAAGAATAAGTTAAAATGGTGGGCAAGGTTTCCAAAACATATTATGAGAATGCAGTAGCAAAAAGCCATCCCCGCGCGCACCAGGACCTCCAGAACAACTCAACGAAGTTGGCCTGTTCAGGGTTGGTCGCTACAAGCGAGCTCTTGGTCGCTACAAGCGAGCCTGGTCGCTACAAGCGCCAGTGTGGTCGCTACAAGCGCAGATAGGCAGGGAATTATCCTGTCTGGTCGCTACAAGCGAGCCTGGTCGCTACAAGCGACCGTATCAGTACACAGTCATGTAAAAATGTGATTTTTCCACCATTTTAGCCCATTCAAGGTTACCCAACTTCCAGAACATGTTAAAAACAACTTTCCATCATAAAACATCCTTTGAAAACAATCACAAGCAAAGATTGCATCTAGCATAGAAATTAGGGTTTAAAACACTAAACTTTTCATAACTTTTCTTATGAATTCACAACACAATAACTTCAACAAAACATGCTAGCAACATCACTTAGCATTCAAGCAAGCAAAACATAATCATTAACAACTTTAAAACCATAAAAACTTCCTAACAAAACCTAGACAAAGTGAAGGAGAAGTTTGGGATGGAGAAATAGACATTCTCCCCTTCTCTTAATCACTTGTAATCAAGTAATACTAACTCTCTTACCTCACAATCAATGAATCTACAGAAATTCCAAGCTTTTCTTCACAAAATCCCTTGCCCTAGCTTTCCTCTTGCTCTTCTTCTCCTCTTCCACGTTTTTCTTTCACAAAAGAAGATGAATGGCACTATTCATCCTTACAAAATATCTTATATCCCTAGCAAATGATCCTAGCCATCCATTTCCTTACTAACTATCTTGAACCAATCCTAGCCATACAATCTAACAAGGCTTACTACATTCATTTGCACATGATCATTACTAATACTCATAAACTAAAGCCCAACACTATTCACCCTCTTGGCCCAAAACCTTAAAAACTCGATTACGAACTTATCCTCGCGCCAAATAATTATTTATCGATTACGAGAAAATATTTTTAAAAGCCAAACAATAAAATAAAATATATAAAAATATAATTTACGAAAATAGGGTCGTTACAACTCTACCCCCCTAAAAAGAATTTTCGCCCTCGAAAATACCTGAAAACAACTCTGGATAGGATTCCCGCATCTTGCTTTCGATTCAAACCAACACAAAGGTGTTCTACATCTTCTCCCATACAACGCTTCAAAAGGTGCCATACCAATGCTCGAATGAAAACTGTTGTTATACGTAAACTCAATCAATGGTAAGCAAACTTCCCAACTCACTCCTTGTTCCAAAATGCACGATCTTAATAAATCCTCCAATGATTGAATCGTCCTCTCCGATTGACCATCCGTCTGCGGTTGATAAGCAGAACTCATCCTCAACTTAGTCCCCAAAGCCTCTTGCAAACTCTCCCAAAACCTTGAAGTAAAACGGGAATCTTGATCTGATACGATACTCGACGGAATTCCATGTAATCTCACAATTTGCTCAACATAAATCTCAGCCAACTTCGGTACTAGCATACCGGTCTTGATAGCTATGAAATGAGCAGACTTTGTTAACCTGTCGACAACTACCCAAATCATATTGTTACCTTTCGACGTCTTCGGCAAACCGCTTACAAAATCCATCGCAATACTATCCCATTTCCACTCTGGAATAAACATAGGTTACAATAGCCCCGACGGCTTCTGATGCTCCACCTTGGACTTCTGACAAGTCAAACACGCGAAAACAAACTCGGCGATCTCTTTCTTCATCCCTTGCCACCAAAACATTTTCCTCAGATCTTGATACATCTTAGTAACACCAGGATGAATACTTAAGTTGCTTCTGTGACCTTCCTCCAAGATCATCCGCTTCAACTCAGGCACATCAGGTACACATAACCTTCCCTGACACCTCATCACGCCTCTCTCATCGATCTCAGCGTTTACCTTTTTCCCTTGCTCGATGAGCGTCTTAAGCTTCGTCAATCTCACATCAGACTTTTGCTTTTCCACAACCTCTTCAAGAAAATCATTCGTCAATCTCAACATTCCTAGCTTCACGCTTCTGGTTGTCCTTTCACAAACCAAACTGAGGTCTCTAAACTCTTCAATCAATCTCAATTCCTTCGCCCTCAGAGACGACATATGCAAAGACTTCCTACTCAACGCATCGGCTACCACATTAGCCTTTCCCGGGTGATAGCTCAACTCGAAATCATAATTCCTTAAGAAACTCTAACCATCTTCTTTGCCTCATATTGAGCTCCTTCTGATCAAACAAGTATTTCAGACTCTTGTGATCGCTGAAAACCTCGAACCTTGACCCATACAAGTAGTGCCTCCAAATCTTGAGAACAAACACGACAGCAGCTAGCTCCAAATCATGCGTAGGATAGTTCCTCTCATGAATCTTCAGCTGTCTTGATGCATAAGCAACGACTTGTCCCTTCTGCATCAACACACCACCTGGACCCATCTTCGACGCATCACAATAAACCACGAACGGTTCCTTCGGATTTGGCAGAATTAGCACAGGTGCAGATGTCAATCTCCTCTTCAACTCTTGGAAACTCTGCTCATACTGGTCATCCCAAATGAAAGCTTGTCTCTTCCTAGTCAACTGTGCCAACGGCAACGCCAACTTTGAAAATCCTTCGATGAACCTCCGATAGTAACCGGCCAAACCAAGAAAACTTCGGATCTCAGTAACAGACTCCGGCGTTCCCCAATCTTGCACGGCTTCTACCTTAGCAGGATCCACTGCTATACCACCACTTGAAATGACGTGACCCAAAAAGCTAACTTCATGCAACCAAAATTCACACTTAGAAAATTTTGCATAAAGCTTCTTCTCGCGCAACATCTCCAACACAATCCTCAAATGCTCGGCATGTTCTTCTTCCGTCTTCGAGTATACTAAAATATCGTCTATAAAGACCACCACGAATCGATCCAAAAAGAATGAAATATACGATTCATATATTCCATAAACACTCCAGGTGCATTAGTAACTCCAAACGGCATAACAGCGTACTCGTAGTGACCATACCTTGTCCTGAAAGCAGTCTTCGGTATATCCTCCGCCTTAACTCTTATCTGGTGATATCCCGATCTCAAATCAATCTTGCTGAACACACAGGCTCCCACTAACTGATCCATCAAATCATCTATCCTCGGAAGTGGATACTTGTTCTTGATAGTTGCTTTATTCGACTGACGATAATCGATGCACAGACGCATACTACCATCTTTCTTCTTTACCAACAGAACATGCGCACCCCACGGCGATACACTCGGTCTTACAAACCTCTTTCTCTAACAATTCCTCCAATTGTTCCTTCAACTTTTCTAGCTCAGCAGCTGACATACGATACGGCGCCATCGAAATTGGACTAGTACCAAGTACTACGTCAATTGCGAATTCAACCTCTCTCTCGGGTGGTAAATCCAAAATGTCATCTGGAAAAACATCTGTGAAATCACGCACCACCGGCAACGCATCAACCTCAATCTTCTCTTCCACTCTCAACGAAGCAAACATAGCAAACACGTCCTCTTGAGCCTTCACTGATCTTACCACTTCTTGACAACACATGAGCTTCGAACACAACTCTGGCTCCAGTCTTGGGAACATAACCGTCTTCTTACCACAGTTGATATGAACCCGATTAAATACTAACCAATTCATACCAAAGATAACGTCTATTCCGCTCAACGGAATGCAGACTAAATCCATTCCAAAGTGTCGATCAAACATAGTGACTGAACAGTCAACACAGACTAAAGTAGTCGATACCGAACCACTCGCAGGCGTTTCTATAACCATGCGTCCCATCATATTTTCTACTCTAAGACCCAACCTCTCAACACAATCCACAGAAATAAACGAATGGGTAGCACCCGTATCAATAATAGCAGACAAAGGAGTATTATTGATAAAGCATGTACCTCTGATCAAGTTGTCAGCCTCTGCATCACCACCATCCAAAGCGAACACTTTTCCCCTAGCCGCTCTAGGCTTCTTACACACATAGCTCTTGTGACCCGCTTTCTTGCAGTTGAAGCACACAATACCCTTCTTGCACTGATCAGCTTTGTGGTTAGGATCACCACACTTGAAACATCCTTTTTCATTCTCCGGGCACTCATAGAAACGATGTCCCAGCTGTCCACACTTAAAACAATTCTTACCACCTCCAGTTTTACCACCACTGCTTCCACCTTCATCCGGCTTCTTTCCCCGATTATCATAAGGCTTCCCTCTTCCGAAGGCTTTCCTCCTCTTCTCATTCACAGCCTTGTAGTAGTTAGTCTTGGCTTCCTGTGCTGCTCTATCAGCCGTCCTACTCACAGCCTTCTGAACCATGGCATTCGCCATCAATTCCATCGCATCGGCAAATGCTTTTTGCGCCATAACCTGAACCAACACCACGCACCACGAGTGAGGATACACTTCGTTTCCTCAAAACAGTATAAACAGTGTTTTCCTAACACATGTTACACAAAGGGTAATCTACACCTAATTGATCCAATGGATCGACCTGCTCTGATACCACTATTGTAACACCCTAACCCTTAACCGCCGATTATTAACTTTAATAAAGAAAACGTTAAGGACATAGGAAGTTACAACATGAAGAAATCATCTTTTTCATAAACTTCAAACAGAAATCAAAACATATTTGATTCACAAATAGCAGCGGAAAAATAACAAACACAGCTTATAACCAAACATGCATTTAATATACAAATATATATACATAAGATTTCAAAAGAGGCAATTCTACAACAGAGACCATTGCCAAATCTGTACATAACGTTCAGATACCCAAAATGGTGTTACAAATATCAGAGCCCTAGACTCTAACTAGGATACAACTCCTAGTACAAAAAGTAAGTAAGGATAGCTAAGCTATGCCCTCACCACTACGTAGGTTCTAAACGACAACAGCTAATCCTCGACGATATGCTCGTCTTCCTGAAAATCTGGATCCCCAAAGATCCAGCACATAACACAAAACAGAGAGTGTTAGTAAAACATAATCAACACAATATAAACAACACAAGAATAAGTAGGGTACCTACACTTTACCCATCATGCATATTCTAACTCACGCACATGCATCATCAATTATCGTCAAACATTTATTCATTAATCACAAGTACTCAAACATATCAACACTTTAAGCAATTAAGTCAACAGATGGAAATTATCAATCATCAATTACCATGCACACATAATTCCTCAAGCATCAAAACTCATCAGTAACAATTACCACTTAACAACCATTATGCACACATAATCCCTAAAGTGCACACTAATGTCAAATAGGATGTATGTTCCTAAAATGCACTCTAATGCATGTGGTACCAATTCTTGCTCAGCTTTAGAGTCATGGCGGACTGTTGGATAAACTTATATCCCTTGTGTACCTCTCATTCGCCATAAAAGGACAGTCGTACACTTGACCAACCGAAGCTGGATTACTTCTGCACCTCTCATTCGCCATAAAAAGACGGTCGTGCATATGACCAATAATAATTGGATTTCATTCTTACCCATAAAGAGCATACATACCATCATGAAATGCATGTATGTTCACTTAGCAATTATTGATATTTACACCTACATATGCTCAAATATGTGTGTACACTACCAATACTCATGCTAACTTCAACAAGTAGGCACTCATGGCCAATCATAATACAAGCATGCGTAAATCATCAAACATGGTTCACAACATCATCAACAACATCATACTAAACCAAAACTCCAAATAAACATAAATGTTTCTAAGGTAAATCAAATCCTTTGGATACCATACCAATTCAATTATATTCACCAATTCCCACACATCAATTTATACTATTATCAAACTCAAAACCCCTTTCAAAATAATTAAATAATTTGATATACAAAAGTGCCGTTTTCTTGAACAATTACTCTTTAGGAAGCATTAAGAATAAGTTAAAATGGTGGGCAAGGTTTCCAAAACATATTATGAGAATGCAGTAGCAAAAAGCCATCCCCGCGCGCACCAGGACCTCCAGAACAACTCAACGAAGTTGGCCTGTTCAGGGTTGGTCGCTACAAGCGAGCTCTTGGTCGCTACAAGCGAGCCTGGTCGCTACAAGCGCCAGTGTGGTCGCTACAAGCGCAGATAGGCAGGGAATTATCCTGTCTGGTCGCTACAAGCGAGCCTGGTCGCTACAAGCGACCGTATCAGTACACAGTCATGTAAAAATGTGATTTTTCCACCATTTTAGCCCATTCAAGGTTACCCAACTTCCAGAACATGTTAAAAACAACTTTCCATCATAAAACATCCTTTGAAAACAATCACAAGCAAAGATTGCATCTAGCATAGAAATTAGGGTTTAAAACACTAAACTTTTCATAACTTTTCTTATGAATTCACAACACAATAACTTCAACAAAACATGCTAGCAACATCACTTAGCATTCAAGCAAGCAAAACATAATCATTAACAACTTTAAAACCATAAAAACTTCCTAACAAAACCTAGACAAAGTGAAGGAGAAGTTTGGGATGGAGAAATAGACATTCTCCCCTTCTCTTAATCACTTGTAATCAAGTAATACTAACTCTCTTACCTCACAATCAATGAATCTACAGAAATTCCAAGCTTTTCTTCACAAAATCCCTTGCCCTAGCTTTCCTCTTGCTCTTCTTCTCCTCTTCCACGTTTTTCTTTCACAAAAGAAGATGAATGGCACTATTCATCCTTACAAAATATCTTATATCCCTAGCAAATGATCCTAGCCATCCATTTCCTTACTAACTATCTTGAACCAATCCTAGCCATACAATCTAACAAGGCTTACTACATTCATTTGCACATGATCATTACTAATACTCATAAACTAAAGCCCAACACTATTCACCCTCTTGGCCCAAAACCTTAAAAACTCGATTACGAACTTATCCTCGCGCCAAATAATTATTTATCGATTACGAGAAAATATTTTTAAAAGCCAAACAATAAAATAAAATATATAAAAATATAATTTACGAAAATAGGGTCGTTACACCATACAGGTTTAAACATCCATGTTGGGCTGGCACCCTTCGTGGGCGAGCACCCCTGATTGGGTATGCACCCATGTTGGGCTGGCACCCTTCGTGGGCGAGCACCCCTGATTGGGTATGCACCCATGTTAGGCTAGTACTCATGAAATTTTTTACTGAAGCTTCGTCATCAATAAGCCCCACTTGCTGGGCAAAAGATCATAGGCAAATCCCCCCGTTAACAGTCTAATCACTTCGCCTTGTCCCAAGACTCGTGCTTGTTGGGCTATGGACCGTAGATCTCACCATCTAGGACTTGAGATCCTAAAGGGCACCCTCCAGGAGGGCACAGGGCCCATTTTACAGTCAAAAATAACCCTAGGTGACCTTCCTAAAGGGCACCCTTTGGGGGCGCCCTCAGCGGCTTACGAGGGCGCCCTAGTCATGGTTTTGGCCCTTTATGATTTGGGCCCAAAACCCTGACCGGGTAGGCCCAAAAGAGGCTACAAATAGTAACCTTGGGATCATTCCCAAGGCATGACCTAAACACAGCACAGAAACCCTAGTTTCTAGAGATTGTACTCACTGACAGTACAAATTGGGTTTGGACAAAAATGATTTTTAACCCTCTTTAGGTTCTGAATCAAGGGCTGGAACCCCAAAAATTTGACATTTGGATGCCTGATTCATGTTCTGAGTTTCACATACTTCGCAGAGCAACCAGAACTTGGCTCTCCGAAGTCAGGTTCTGATATGTTCGCAGTGCGAGCAATACTTTGCTCTGCGAAGTATGCGAAATTTTGAACTCAGAAGCTGTTTCTGAACAGAAGTTCAGAAACTGCTTCTAAGCAAGCTTCAGAACCTAAAGGGGGTTAAAAAGCTTTGCAAAATTGAAGAAAAAGGAGGGTAAAAACTCAGTTTTAAGGCTTGGCCCCTTTGAGGTCCCTTTTGAGCTTCAAAGGGGGTTTTTGTGCACAAAACAAAATTGAACAAAGCAAATGATGAAAACAGCAAACACAATGCAAAATAAAGATTAAAGGAGACTTACAGAACTCCTAGCAATGCTTGAGCAATAGGTTGGAAGTGGCTTGCTTGATTGGTTAGAGGCTATGGACAATGCTCTAATTGGTTTTTGCTTTGTGTATGAACTGATTTGGTGCTGCAATGCAATGGATCTTGGTATGAATTCCGTGTGTGTAAGGCTGTTTTTTTTGGTCTATTGATTGTGTGTGCAACTGGTTTTTAATCCTTATGCCTTGCCATTCCTTTTATAGGCAAAAAATGCAATCCTTGCAATGATGAACCAAATCTTAGAGCCTAGCTGATTTGGGGCTAAATTCAGGCTAGAATACTTTGCATTTAATGCTAATGGATAGAAGCTGCTTTGCCTTGTGCCAAAGGGCAAGACCTTGACTGATCTCAGCCACAAATGCAGCTGATTCTAGAAGGTAATGATGAGAAAAACTGAAAAACAGGGCAGCTGCAAAAGGGGGTGATTCTTGGGATCAATCCTTGCAATCTTGGAAGGCCAAGCAATGAAAACGTGTACTGCCATGTACAGGGAGATTGGGGGAAGCAAAATGAGCATGTGGGCTGGTGTGTGGGAGGAGAAATCCAGCTCAAAACAGGGCAGCACAAACAGCTTTTTGCAAGCAAAAACCACTTAAGTTTGACTGGTTTTGGTGAAGAAAAAGGGAAGGAAAGGGATCAAGTAGCTGGCTGGCAAGCTCAGGTTGGATGATGGGTCAATTTGGAGGGACAAGAGCTGACCAAGGGCAGCCAATTTGTTTGAGCACATGTAAGGTTGGAAGAAAATCCTTCTTTCCTTTTACCTTTAATGTCACACTTGGATTCTTGCCTTGCTGCACCATTTCAGTCAAAAATAGCAATAATAATAATAATAATACTAATAATAACAATTGCAAATGAAAACAAAAGGATAAATCAAGAAATAAAATTCTGCAGAAAAATTCGCAGAGGTCGCAGTGCGAAGGTAATTTCGCACTGCGAACTTCCCTTTTTTTGGATTTTTATATTTTAAAATAAAAGGTGGAAATGAATAATAAATAATAATAATAATGATAATGAAAATGGTAATAATAAAAATGCTAATGCAAGAAATAATAAAAGCAATGAGAATGAAAATGATGATAATAATAAAAATGATGAAAAGCTTAATATTATTAATTAATAAAATCTTAATAATAATAATAGATAATAATGATATTATTAATGAATAGAATAACAATAATATTAATAATAATAAGGATAATGATGATGATAATAGTAATGCTAATAATGATAAAATGCAAATAGAATACTATGATAAGAATGAAATAATAAAAGGTAATAATAAGTAATGAAATAATAAAAGATAAAACAAGTAGAAAACATAAGTCAAAAAATGGGGTATGACAGATGCCCCTATTTAAGTTTCTTCGTCCCGGAGATTGGAAGAGAAATTTGAAATGGACGGGTCGAAGAGACTTAAATATAGAGTACACCATTTTTTGACTAAATATTTTTCTGAATTGTAAATGCTATGAATGCATGTATGCAAATGTTATGAATGCTTGTAATGTAAACATGAATGCAAAGATGATAAGAATGACCACACTGGGGATAAGTGTCAGCTGTTCGGGTTGTTGCCGAACTGCCACTGACAACAAAAAAAATGAAAAGGTAAATGCCAGCTGTTCGGGTTGTTGCCGAACTGGCCACTGACGACAAAAAATGAAAAGAATGTCAACTGTTCGGGTTGTTGCCGAACTTGCCATTGACGACAGAAAATAAAAGGAATGTCAACTGTTCGGGTTGTTGCCGAACTTGCCATTGACGACAGGAAATAAAAAGAATGTCAACTGTTCGGGTCGTTGCCGAACTTGCCATTGACGACAGGAAATAAAAATGTCAACGTAAATGTCAGCTGTTCGGATGGTTACCGAACTTGCCACTGACGACGAAAGATAAAAAGATGGATGTCAGCTGTTCGGATGGTTACCGAACTTGCCACTGATGACACTGGGGATGCGGCTGACAAGCCGTTCCTTACAGAATTGCCCCTTCAATCGGGGAGAAAGGATGCACAAGCTGTCCATTAAAGAACTTGCCACTTGGCACAACACTGGGGAGTTCGTGTTCATTAAAGAACTGCCACTTGGCGTAAAGACATGAAAAAAAGACGCGCAAGCTGTTCGTTTGAACTGCCATTTGGCATAAAAGGGTGACATCTCTGAACCAGACAGACTGGGGATGACACTTGGGGAAAAAGAATTCACGAATTGCTCGTGATTGATTGATGAGACTCATGATGGTTAGAACAACCATGTATGATATGTAGTATGTTGTATGCCTATGTATGAATGCATGACTGTATGAATGTATGAATGCATGACTGTCACTGGGGACGTCGTGTGAGAGATGGACTTGTACTGGGGATACCCAACATGTTTGTTAAGGAATTGCCCCTTGATACGATGAAAAATTGCACAAGCTGTTCGTTAAATAACTATCGCTTGGCGAAAAGGAGGATGACATCCCTAGACCAGACAGATCGGGGATGACATTCGACTGTTTGTTGTGGGAAATGCATGATATGAATATGAGATGCATGTTAATGAATGATTATGATATGATGCATGAATTATGCTGACCTGGGGGATGACAGACGTTACATGGGATGCTGGGGATTATGATTTGAGTGCCGAGCAAAGTCGGGCTTTGGTAAGATAAGATTCCACTGGGGGAATATGCCAATAAGATTGGGCTTCGTTTGTGAATTTGCGGGGGATATAAGGATCATTTTGGAAGCATGATCGATATCCAGCTGTCGATGCCAATGGTGATTGGGCTTTTGTGAGTTGGTGCCAATGACAATTGGGCTTTTGATTGAGTAGGACAAAGATTGTCTTCCTGGGGAATTTGTTAATCCACTGGGGATTGTGCTAATCCGCTGGGGAGAGGAACTGGTGATTCCGCCGGGAATGCTTATGCTTTGATTGGCAAGTCCTTGCCTGAATTGTCCTTTCGGGCTCTCAAATCATTGGGGATATTCCCGATTGATTCACTGAGGATCCTGTTGGGGAATTCCATCCTTGCAATTGACCATGCTCGGCCTGCGAAGCTTTATCTGCTTTAAGGACAAACATCGATGTACACTCCGAATATTCACGAACTCGAAAGGAATGTGTTTGTTATCGATAAAAAGACTCACGAAATAAATTTTGAAAAAGTTTTTTTTTTGTTTTGAAAGTACTATCATCAAGAATAAAAAATGAATGAAAGGAAATTGATAAAAGGTAAAGAATGTAATGTTGGGGAAATTTATTAAAGGAGTAGTAGCCTGCCAAAGGCGTGGCTCCACGAATCTTACAAAGTCTAAAAAATGGTAAATATAAAAGGGAGGGTATATTGAACAGGATGGCCACTAGTACCCCTAACAACTTTGAATTCTTTGTTTGGATGCTTCCGATTCGGAGTCTTCAGACAATTGACGTGTCCCTAACGAATTACGACCAATCCGATGTAGTTACTTTGTCTTTTGATCCTTAATTTTTGCATAGGTCGTCCTTTCAGATGTTTGACCTATCAGGATAGCTGTTTCTGTTTTATGTCTCTAATTTTTGCCTGGACCGCCTTTTCAGGTTTTCAGTCCACCGAGACGCTCTTTTTTTGCTTAAGCCGCCCTTTCAGGTTTTCGACTTGCCGAGCCGTTCTTTTGTTTTTAGACAAAGTATTTCTTGACTACATCGGAGTTCACAGGACGCGGAAAATCCTCGCTGTCCATTGTCGTGAGAATTAAGGCTCCTCCGGAGAAAACTCTTTTGACGACATACGGGCCTTCGTAGTTAGGCGTCCATTTGCCCCTAGAGTCGGGTTGAAAAGATAGGATCCTTTTGAGCACGAGGTCTCCTTCTTGGATTTCACGAGGATGAACTTTCTTGTCAAAAGCTTGTTTCATCCTTTGTTGGTACAGTTGTCCATGACATAAGGCTGTCATGCGTTTCTCCTCAATTAAATTCAACTGATCGTATCTGTTTCAACACCATTCAGCCTCTGACAACTTAGCTTCCATCAAGATTCTCAATCACGGGATTTCGACTTCTACGGGGAGCACTGCTTCCATGCCGTATACTAAAGAGAAAGGGGTTGCTCCTGTCGACGTATGTACTGAAGTACGATACCCGTGCAAGGCATATGGTAGCATCTCATGCCAATCCTTGTATGAGACTACCATCTTTTGCACTATTTTCTTGATGTTTTTGTTTGCAGCTTCAACCGCACCATTCATCTGAGGTCTATAAGGAGAAGAGTTATGATGTTCGATCTTGAACTCTTTGCATAGCTCCTTCATCATTTTGTTATTCAGATTGGTCCCATTGTCCATGATGATCTTGTTGGGAATACCATATCGACAGATGATATGATTCTTAATAAATCGGACCACCACTTGTTTGGTGACGTTGGCATATGATGCAGCCTCAACCCATTTGGTGAAGTAGTCGATTGCTACTAGGATGAAGCGATGTCCATTTGAAGCTTTGGGTTCAATCCTACCAATCATGTCAATGCCCCACATAGAGAAAGGCCATGGTGAAGAAAGGACATTCAGAGCCGTTGGTGGCATGTGGATCTTGTCCGCATAGATTTGACATTTGTGGCATTTCCTGGCATGCTTGTGGCAATCGCTTTCCAAGGTCATCCTGTAATATCCGGCTCTTAAGATCTTCCTAGCCATTGTGTGCCCACTGGAATGGGTTCCGAAGGAGCCTTCATGTATTTCATGCATTATGAGATCCGCTTCTTGCTCATTAACACATCTGAGCAGCACCATATCAAAATTCCTCTTGTATAAAACTTCTCCATTTAGAAAGAAGTTGCCGGCTAATCTTCGCAGAGTTTTCTTATCCTTGTTGGATGCCCCATGCGGGTACTCTTGCTTTTGGAGGAAACATTTGATGTCGTGGAACCATGGTTTGTCATCTATGACTGCCTCGGCTGCAAACACATGTGTAGGCCTTTCTAGGTGTTGAACCTTGATTGTTGGAATTTCATTCCGGCGACTGACCTCATACATAGAAGACAAGGTTGCCAAAGCATCTGCCATTTGATTCTAGTCTCGAGGAATGTGATGCAGCTTGACTTTGTTGAAAAAGGTTAGCAAACGTCTTGCGTAATCTTTGTAAGGGATCAAGCCGGTGTGGCGAGTTTCCCAATCTCCATTGATTTGATTAATCACAAGAGCTGAGTCTCCGTAAATGTCGAGGTTCTTGATCCTTAGATCGATGGCTTCCTCAATTCCTAAGATACAAGCTTCATACTCTGCCATATTGTTTGTACAGTTGAATGATAGTCTTGCAGCAAAAGGGAGATGTTTGCCCTCAGGGGTGACGATGACTGCCCCAATTCCATTGCCATAGACATTCACTGCTCCATCAAATATTAGCTTCCATCTAGATTCGGGATCTGGACCCTCGCCGAGTAGTGGTTCGTCACAATCCTTCATCTTTAGATACATGATTTCTTCATCGGGGAAGTCAAACTTGATTGGTTGATAATCCTCAATTGGTTGATGAGCCAAATGGTCAGCGAGAATGCTGGCCTTGATAGCTTTCTGAGTGTGGTATTCGATGTCGTATTCTGACAACAACATCTGCCAACGGGCGATCCTTCCAGTTAAGGCGGATTTTTCAAAGATGTACTTGATTGGATCCATCTTGGATATCAACCAAGTAGTATGATTAAGCATGTAGTGGCGAAGACGCCTAGCAGCCCAGGCTAAGGTACAACAAGTCTTTTCGTGTAGAGAGTATCGGGACTCACAGTCCGTAAACTTCTTGCTTAGGCAGTAGACGGCGTGCTCTTTTCTACCGGTCTCGTCTTGTTGCCCGAGTACACAACCCATGGAGTCCTCCAATACGGTTAAGTACATGATCAAAGGTCTTCCTTCGACTGGAGGAATGAGTATTGGAGGTTCTAGCAGGTACTCCTTAATGCTGTCAAAAGCTTTCTGGCAATTTTCTGTCCATACCACTTTTTGATTTTTGCGGAGCAGCTTGAAGATAGGCCCACAAGTGGCTGTCATATGGGATATGAATCTAGAGATGTAGTTTAAACGTCCTAGAAATCCCCTTACTTGCTTCTCAGTTTGAGGAGCAGGCATTTCTCTGATAGCTCTGACCTTATCGGGATCTACCTCGATATCCTTTTGACTGACAATGAAACCTAGGAGTTTTCCTGATCTCACGCCGAATGTACATTTGTTGGGGTTCAGGCGAAGCCGATATTTTCTCAGGCGTTGAAACATCTTTGACAAATACTCGACATGCTCTTCTTCCGTTCCTGATTTGACAATCATGTCGTCGACATACACTTCAATTTCTTTGTGTATCATGTCGTGGAAGAGAGTAGTCATGCCCCTTTGGTAGGTAGCCCCCGCATTTGTTAAGCCAAAAGGCATCACTTGATAGCAGAAGGTGCCCCAAGGTGTGATGAAAGACGTTTTTTCTCTATCCTCAACAGCCATTTTAATCTGATTATACCCCGAGAAGCCATCCATGAAAGAGAAAACCTTGGATTTGGCAGTATTGTCGACCAATATGTCAATGTGAGGTAAAGGGAAGTCGTCCTTTGGACTAGCCTTGTTTAAATCTCGATAGTCGACACACATTCTGACTTTACCATCCTTCTTGGGAACTGGCACTATGTTGGCCAACCATTGAGGATATTCCGAGGTAACAAGAAATCCAGCATTAATTTGTTTTTGCACTTCCTCTTTGATCTTAAGAGCCATGTCGGGGCGAGTTCTTCTCAACTTCTGCTTGACTGGCAAACATTCAGGTTTTAGAGGTAAGTGGTGCTCCACAATCTCAGGATCCAATCCTGGCATATCTTGGTATGACCATGCAAAGATATCCACATACTCTTTAAGAAGCTTGACTATTTTCTCTTTGATAGGCGCATCCAATAACGCTCCAATCTTAACTTCTTTCTTTTCTTCTTCAGAACCCAAGTTGATAACCTCTACTGTTTCCTCGTGAGGTTGAATGGTCTTCCTCTCTTACTCTAGTAGGCGCTTGATCTCATCTGGGACTTCTTCATCCTCTTCCTCTTCCGCTTCGTAAACCGGGAATTCAAAGTTGGGAGGGAGCCTAGGGCTAAGGTGTTCGACGGGTTTATGGGTGCTTAGTCTGCATATGATGGATGATTGATTTTAGTAAAAGATGAAAAGATGCAGACTCTTTGAAATTAAAAATAGAAAATGTTTTTTTGGTTTTTTTTTTTGTGTTGAAAAATAAAAAAGAAAGGACAACGTACAAATGCGTAGAATTTGTGACAGACATAACGATTTTTATTAATTGATGATAGTATAATAAACAAGCCCTACATGAGTCTCCCTTCGCTTCGGGCGAGACGAAAGGGGTTTTTTTTTAAAAAGGTAAATAAACAAACACATTACTTTGAAGACTGGATAACAGAGGGAACATCGACAGCAACCCAATTGCGGCAAGCTCCTCCGGGCATTACATGGACATGCGCTGTTTCTTCCGGCCCATCTTCAGTGATGGCCTTGGTTTCCTTTGTGGAGTGAATGAAGCTGGCGCTACGAAAGATGTTCTCGAGCGGTTCAATGTTAGTGCTTGGTTTGGCAACTCTTGCAGTCGGAGTGAAACCTAAACCTTCTCTATGCTTACGCTCCGGCAGACTTATTGTCTTTCCCCAATCCGGGAGTAAGTCATCTTGCACTGCTCTTTGTGCGCTCTTGAAAGAAGACATGGACGCTCCATCTTTTGTGGCACTCTCATTTGTTGGTATAAGCCCTAGAGGCCAATAGTTTATGTCAAACTTTTATATGTATCATGACTTTTATTATTGAATAAAATATGGCGTTCTTTATTACACTTGTTATAAGATAAATAAAGTCCCTAGAATAGTTAGTTCATGTGATGGAATATTAAGTGTGACTTAATCATGAGATTACATCAACAGAAAGAACACTATTCTTAAATGTATCCGTAGTCAAGCTTTAATATGAATTGGGATAATATTAAAGCATGGAGACTATTATGTATGTAGACTGATGACCACATCTCATGGGTCATGAATATGAGATATTAAGTCTATACATAGGTATAAGTATTAGGAGTAATATTTATACTGGATTGACCCATCGTGAGAATACTACATAGTATGTTATGAAATCGTCATAAGTTATTCTCACAATGATAATAGTGTATATCACTCTTAGACCTGAAACCACTATGATCCCTAGATGTGGACTCAAGTGTTTTATTGCCATTCAAACGTTGTCTGTAACAAGATGACTATAACGTTGGTTAATGGGCACTCGACGAATCATGCTGAGGGACATGAGTGTCCTAGATGGGATTTGTCCCTCCTCATAACAGGAGATATATCTTTAGGCCTCTTGATGAAATATGACTGGAAAAATGCATGGCCATGCCGAATTAAGTCAATATGAGATATTGGACTTATTCGTTGTTCAGTATATTTCGGGATCAAGAAATATAAATATTGAGCAAGCAAGGGTGACGTAATCTATGCCTTGTGTTCAATAAAGATATCAGGACAAAGGAGTAATCGTACACATAGATATTATCATGGAAAGGTTTCGTCAGATCACTTGACATTCTTGTCACTTGGGTAGCAGTGATGTGTTGCTAGATACCGCTCACTGTTTATAATATTAAATATAGGATTTAATATTATTGCCAACGTTACAAGAACCTATAGGGTCACACACAAAAGAACGGTAAAAAGGAGAAATATAAGTAGTACTTATATGATGGGGTACGTTTAGCAATAGGCGCTAATTAGTTAGCGGAAGCTGATGGGCTAATGGGCTTTTGAAGCTCAAGCTGATTTTGTGCAGCAAGGAGTTCTATAAATAGAAGCTCTAGTGCTGAAATCAGCAAGTGCTTTTTCGTCTAACCCTAGAGCAAAACCGTAACCCTTATTTCTCTCCCTAACCTCTGATCGCTTGGCTAGCACCGGGAACCAGAGGAAGCTGTTCGTGTGGACGAGTAGAGGCTTCGCTTACTTGCCTAGCTGTGATAAAAGAAACAGTTTCTGCATTACAAAGAGGTAACAATTCTATCACTGATTCATGTGATATTCGTAATGATCCAAGGAAAGGAAATCAAAAATTTTAAACTTCCGCTGCGACTTTATATGTCAATTTCCCTTCAATGATACGTTATATGTCGGATTGAATCGTATAACAAATGATGAGTATGTTTAGTGAGCATTGTCGAGTCTCTTTGTGGGTTCATCCATTCATAAGTCAGTCCGGTGTAGTGGTATGATGATTTCATTGCAGGGTTTTAGATCTCGAGGATTTCGTCGGTGATTGTATGATGAATTCATTGCGGGGTTTTAGATCTCGAGGAGTTCATCGGTGGTGGTACCGTAAAACATATAGAGTCGTGTTAGGTGCATTACATTCACCAGAGTCGTGATTGTATAAGATTGTGATTGAATTGTAAATGAATTGATGATACTTGATGAATCTTGAGTGTTTGATATATGATTGAAGATTGCGATTGGGATTATAATTGAATATGAATGTGATATGTATGTTGAGTTATGTAACCAGGCTTGTTTATTTAAATGAATATGCGATGATTGTTGATGCTGCAAGACATACATGCGTTTATTATTCTCTTATGTTGAGCATATATCTTACCCTTTAGTGATTTCGTGTTTCCTCATCCATGGATTCAACCCTTGTGGATGTAGACTTGCAGGTTAAGGAGTAGCTTACTCGTGAGTATGTCAAGGACCGTGTTTGCCTACTCGAGTTTATCCGCTTTGGAGTCTAGCTAGGAGCTCTGATTAGGATTTTGGGGTTTTGTTTATGTTATGCCATGTGATCTTAGGATCAAACTTGTTGAAATATTATTTTGATTTGTATGTTATGACCGAGACATGACATTGTTTGATGTTGATTATGTTTTATTCCGCTGCGATATGATTAAGTTGATGAAATTTTTATAATGACTATTTAATATGAGATTTATGTTGAAGTAGTAAGGTTCCAATGTATGATAAATACATGATTTATCTTTATAATTATGTTCTCGGGGATTGGGGATTTACATAACGCCCGAGCAGACATCCTCTCTAAGCTCACAAGCTCATAAACCGCTAACGGAAACAAAACGGTGATACAGGAAGTCCTTACAGAATCAAGCATTCAAAGGAAAAAGACTCGACTACTTGAGATCAACGAAATCTCCTAGATCCAGAATTGGCGAGGACCCTTAATCCGCTACATTACTAGCGGGGAAGTCCCCCTGAACCCTTCGAAGAGAACCAAATTGAAGCCGAGAGCTTGCTCGTTCTCACTAGTGGAGGGAACTTTATACAAACAAACTTTCATCACTCCACTGATCAAGTGCCTCGGTCCTACCGAAGCCCAAGAAGCCCTCGTCGAGACACATAAAGGTATTTGTGGGCAACATCTTGGAGCCAAAGCACTCGCCAAGAATGTCTTGCGAGCAGGTTTCTTCTGGCCAACGATGCTTAAGGACACTAAAGACTATGTTGAATGTGAGAAAACACACAAGAAGGGGGGGTTGAATTGTGTGGGCTATTTCTTTTCTTTCTCAAAAACTTATGTTAGTTCAGATTCTGATATTGATCAGATCTGAACTATTTTCAGAGTGTTTTATGCAGCGGATATAAAGTAAATGAGTGAGGGAAAGAGAGACACAATGGTTTATCCTGGTTCCTTCCACAATCCGGAAGTAGTCCAGTCCCCTTGTTACTAACAAGAGATTTTCCACTATAATCAAACGATTACAATTGCTCAAGCACAAAGCATAGAGACTTCCTTGCTCAGACACATAGTCCAAGACTTCCTTGCTCAAACACAGAGTAAGAGACTTCCCTGCTTAACCACAAAGGATGAGACTTCCTTGCTCAAACACCTAGTAAGAGACTTCCCTGCTTAGACACACAGTCTAAGACTTTCTTGCTCAAACACCTAGTAAGATACTTCTTTGCTCAAACACACAGTCTAAGACTTTCAATGCTCAATACACAAAGTTATGAGACTTCTGGTTGCTCAAGTACGCAGGCTAGAGACTTTGGTTCAAACAGATTTACAAAGAAATAGGTTTGAGTTGAACACTTGATATACAATCAGTGGTGTTCACAAAATACAACTCAGGTTGAGACTCTTGAGAATTTGACAGTTACGTAAAACAGAGCAATACATTTTTCTGGAGCAGAGTCTTTTTTCTTCATCTTCAATCCTTCAATCATTTATAGAAGATTAAAGAGTTGTTAAGAAGAGCCATGTCATCAAAAGAGCCGTTGCAAATAGAAGCTACAGGCAGCATAAATTCCTTCTGTTCTGACAGTGTGTGCGCACAGAAAATAGAGCAACACATTTTGAATGTTTCCTTAAAACCTGGCTGCGTGTTTCTTCCAAGGAGACAACTGTTGCAAAGAGCTGTTCTGATAGTACAGTACTTTGACAGTTGCAATTATTGAGTTCTGCGTTTCAGACTTTAAAAGCTTCTCTTCAGAACTGGCTTCAGACACTGTTCATCAGAAGCTCCCTTCAGACACAGTACCTCAGAAGCTGGCTTCAGACGCACTGTTCATCAGACGCTGGCTTCAGACACACTGTTCATCAGACACACTCTACAGAAGCACTGTTCATCAGATGCCCTGTTCATCAGACGCTGCCTTCAGAAGCTGGTCTTCAGACGCACCCTTCAGACGCGCTGTTCATCAGACGCACCCTTCAGAAGCTGGTCTTCAGACGCACCCTTCAGACGCTGCCTTCAGAAGCTGCTTAAGACACTGATTTGCTTCACACTTGCAACACAAGCTTCCATGCTTTCCTTCTTGCTCTTAACTTGTTCTTTCATAACCAATGTTAGATACCAAACTTTAAGTACATGGTTCTGCACACTTAGAATCAAGCATTAGCAATTCCAATTTTCTTTTTAACACTTTGTTATCATCAAAACCCAAAAGAGAGTTGTTCATACATTTTGTTCCAACAATCTCCCCCTTTTTGATGATGACAAACACAAGTATTAATAGAAAATTGTTGTTAATTTAATTAACAAGTTGACTGCAGGGTATGAGGTTTGCAAGCTCCCCCTGAGTCTGATCCAGGTTAATTAAATTCAGTTTAGATCAAAAAGGTGAGAATTTCAGAATTGTTGTTAACTTTAATTAACAAGTTGACTTCAGGGTATAAGGTTTGTAAGCTCCCCCTAAGTCTGATAATTCACCGGATGAGGTTTGTAAGCTCCCTGAGTCTTATCCAAGTTATTTAAATTCAATTTAACTCAATAAAGAGTAATTTATCGCACATAATTTCAAAATAGAGGCTAAGAGATAAGAACATGTTCTCTTAAGTTAATTAATCAACCAAAATTAACTTAAATTCTGACTGGCTCAGAGCCTGAAATACTTGTAACTTTCTCCCCCTTTTGTCATCAACAAAAAGAAAATTCAGGAATTTTTAAGAGACAAGAGAGTTTAAAAGGTGTGAGATAACAATGTTCAGAGCATTTTTGTTCAGGACAATCTGTCCAATACACATGGTTCAGTACTACTGAACTGTGTTCAGACAGAATAGAGAGTTTAAAACTGGGTCTGAAAACTGAACATATAAGATGAAAACTGAAAACTGTGTTTTAAGTGTGTTTGATTAAAACTTTTCAGAAACAGAAAAACATTTGAACACAATGCACATTGATGACTTTAGGAGGGTGCAAAGTACAGTTTTCAAGGCTTAATTCATCATAGCCCTGCAGTTATAGCTTATCAGATTCTGACCAAGTGTTAGACAACTGTACAGATTCACTCTCATTAGTGGGCCACGTGTAAAGTGTCCACTTATGATGAGTTTTATCAGAAGTCACAAAAAATCAGATTCTTAAACTCAGACTCTGATGTTTTCAGAAGCTGAACTATCTTCAGACTCTCAAAGTGAGTGTCTGTTAAGTCTTAGCTTCTGATGAACTTCAGGTTCTCAGTTTCTATTCAGAGTCAAGCAATTTTTCAAGAGATGAAAAGCAAGTTCAGATTCTTTTTAATAAAATAAAATCTGTCTAAAATGAGGGGTTTTGTAAATATATCCGCCCATTGATGATTGATAATCAGAATCAATGAATTGAAAATCCAAAACACCCTTCTGAACATAATCTCTAATAAAATAAAGTTTAAGTTCAAAAATGCTTGGCTCTTGAATGTAGAATTGGAATTTTTTGACAAATAGATTACAGCATTCTTATCACAAAGAAGGTTATGATGTTTTCATGAATTTGATAGTTTTCCAACTGATGTAGAATCTATTAAGTATAACAGAGAACAATCATACCTCTGTGGAGCTTTTGATCTACCTCTCCTTGTTCAATCAGGTTGTTTCTGAACACCCATTTTTGTTCCAACAATGTTCTTGATTGGCTTCAGGAGAAGTGTCAGCTAGCTCAGCACCAATGATCCAGTCTTTGTGGTTTCCTCCAGATTCCACAGTTCCTCCCTCTTTCATGGCCAGGGTTTGGAACATAGACTTTCCTTCTGTCATGTAATGCCAGTAGCCATTGTCCAGGCACCAGGACTTCACCTTTTCTTTGGCATTTAATAATATCTGCAACAGAAATGATTTCTGACTTGGGTACCCATATGGGTCCTCTTGGGTTAGTTCTGTAAGGTTTAGTCTTTTGTTGCACCTTATGTCTGGAGTTATAATACTCAGACTTGTTCAGATACCTTGGATGTGAATCCTTTAATCTTGAATAAGTCTTAGTATCAGACACTGAGTTCTTCAGAACCTGAGCTTTCAAAGGTCTTGACTCAGATTTCTTCAGAACTTGAGACTTGAAGGTCTTTGGTTCTGAGATTTTAAGAGTCTGAACCTTTGAAGACTTTGGTTCTGTTTTCTTCAGAACTTTAGACTTAAGAGTCTTTGATTCTGATTTGTTCAGAATCTTGGATTCATAAGTCATAGGTTCTGATTTGTTAAGAACTTCAGTTTTGCCAGCTCCTGACACACAGCAAACTTTCAGACCTTTCTTAATACAACCAGAATCAATTGACAGATTGGCTTTCTTTTGTACCTTTGGTCTGGCATTCTGAGATTTAACAGATTTTGTATAAACTGGTTTAGTATCCCTTGAAGGTTTTACAAACACAGCCTTTTGAAAATTTGAATCTGAATTTTTCAGAGTTTGAGACTTGCTTGTCTTAGGTTCTGAACTCTTCAGACTCTGAACATTTTCAGGTTTAGAATCTGATTTTCTCATAATCTTAGACTTAGAACCTTTTGGTTTAGACTTTGGAAAAGTTTTAAATTCTGCCTTCATTTTTCCCTTAGGTTCAGAAGTTTTAGATTCTGAGTAGTTCACAACTTCAGACTTAGCAGTCTCAGTTTCTGTTAAATTCTGTTTCTCAGAATTGTCAGATGCAGGTACAAAACATAACTTAGTGCCTTTTTTACTATCTTCAGAACAGGATGGTAGGTTTGTTTCATTTGAAAAATTAAATGGATTATTTTTTAAACCAATACCTTCTCCTCTGTTTTTGTCAATATTATAAATCATAGAAGCAACTTTGCTTCTGTTGATCCCAATCAAAATAAAATCTTGAAGAGCAATTTCTTCTTCACTTAAAGGCTTATCAACTTTCTTATCAGTCAGTTTTACAAGAAGACCATTGTTCTTATCTTTTAAATCTTAGATGTGACTTTGAGCTTCTTCTTGTTTTCTTTCAAGCAGTTCAAATTCCTTTTTCAAAGTTTTAAATTGCTTTGACTTATTAAGATAATGACTTATAAGATCTTTGACAATTTCAATAAGTTTAGAACGAGTAAGTTCTGAATATACCTCATTTTCATCTTCTGAGTCTGATTCAGATTCCTCATCAGATGACACTGTTGCCACCAAAGCCATATTTGCTTCTTCTTCATCTTCCTTGTCAGAATCTGATTCAGCCTCTGTATCTGAAGATACTGTTGCAACTAAAGCCAAGTTGCCTTCTTCTTCATCTTCCTTGTTTCCCTCATAGGTAGAACACAAAGAATTGAAGATGGCCTTTGATGTTGACTTATCACTTAGCTTTAGATACTCATTGTGAGGTAGAAAGTCCACAATGATATCTCTTACTCTACCATGCTTTTTATAGATCATTCTTTCAGCATCTGAGAGTTTCTTTCTGTCATTTTCTACACCTTCTTCATCAACAGGAATAGTGATACCATCTTCAATGATATCCCACAGAGTGTCATTGTAACGACCCTATTTTCGTATATTATATTTCTATATATTTTATTTTATGGATTTGCATTTATAAATATTTTCTAGTAATCGAGGAATAATTATTTAGCGCGAAGATAAGTTCGTAATCGAGTTTTTTTGAGTTTTGGGCCAAGAGGGTGAATAGTGTTGGGCTTTAGTTTATGAGTATTAGTAATGATCAAGTGGATATGATAGTAGTGAGCTTGGATTGGATTGAAAGGCTAGGATGAGTCCTTGAGAGTTAGTAAGGATGGATGGCCAAGATTGATTTGCTTGGAATATATGAGATTATCACAAGACTTTTTGAATCACTATTCATTGCTTTTTGGAGAAGAAGAAAACGTGGAAGAAGAGAAGGAGGAGAGCAAGAGGAAAGCTAGGGCAAGAGATTTTGTGAAGAAAAGCTTGGGATTTCTGTAGATTCTTTGATTGTGAGGTAAGAGAGTTAGTATTACTTGATCACAAGTGATTAAGAGAAGGGGAGAATGTCTATTTCTCCATCCCAAACTTCTCCTTCACTTTGTCTAGGTTTTTATAGAAAGTTTTTATGGTTTAAAGTTGTTAATGATTATGTTTTGCTTGCTTGAATGCTAAGTGATGTTGCTAGCATGATTTTGTTGAAGTTATAGTGTCTTGAATTCATAAGAAAAGTTATGAGAAGTTGGTGTTTTAAACCCTAATTTCTATGCGAGATGCAATCCTTGCTTGTAATTGTTTTTAAAGGATGTTTTATGATGGAAAGTTGTTTTTAACAAGTTCTGGAAGTTGGGTAACCTTGAATGGGCTAAAATGGTGGAAAAATCACATTTTTACATGACTGTGTACTGATACGGTCGCTTGTAGCGACCAGGCTCGCTTGTAGCGACCAGACAGGATAATTCCCTGCCTATCTGCGCTTGTAGCGACCACACTGGCGCTTGAAGCGACCAGGCTCGCTTGTAGCGACCAAGGGCTCGCTTGTAGCGACCAGCCCTGTACATGCCAACTTTGTTGAGCTGTTTTGAGAGTCCTGGTACGCGCGGGGATGGCTTTTTGCTACTGTATTCTCAAAATATGTTTTGGAAACCTTGCCCACCATTTTAACTTATTCTTAATGTTTTCTAAAGATTATTTGTTTCAAGAAAAGCTTGAGTAAAACCCTAGCATGTGTGTGAGATTATCAAAGTGTGTGGGTTTTCCTTTGAAACCCTTATGGGTGAGATTTTGATATGACTTGATTGGTTTATTTGAGATTGTGAATATAGTTGAGTATATACATGTTTGTATTATGATTGGCCATGAGTGCCTACTTGTTGAAGTTAGCATGAGTATTGGTAGTGTACACACATATTTGAGCATATGTAGGTGTAAATATCAATAATTGCTAAGTGAACATACATGCATTTCATGATGGTATGTATGCTCTTTATGAGTAAGATGAAATCCAATTATTATTGGTCATATGCACGACCGTCCTTATATGGCGAATGAGAGGTGCAGTCGATGAAAGAAGGGATATAAGTTTATCCAACAGTCCCCGCCATGACTCTAAAGCTGAGCAAGAATTGGTACCACATGCATTAGAGTGCATTGTAAGAACATGCATCCTTCGTGACACTAGTGTTCATTTAGGAATTATGTGTGCATAATGGTTGTTAAGTGATAATTGTTATTGATGAGTGTTGTGCTTTGTCCATTATGTGTTGTGTTTTTGGTTATGTATAATAATGTGTTATTTATACATGTTTATTGTTTTGTGATACTAACACTCTCTGTTTTGTGTTATTTGCTGGATCTTTGGGGATCCAGATTATCAGGGTGACGAGGTTATCGTCGAGGAGTAGCCTTGCTGTTTAGAAGCTGCGTAGTGGTGAGGTCATAGCTTAGCTATCCTTACATTTTTGGTACTAGGTGTTGTATCCTAGTTAGAGTCTAGGGCTCTGATATTTGTAACACCATTTTGGGTAACTGAACGTTATGTATAGATTTGGCAATGGTCTCTGTTGTAGAATTGCCTCTTTTGAAAATCTTATGTATAAATATTTGTATATTAAATGCATGCTTGGTTATAAGCTGTGTTTGTTATTTTTCCGCTGCTATGTGTGAATCAAATATGTTTTGATTTCTGTTGATGTTTATGAAAATGAGATTTCTTCATGTTGTAACTTCCTATGTCCTTAACGTTTTCTTTATTAAAGTTAATAATCGGCGGTTAGGGGTTAGGGTGTTACAATAGTTGGTATCAGAGCAGGTCGATCCATTGGATCAATTAAGTTTAGTATACCCTTTGTGTAACATGTGTTTTCTTAAACACTTTGTTCTCACTTGTGTTATGTGATGTTTGGTAGCGTAGTGATATGACGCAACGAGCACTTGCGGATGCGATGGAGCGGATGGCGGATGCCATGGCTCAGGATGCTGCTAGTAGGACTGCGGATAGAGCCGCACAACAAGCTAGAGGAGGCGGAGATGATGAGCTGAGACTCGAGAGGTTTATGAACAACAAACCGCCTATCTTCAAGGGAGGATACGATCCAGATGGAGCTCAGACTTGGTTGGAAGGGATTGAGAGAATTTTTGGGGCTATGCGTTGTCTGGATGCGCATAAGGTATTGCTAGGAGCGTATGTTCTCCATGATGAGGCTGATCATTGGTGGGGAAACGCTAGTCAGAGGTTAGGAGCTGGTGGAGCTTTAATTACTTGGGCTCGTTTCCGGAGAGAGTTCTTAACCAAGTATTTTCCGGCAGACGAGAGGAACCGTAAGGTGATTGAGTTCATGGAGCTCAAGCAAGGGAGTTTATCTGTTTCTGAATATGCGGCCAAGTTTGAAGATTTGTGTCGTTTTGCTCCTCATTATAACACGGTGGAAGCTGAGGAAGACAAGTGTGTAAAGTTTGAAAATGGGCTGAGGCCAGATATCAAGCAGTTGATTGGGTTTAGCGAGATCAGAAATTTTCCGATGTTGGTGAATAAGAGCCGAATATGTGATAAGGATGGTAAAGCTAAAGCTAATTACTACAAAGCCGCGAATGAGAAGAGGGGAAAGGACATGGCTAGAGGTAAACCGTATGGTAGAGGTGGGAAGAAACCAGATGAAGGTGGGAGTAGTGGTGGCAAGTTTGGAGGTAATAGGAATTGCTTTAAGTGTGGACAACCGGGACATCGTTTCTTTGAATGCCCGAAGTATGATGGAAAATGTTTTAAGTGTGGTGATCCTAACCACAAAGCTGATCAGTGCAAGAAGGGTATTGTGTGCTTCAACTGCAAGGAAGCGGGTCATAAGAGCAACGTGTGTAAGAAGCCTAGAGCGGCTGGAGGAAAAGTGTTTGCTTTAGATGGTGGTGATGCGAAGGCGGACAACTTGATCAGAGGTACATGCTTTATCAATAATACTCCTTTGTCTGCTATTATTGATACGGGTGCTACCCATTCGTTTATTTCTATGGATTGTGTTAAGAGGTTGGGTCTTAAAGTAGAGAATATGATGGGACGCATGGTTATTGAAACGCCTGCGAGTGGTTCAGTATCTACTACGCTAGTCTGTGTTGATTGTTCAGTCATTATGTATGGTCGACACTTTGGTATGGATTTAGTCTGCATTCCGTTGAGCGGAATAGATGTTATCTTTGGTATGAACTGGTTAGAATTTAATCGGGTTCATATCAACTGTGGTAAGAGGACGGTTAAGTTTCCAAGACCGGAGCCAGAGTTGTGTTCAAAGCTTATGTGTTGTCGAGAAGTGGTAAGATCAGTGAAAGCTCAAGAGAACGTGTTTGCTATGTTTGCTTCGTTGAGGGTGGAAGAGAAGAATGAGATTGATGCGTTGCCGGTGGTGCGTGATTTCACAGATGTTTTTCCAGATGACATTTTGGATTTACCACCCGAGAGAGAGGTTGAATTCGCAATTGACATCGTACCTGGCACTAGTCCAATATCAATGGCGCCGTATCGTATGTCAGCTGCTGAACTAGAAAAGTTGAAGGAACAATTGGAGGAATTGTTAGAGAAAAGGTTTGTAAGACCGAGTGTATCGCCGTGGGGTGCGCCGGTTCTGTTGGTAAAGAAGAAAGATGGTAGTATGCGTCTGTGCATCGATTATCGTCAGTTGAATAAAGCAACTATCAAGAACAAGTATCCACTTCCGAGGATAGATGATTTGATGGATCAGTTAGTGGGAGCCTGTGTGTTCAGCAAGATTGATTTGAGATCGGGATATCATCAGATAAGAGTTAAGGCGGAGGATATACCGAAGACTGCTTTCCGGACAAGGTATGGTCACTACGAGTACGCTGTTATGCCTTTCGGAGTTACTAATGCACCTGGAGTGTTTATGGAATATATGAATCGTATATTTCATTCCTTTTTGGATCGATTCGTGGTGGTCTTCATAGACGATATTTTGGTATACTCGAAGACGGAAGAGGAACATGCCGAGCATTTGAGGATTGTGTTGGAGGTGTTGCGCGAAAAGAAGCTTTATGCAAAATTTTCTAAGTGTGAATTTTGGTTGCATGAAGTTAGCTTTTTGGGTCACGTCATTTCAAGTGGTGGTATAGCAGTGGATCCTGCTAAGGTAGAAGCCGTGCAAGATTGGGGAACGCCGGAGTCTGTTACTGAGATCCGAAGTTTTCTTGGTTTGGCCGGTTACTATCGGAGGTTCATCGAAGGATTTTCAAAGTTGGCGTTGCCGTTGACACAGTTGACTAGGAAGGGTCAAGCTTTCATTTGGGATGACAAGTGTGAGCAGAGTTTCCAAGAGCTGAAAAGGAGGTTGACATCTGCACCTGTGCTAATTCTGCCAAATCCGAAGGAACCGTTCGTGGTTTATTGTGATGCGTCGAAGATGGGTCTAGGTGGTGTGTTGATGCAGAGGGGACAAGTTGTTGCTTATGCATCAAGACAGCTGAAGATTCATGAGAGGAACTATCCTACGCATGATTTGGAGCTAGCTGCTGTTGTGTTTGTTCTCAAGATTTGGAGGCACTACTTGTATGGGTCAAGATTCGAGGTTTTCAGCGATCACAAGAGTCTGAAATACTTGTTTGATCAGAAGGAGCTTAATATGAGGCAAAGAAGATGGTTAGAGTTTCTTAAGGACTATGATTTCGAGTTGAACTATCACCCGGGTAAGGCTAATGTGGTAGCCGATGCGTTGAGTAGGAAGTCACTGCATATGTCTTCTTTGATGGCGAAGGAACTAAGATTGATTGAAGAGTTTAGAGACCTCAGTTTGGTTTGTGAAAGGACAACCAGAAGCGTGAAGCTAGGAATGTTGAGATTGACGAATGATTTTCTTGAAGAGGTTGTGGAAAAGCAAAAGTCTGATGTGAAATTGATGAAGCTTAAGACGCTCATCGAGCAAGGGAAAAAGGTAAACGTTGAGATCGATGAGAAAGGCGTGATGAGATGTCAAGGAAGGTTATGTGTACCTGATGTGCCTGAGCTGAAGCGGATGATCTTGGAGGAAGGTCACAGAAGCAACTTAAGTATTCATCCTGGTGTTACTAAGATGTATCAAGATCTGAGGAAAATGTTTTGGTGGCCGGGGATGAAGAAAGAGATCGCCGAGTTTGTTTTCGCGTGTTTGACTTGTCAGAAGTCCAAGGTGGAGCATCAGAAGCCGTCGGGGCTATTGCAACCTATGTTTATTCCAGAGTGGAAATGGGATAGTATTGCGATGGATTTTGTAAGCGGTTTGCCGAAGACGTCGAAAGGTAACAATATGATTTGGGTAGTTGTCGACAGGTTGACAAAGTCTGCTCATTTCATAGCTATCAAGACCGGTATGCTAGTACCGAAGTTGGCTGAGATTTATGTTGAGCAAATCGTGAGATTGCATGGAATACCGTCGAGTATTGTATCAGATCGAGATCCCCGTTTTACTTCAAGGTTTTGGGAGAGTTTGCAAGAGGCGTTGGGGACTAAGTTGCGGATGAGTTCTGCTTATCACCCGCAGACGGATGGTCAGTCGGAGAGGACGATTCAATCATTGGAGGATTTATTAAGATCGTGCATTTTGGAACAAGGAGTGAGTTGGGAAACTTGCTTACCATTGATTGAGTTTACGTATAACAACAGTTTTCATTCGAGCATTGGTATGGCACCTTTTGAAGCGTTGTATGGGAGAAGATGTAGGACACCTTTGTGTTGG
This sequence comes from Medicago ruthenica, assembly GCA_018208015.1. Classification (NCBI taxonomy): domain Eukaryota; kingdom Viridiplantae; phylum Streptophyta; class Magnoliopsida; order Fabales; family Fabaceae; genus Medicago; species Medicago ruthenica. The sequence goes on from CM031378.1 coordinate 46,163,740, forward strand.
TTTGAATCGGGGGAAAGTGTGGTGCTTGGACCTGAGATTGTGCAACAAACGACCGAGAAGATCAAGATGATCCAAGAGAAGATGAGAGCGTCGCAGAGTCGCCAGAAGAGCTATGCCGACAAGAGAAGGAAGGATATAGAATTTCAAGAAGGAGATCATGTGTTTCTAAGAGTTACATCGACTACGGGTATTGGACGGGCTTTGAAATCGAAGAAGTTAGCATCGAGGTTCATTGGTCCATATCAGATTTTGAAGAGGATTGGGAAGGTGGCGTATAGGATTGCGTTACCGCCGTCGTTGTCGAATCTACATGATGTTTTTCACGTGTCTCAATTAAGGAAATACGTATCGGATCCGTCACATGTGATTGAGTCGGACGAGATACAAGTGAGAGAGAATTTGACGGTTGTAACGGTACCCTTAAGGATTGAAGGACAAGAGATGAAGAGGCTCAGGAACAAAGAGATTTCATCGGTGAAAGTCGTTTGGGGAGGCCCAGCCGGTGAATATGCGACGTGGGAGCTCGAGAGCAAGATGCGGGACTCCTATCCAGAGTTGTTTTCAGGTATTTTCGAGGGCGAAAATTCTTTTTAGGGGGGTAGAGTTGTAACGACCCTATTTTCGTATATTATATTTCTATATATTTTATTTTATGGATTTGCATTTATAAATATTTTCTAGTAATCGAGGAATAATTATTTAGCGCGAAGATAAGTTCGTAATCGAGTTTTTTTGAGTTTTGGGCCAAGAGGGTGAATAGTGTTGGGCTTTAGTTTATGAGTATTAGTAATGATCAAGTGGATATGATAGTAGTGAGCTTGGATTGGATTGAAAGGCTAGGATGAGTCCTTGAGAGTTAGTAAGGATGGATGGCCAAGATTGATTTGCTTGGAATATATGAGATTATCACAAGACTTTTTGAATCACTATTCATTGCTTTTTGGAGAAGAAGAAAACGTGGAAGAAGAGAAGGAGGAGAGCAAGAGGAAAGCTAGGGCAAGAGATTTTGTGAAGAAAAGCTTGGGATTTCTGTAGATTCTTTGATTGTGAGGTAAGAGAGTTAGTATTACTTGATCACAAGTGATTAAGAGAAGGGGAGAATGTCTATTTCTCCATCCCAAACTTCTCCTTCACTTTGTCTAGGTTTTTATAGAAAGTTTTTATGGTTTAAAGTTGTTAATGATTATGTTTTGCTTGCTTGAATGCTAAGTGATGTTGCTAGCATGATTTTGTTGAAGTTATAGTGTCTTGAATTCATAAGAAAAGTTATGAGAAGTTGGTGTTTTAAACCCTAATTTCTATGCGAGATGCAATCCTTGCTTGTAATTGTTTTTAAAGGATGTTTTATGATGGAAAGTTATTTTTAACAAGTTCTGGAAGTTGGGTAACCTTGAATGGGCTAAAATGGTGGAAAAATCACATTTTTACATGACTGTGTACTGATACGGTCGCTTGTAGCGACCAGGCTCGCTTGTAGCGACCAGACAGGATAATTCCCTGCCTATCTGCGCTTGTAGCGACCACACTGGCGCTTGAAGCGACCAGGCTCGCTTGTAGCGACCAAGGGCTCGCTTGTAGCGACCAGCCCTGTACATGCCAACTTTGTTGAGCTGTTTTGAGAGTCCTGGTACGCGCGGGGATGGCTTTTTGCTACTGTATTCTCAAAATATGTTTTGGAAACCTTGCCCACCATTTTAACTTATTCTTAATGTTTTCTAAAGATTATTTGTTTCAAGAAAAGCTTGAGTAAAACCCTAGCATGTGTGTGAGATTATCAAAGTGTGTGGGTTTTCCTTTGAAACCCTTATGGGTGAGATTTTGATATGACTTGATTGGTTTATTTGAGATTGTGAATATAGTTGAGTATATACATGTTTGTATTATGATTGGCCATGAGTGCCTACTTGTTGAAGTTAGCATGAGTATTGGTAGTGTACACACATATTTGAGCATATGTAGGTGTAAATATCAATAATTGCTAAGTGAACATACATGCATTTCATGATGGTATGTATGCTCTTTATGAGTAAGATGAAATCCAATTATTATTGGTCATATGCACGACCGTCCTTATATGGCGAATGAGAGGTGCAGTCGATGAAAGAAGGGATATAAGTTTATCCAACAGTCCGCCATGACTCTAAAGCTGAGCAAGAATTGGTACCACATGCATTAGAGTGCATTGTAAGAACATGCATCCTTCGTGACACTAGTGTTCATTTAGGAATTATGTGTGCATAATGGTTGTTAAGTGATAATTGTTATTGATGAGTGTTGTGCTTTGTCCATTATGTGTTGTGTTTTTGGTTATGTATAATAATGTGTTATTTATACATGTTTATTGTTTTGTGATACTAACACTCTCTGTTTTGTGTTATTTGCTGGATCTTTGGGGATCCAGATTATCAGGGTGACGAGGTTATCGTCGAGGAGTAGCCTTGCTGTTTAGAAGCTGCGTAGTGGTGAGGTCATAGCTTAGCTATCCTTACATTTTTGGTACTAGGTGTTGTATCCTAGTTAGAGTCTAGGGCTCTGATATTTGTAACACCATTTTGGGTAACTGAACGTTATGTATAGATTTGGCAATGGTCTCTGTTGTAGAATTGCCTCTTTTGAAAATCTTATGTATAAATATTTGTATATTAAATGCATGCTTGGTTATAAGCTGTGTTTGTTATTTTTCCGCTGCTATGTGTGAATCAAATATGTTTTGATTTCTGTTGATGTTTATGAAAATGAGATTTCTTCATGTTGTAACTTCCTATGTCCTTAACGTTTTCTTTATTAAAGTTAATAATCGGCGGTTAGGGGTTAGGGTGTTACAGTCATCAACACCAATAATATGACTGTACATTCTGCTTTTCAACCAAGAAAACTCTTCAGGATCACCAGTAAACACAGGAGGTTTATGGTGTGAATAAGATTGCTTGTTATCTGTACCATAGCCACCACCACCACTTCTGGATGTGGATTCACCAGATACACCAGAGGACATGTTTTTCTCAGGATCAATACTGACTCACTGTTAGGTGATTGAATATCAGAACCAGGGGCTCTGATACCAACTAAAGGTGAGAAAAACACACAAGAAGAGGGGGGTTGAATTGTGTGGGCTATTTCTTTTCTTTCTCAAAAACTTATGTTAGTTCAGATTATGATATTGATCAGATCTGAACTATTTTCAGAGTGTTTTATGCAGCGGATATAAAGTAAATGAGAGAGGGAAAGAGAGACACAATGGTTTATCCTGGTTCCTTCCACAATCCGGAAGTAGTCCAGTCCCCTTGTTACTAACAAGAGATTTTCCACTATAATCAAACGATTACAATTGCTCAAGCACAAAGCATAGAGACTTCCTTGCTCAGACACATAGTCCAAGATTTCCTTGCTTAAACACAGAGTAAGAGACTTCCCTGCTCAACCACAAAGGATGAGACTTCCTTGCTCAAACACCTAGTAAGAGACTTCCCTGCTTAGACACACAGTCTTAGACTTTCTTGCTCAAACACCTAGTAAGAGACTTCCCTGCTCAGACACATAGTCTAAGACTTTCTATGCTCAATACACAAATTTATGAGACTTCTGGTTGTTCAAGCACGCAGGCTAGAGACTTTGGTTCAAACAGATTTACAAAGAAATAGGTTTGAGTTGAACACTTGATATACAATCAGTGGTGTTCACAAAATACAACTCAGGTTGAGACTCTTAAGAATTTGACAGTTACATAAAACAGAGCAATACGTTTTTCTGGAGCAGAGTCTTTTTTCTTCATCTTCAATCCTTCAATCCTTTATAGAAGATTAAAGAGCTGTTAAGAAGAGCCATGTCATCAAAAGAGCCGTTGCAAATAGAAGCTACAGCCAGCATAAATTCCTTCTGTTCTGATAGTGTGTGCACACAGAAAACAGAGCAACACATTTTAAATGTTTCCTTAAAACCTGGCTGCGTGTTTCTTCCAAGGAGACAACTGTTGCAAAGAGCTGTTCTGACAGTACAGTATTTTGACAGTTGCAATTGTTGAGTTCTGCGTTTCAGACTTCAGAAGCTTCTCTTCAAAACTGGCTTCAGACACTGTTCATCAGAAGCTCCCTTCAGACACAGTACCTCAGAAGCTGGCTTTAGACGCACTGTTCATCAGACAATGGCTTCAGACGCATTGTTCATCAGACGCACTCTTCAGAAGCATTGTTCATCAGACGCACCCTTTAGACGCACTGTTCATCAGACGCACCCTTCAGAAGTTGGTCTTCAGAAGCACCCTTCAGACGCTGCCTTCAGAAGCTGCTTTAGACACTGATTTGCTTCACACTTGCAACACAAGCTTCCATGCTTTCCTTCTTGCTCTTAACTTGTTCTTTCATAACCAATGTTAGATACCAAACTTTAAGTACATGGTTCTGCACACTTAGAATCAAGCATTAGCAATTCCAATTTTCTTTTTAACACTTTGTTATCATCAAAACCCAAAAGAGAGTTGTTCATACATTTTGTTCCAACATATCTTGCCAGATGTGACAAGTGTCAGCGACATGTAGACATGCACATCGCCCCTCTGGCCGAACTCACTTCACTAGCTTCACCCTGGCCCTTGGCATGGTGGGGAATTGACCTTTTAGGACCTTTTCCCAAAGCTGCAAGTCAACTAAAATACTTGGTAGTAGCAGTAGACTACTCGACAAAATGGATCGAAGTTGAGCCCCTCGCAAAGATCACAGCGAAAAACGTACTCTGTTTCTTCAAAAGGAACATCCTAGCAAGATTCGGAGTGCCAGCCCTCGTGATATCCGATAACGGGACTCAGTTTACCGATCGAAGGTTTCAAGACTACTCAAGGAACCTGAATATAAAACATAGCTTCACCTTTGTCGAACACCCCCAAGCAAACAGGCAAGCAGAATCAGCGGACAAAGTTGTCCTTCCCGAAATACGTCGAAGGTTTGACAAAGCCAAAGGCAATTGGGTGGAGGAACTTCATACAGTTTTGTGGGCCTATTAATTGACCCTTCACTTAACAACAGGTGAGTCACCTTTCCACCTCACGTACGGAACGGAAGAAGTCATTCCCATTGAGCTAAACGAACTCAACTGGTGAACCGGCGCTAATACCAACTTCTGAGCCAACGTTGAGAAGCTACGAGAGGAACTCGAGTTTGTCGACGAAATTAGAAGTGAAGCAGCTCTAAATGAGACAGCGCTAAAACAAAACATAGCCACTCGTTACTACAAAAAAGGGATAAAACGAGAATTCGAAGTCGGCGACCTCGTCCTCTGAAGAAACCAAAAGGATTCTAAAGAAGGGAGACTCGCTGTTAACTTGGAGGGCCCTTACAAAATTCATATGAAAATAGGGACAGGGGCGTACAACATCGAAGACCTAGTAAAGGGTCCAGTTCCTCGGACTTGGAAAGCATAAAAACTGCAAAGTTATTGTAGCTAAGTAGCGAACATACAAACCGTTCTACTGTACATACAAAACTACAACAAAGTTCAAACTAACGAACTACACGCTCTCACAAACGAGCATCTACAATGGAAGAGGAAATTCATGACACTCCAAATGCAAAATTTGTTAAAGGATGATCCTCAGTATGTTCTCTCATTGATGGGCATGTTAAGCAGAACCCCAGCACGCGATGGGTGATTCATGCCACGGGGCTTTGAACTTAAATTAAGTTTTTCGTTCGTCCACCGTTTTTTGTTTGAACCACAACTTCAAACACACGTTTAGATAAACTTCTCCTAAACGTGAATGCTTCTAGCGTATACCCCGCATAACGGTTAGAACGGTCACGATCGGATCCCCTTGTATTATAACACACAAGTATTCACTATCTAAACAAACGAGGCAAATACTTGGGGGAGGAAGGGCAACATCTTTAGATTAATCAACAAACTAAAGAAACTAGTCGTATGCTCGACATTCACCGATCTCAACCCTCAGAACAATCCTAGTCCTCGCTTCACAACGAAGCAATGACTACGATGGGGTGGGCCTTACCCTCGGCCTATCTAATCTACTTTTGATTTAAAAATGCTTGGTTATTTAAATTAACCATACGGGCATATATCTAAGTCAAACATCTCTTATGAGCGTACAGATTGACTCATCCTTAACTACGAGGATATTGGTCACAATTAACAATTGGAAGTTTAAAACAATTTTCAAGAGAAAAAAAAAGCCTCACGCAACGAGCACTCAAATCACACTTTATACTTAGATAAACCTACATTTTCACACAAGTATGAAAGAAAGATGCGGGCAGGAATTAAAACAGGAAATATTGTACAAATTGGGTGCTAACCACGAAGGGCGCACATTATCATGGCATAAAGCCGGTTACAACACAAAAAACAAATTGTTCGAAAAAGAAAGGGAAATTACAAGGCCATTCAGACCTAAGCGATTTCAACATGCCCGACTTCTTCTTCGTTGCAATGGGACACCAGAACTCCATTCTCAATGAACTTAAGGTAGTGAATCCCTTAGGTAGAAAGCTTGACCCCATGATTCATAGCCTTAACTTGCTCCACCGCATTATTAAATCCATGACTGGCAGCACCCACCAGATTCCTCTCTAGCTCATCGATCCTGTTTACCAAACCAAAGTGATCCAAACAAGCTGTGTCTTCAGACTCCTCTTCGACAGGAAGGGTAGCATCACGCAGGGCATTCTCAAGGCTTTTCTTCTCATCAGCCCACATGCACTTAGCCTCCCTCAACTAATTCACAACTTGGAGGTCATCCACTGCTTTCATTTCTAGAGAAGCAATCATGCGATCTTTCTCCTCAGTTGCAGTCTTGTAATCAGTAAGGTCTGCCTCCAACTTGGTCACCTTTGTCGCCAGCACGTCTTTCTCCTTCACCAAAACATCCGCCCGGACCACATCCTAAGTGGAAGAGTTGTTCAAAGCCACGGTGATCTCTAAGGCCTTCATCGTGGCAATGACTCCTTCAGTAATAGCTTTGTTCCGGCTAGCGACCCCCAAGTCTTGAATAACTTTCAACTCTGGGTTGCTAAAGCAAAGAGACGAGTAGGAGCCATAATGATCCATGTCGGACCACATGTTGGGTAGCTGCTACAGGTCCCCTCCCTCGGACTGAGTGGGTGCAATATTGGCAAACACATGCTTACCTTTGTCAGTGTACTCTGTCCTCTTCCTCTTGAAAGAGTCGCCGTCCACTTCCGTCTGGCCGTCATCAATCACTTGCACATAAATTGGGAAGAGGAGTCGCTCGCAGCTTCGACGATCATAGCATTGACGATGTGAACGTCCTTCTTCCTACCTCCTCCTCAATCGGTCACCTTCTTGCTAGACCGTTTGATGATCTCATGCATGCTAGCTATTCTTCCTGTGAACATAAAGGTCGAATGCAAGTTAGTATCAAGACTTAAATAAATTCATCAATACAAATTGTAAAGAAATAAAAGTATCTACCAAGCAACTCCATCCGATTTCTAAAAACGAGGTTCAATCAACTGCTTCCCCTCAAAATCAAAGATATGATTTCCATCCTCCGCCACTACCTTGGCAGACACGAAGGAACTAGCATAAGCCCACAACTTATCATAGTCTTCCTTCTCCCTCGCGGTCAAATGGACGTAGCCTTGGCCAAAGTCCCCCGACTTTTGATACGTCATCGCAAGTATACGGTTATTATCTAGTAGTAAAAATATCGAGCCACAAGAAGTTTTGTAAGTACCTATTAAATTTTCAGAAGATGTTAGCTGAACAGATTAAGTTTTAAGATTTGGACAAAATTCTTTGGTTTAGGTTTATAAAATAAAAAGTGTCTTGGGATTATTGGTATACCTAATGACAGAATATAAACATTCAAGCCTATATCTCGATTCTATATTGAATCCATTTTCCAAAGACAAGATTCACTAAGGTAATTCATGTTTCCTTTTGAAATACATGAATATATCCCAATAACAATCACACCTATTCTCATGGTTGATTACTATATGAGACCCATTAAGCACGAATCTTATGGCCTCACACAAAGCTACTCATTTGGGGTGTTCCCATCAACCTTTGGGATGCCTTGTCTAATCTCATTTGTTCCAATATCAAGCTTCTTCGTTCGATACTTCACTTAATATTTGAAATGATGAATTAGTAGTTGTTGAACTTCTCCGTTCGGTACTTCATTGAACACTTGCTATTGAGTTTAAAAACGATGAGATTAGATAGGAAAATAGAATTGAATAAAATAGAGTCTGGGATTGGTTTGATTACGATCTAGTCATTAGACTTTTCCAACAATCCCAAGACTAGACAAGTCTACTCACGATTGTTCATCGTACACATTTGACAAATTGTAAATGACATGAATTGTAAAAGCTTAAAGATAAATGACAAGAATGTAAAAGTGCATAAAAGTAAATAACAGAAAATGTAAATTGCAGAAACTTAAAAGTGCAAGAAAATGTAAAGAAATGAACTTAGAGCAATGATAGAACTTGGATTTAACTATAGTAACAATACACAAAGTCTAAGCTTCTTTACAAGTCTGATTGTAGCCCAATTTATAGCTAAAAACCTCAGACAAGGTATTAAACACAGATTACATAGCAATAATGGGCATTTTCCAAGAGTTTTCAATCATTAAAATTGACTACATAACACACACGGTCGTGCCATATGGGCGCACGACCGTACCATGTTTCAAAACTGAAGAATCTGCAAAGTTGAAGGTTCCACTGAGTCTTAAAAAATTTGAAAGATGCAGATTCGGATCCTCAGTGGGTGATCCAAAAAAATAATTTTGTTGCACCAAGTTAAGTAGTGCAGGTTTTATTTCAAAGTTGTTTGCTTCAACGGCTGGATACACGATGACAGCACAGGGTTCATCCGTAGATGGCGTAGCATACTCTTTAAGAGTGTGTTCTGTAGCCATGGTGTTACCGTGTGCTTCTCTTCTTCTTTGGTGGATGAAACTTTCAATCTCGGGAATAAATTCACCAAGACTTCTAGTTCTTCGCATTCAAAGAACAAGAGAATCCGAACAGTTGAAAATTAAAAAGAAAAAAAGTTCAGTCTAGCTGTTACTGAAAAGTCACTCAATATTATGACAACTCCCCGGCAACGGCGCCGAAAACTTGATACGTCACCACAAGTATACGATTATTATCGAGTAGTAAAAATATACATCCACAGAGAGTTGTGTAAGTACCGACTTAGTTTTCAAATATCGTTAGTTGAATAGATTAAGTTTTAAGAGTTGGACAACTTATTTGGTTTAGTTTTATAAGATAAAAAGCGTCTTGGGATTATTGGTATATCTAATGACAGAATAATAACGTTGAAGCCAATATCTCTATTCTATATTGAATCCATTTTCCAAAGACAAGATTCACTAAGGTAATTCATGTTTCCTTTCGAAATACATGAATGTATCCTAATAACAATCACGCCTATTCTCATGGTTGATTGCTATATGAGACCAATTAAGCACGAATCTTATGGCCTCAATGCATCACAAAGCTATTCATTTGGGGTGTTCCCATCAAGATTTGTGACATCTTGAATAATCACATTTGTTCCAATATCAAGCTTCTTCGTTCGATACTTCACTTGATATTTGAAATGATGAAATAGTAGTTGTTGAACTTCTCCATTCGGTACTTCGTTCAACACTTGCTATTGAGTTTAAAAACGATGAGATTAGATAGGAAAATAGAATTGAATAAAATAGTGTCTAGGCTTGGTTTGATTAGGATCTAGTCATTAGACATTTCCAACAATCCCAAGACTAGACAAGTCCACTCAAGATTGTTCATCGTAGACATTTGACAAATTGTAAATGACATGAATTGTAAAAGCCTAAAGATAAATGACAAGAATGTAAAAGTGCAGAAAAGTAAATAACAGAAAATGTAAATTGCAAAAACTTAAAAGTGCAAGAAAATGTAAAGAAATGAACTTAGAGCAATGATAGAACTTGGATTTAACTATAGTAACAATACACAAAGTCTAAGCTCCTTTACAAGTCTGATTGTAGCCCAATTTATAGCTAAAAACCTCAAACAAGGTATTAAACAGGGATTGCATAGTAATAATGGGCATTTTCCAAGAGTTTTCAATCATTAAAATTGACTGCATAACACGCACGGTCGTGCCATATGGGCGCACGACCGTACCATGTTTCAAAACTGAAGAATCTGCAAAGTTGAAGGGGCGCACGACCGTGCCGTTTGGGCGAACGGCCGTGCGTGATGTTTCTGTCCTGGTTGGCATGGTTTGGCTCAAATGGATGCATGACCAGTTCAAAAGGTGGCACGGCCGTGCCACCTCAAAAATGCCTTGAAACTTGATTTTTCTTCCTTGGCTCTTCATGTTTTTGATCCAAGATGCTTGCTCTTCACTATATTTACCTAGAAAGAAAAACAAGTGCTTTGAAGTAAAATAGTTCAAGAAAATAAAGTAAAACGACTAAAATTGGAACGAAATAAACCCTTAAAAACCTAATAAAATACTACTTATCAACTTGTAATTGTAATGGTCCCTACACCAATAAAATGGAAAGCAAGGGACCCGTACTCGCGCCGCATTATCTTCCTCTTGGGGCATGTCCACCGTTTTCAAGACATTGTTTAGAGCAGCCTCACTCCTCGGCCACACCAAAAAAAAGCGAGCCTTGAAGCTTTTGACCTTGCCAACAAAGATACTAAAAATTTTCTTGTTTTGCCGGAAGGAAACCCATCATTGGCCCTCTTCTTTCTCCGTCCCTCGCTGAACGGTGAAGAGGGTGAAAAATAAGTTCAAAGATGCAGTGATCCCTAGATGTTGGCACACAAGCTCGAATGCCTTCATGAAGGGGTAGGAATTTGGATGAAGCTGCGAGGGAGACAACCCCGTCCACTGAAATACCTCCCTTTGGAAATCAGAAAAAGGGAGCCTAAAACCCATGTCTTTGAAGACGACCTCATACATCGGAAATTTATTCTCCGTATACCGCGAGCAGATGGGATCAGACACGCTCGGGAGGTGTTTACCTGGGTTTTTAGTAAACGACGAGTCTAGCTTTGTTTATTACAAGCAGGATCAAACTAGAAATCATATGACATGTTTATGCATGGTTATTTCCAGAAAAGCATGAACGTTCATCACCTTCAGTGAGTTTGCTTACACAAAGATGAAGAAAACCGTTTTTGTATGAAGATAACTGCTAGTTTCGATAGAAACCAACAATTAGTTTCCTTCCTAAAACCGTGATATGCTTCTCTATTCTCCAAAAAAGTCATTCCCCCCTGTTCTGTGTGTGCAGCTCCCTTATATTATGCTAAACCTTCTTTTTCTATGTCTTGGCTCAACCTAAGGCTTTTCTTATTTCACATTGCCCATGATACTAAAACATTTTGCCACCTCCTTTTTTATATATACTACGCTATAATAACAATAATAAACTAATTCACTCAATTAATAAATAAAACAAGTTATTTAAAATGTCTCTAAATGAAATACTAAACTAATAAAATAGATCAAAACTTAAATAAGGTGACTCTAAAAATAGTGTACGACTGATTGTCATCATCCCATCAGTTTCGTCCTCGA